>CM057343.1:326016843-326616843 GCA_030015575.1 Agapanthus africanus | reverse complement strand
GTTCTCGAATCTTAAGTGCCAAACACCGACACTCTCGATCCCCATATCGGTAGTATACGTCCAGGAATCTTAACTGCCAAACACCGACACTCTAGATTCCCGTATCGGTATAAAACAAATCTCAAGTTTATCCATCCAATACCAAGTAAAGAATAAGCATACTTGCATATTTCAATGAAACCACTACGGTCCTCGAATCCAGAAAACAACAAGTAGTGAATACGTATGAATGCATGAATCAAAACATAGATATTCGCGTCCCATTCCACTAATATATGTGTATAGGCATATATAACTGCATCCCATTCTACTGTTATACATACATAGGTGTAAAAATATCAGAAAACATCATATGATATCCATTTAAATAATATATGCAACAGGAAATAGTAATATGAGCATATAAAGGAAAACAACTATTTAACTACAACAAGTTACTAAATATATCACGCGGTTCCTGATTTCCTCGAAATCAGATGCAACATCATAGACAGGTGAACATGTAGCTATAACAAGGTATGCGTAACCATGTCGGTATAGCAAGATATGTGTGTCCATATGTAAGTATGTATGATGTCAAAGTAACTATAGTAAGGCATGTGTCTATACCTATCCATAATCCCCTCCTGGTATAGGTATGTATGTATGCCAGATGTAAATGTAGCTATGTCTCATATGTGTATATATACCTATCATGATGGTACAATACAATATAGGTATATGGGTAACTAGCATGTAATTATACAAGTATGTTATATGTCATATCTATAAGGGTGTTGTGCGTGTCATGGCAATTATTGACGGCGTGTGGCATACAATCAGTGCTCGTGCAACATAAGCCGTCAATAATAGTGCATTGTCCTAAGGATACTAGTCCAAGCACAACAATAACCAAGTAGTAATGTGTAGACGCAACTCTATACATGTAATAGAATATGCGACAAAACATAACATTCTAGCCCAGACGCATAACGCCATGCGGGCGATTCCCCTGTAGATGTTAAATCTACTCACCAACCGTCCTAGCTTAGAAAAGCCAACCACCTGTTTCCCCTTCTTCGCAGCGTCCGAAGTCCCCACCGGCAAACCTAAAACAACACAACGATAACACAAGTATATATTAGCAAACGACTAAAAACATGCACAAACTACGTTTTACCAACACATCAACTCCAAACATACTCTCAAGTGTTCGTACTGTGTTTAACGTACGTAGCGACACGACGAAACCAACCAAAAAGCAAAACCAGCACAAAGTGCACAGACCGTGTCGGATAACGTATCGCGCGTAGTCGTATAACTAGAAACTACCCATGTGATCCCAGATTTTTAATACAGAGAAAACTCAACAACTAAACAAGACCAAACATACCTAAACCACTGCAGACACCTACCCACAAAAAAACCAACACCCATCTCCCCTACAAAACCGGTGTCGTCGGAATTTGCAAAAAGATCGCCGGCCAAAGCCGGTCGGGTGGTGCTCGTGTCTCAGGTGGGATCTCAGGTTCACTAGAACATCACTAGAATCTTGTTTGGTCAGTCAGAAAAATTTCCAGGTCGCAGCAGATCACAGAGGTTCTAAAAAGGCACTAAAAACACGATATTGCACAAATCGATACTTTAAGTGTTCTACTCAATAACCGACAAGCTATACATCATAAAAACTCCAATTTAACAGATTAGGGATTTGCCTATCAATACTGGCTCACAAGATCCAAACTTTCCTTGCTCCAAGTGATCATGAAGGAAAAACAAGACTTGATGTGTTTTTGTGATTATATATGGAATTTTTAGAGATTTATTGATTTGGAATTGTTGAAATTGATTCAAGAAACACAAAGGGGCAGAAGAGAGAAGAAGAATTCGGCCAAGAGAGGAAGGTGAGGAATTTGTGAAGGCTTGTGTGGATTGTTCTAGCAAGAATTGAAATAAATGCACACATAAATGATTATGCATGCACATGCCACCTCTTCACTCATTTCTTTTCTTTAAAACATTAAATCCTTTTCACACTGGAATATATAGATATGATAAAGAGGTTTTGTATTACACAAACATGATTTATTTGAAAAGATTCCAATTCTGGAGAAATTTTCCCAACAATGCAAATACCACATTAAAATAATATTTAAATAGGGAAAATTCAAATTGATCCAAAACGTCCCATATACCCCCAAAGCTCGCGCACTAGCTTTATTTCAGCTAAACTAGGTGCTAGCAAGTCTATATGGACGTTTGATCATAGTCGGGTTAAAACGGAAAATACCGACAATTTTACCCTAAAACGGAAAAATTTCGCATAACGATTTCTAAAACGGTACAAGTGGAGACTCAGTGAAATGGCTGGATGCTATGCGATCTGAGATGGAATCTATGTACACCAACAAAGTAGGGACTTTAGAAGTTGCTCTTGAAGGGGTAAAACCCATCGGGAGTAAGTGGATCTTTAAGAAGGAACTTGGTGTTGATGGAAAAGTTGAGAATTTCAATGCTAGACTTGTAGCAAAAGGTTTTCGTCAACAACTAGATGTCGACCATATTGAAACCTTTTCTCCAGTGGCTATGCTTAAGTCCATCAGGATCCTACTTTCCATTGCTGCATACCATGACTACGAAATCTGGCAGATGGACGTAAGGACCGCTTTTATAAATGATGATTTAGAAGAGAGCGTGTACATGACACAACCAGAGGGCTTCGTAGATTGTAGGAGCAGCGAAAGTGTGTGCAAGCTGCATAAATCAATCTACGGATTAAAGCAGGCATCGTGGAGCTGGAACATCTGTTTCATTGAAGCTATCAAAGAGTTTGACTTCATCAAAAACGTAGATGGACCTTATATATACAAGAAGGTTGTAGAGAGTAAGGTTGTCTTCCTCGTATTGTACGTGGATGATATACTCTTGATAGGAAATGATGTTCCTATGCTACACTAAGTCAAGCTCTTCTTATCACACAAGCTATCCATGAAAGATCTTGGTGATGCCTCCTACATCCTGGGGAATAAGATCTATAGAGATAGATTTAAACGGATGTTGGGATTGTCCCAATCCAGGTACATAGACACCATATTAAAGAGGTTTAGTATGGAAGATTCTAAGCGTGGTAATTTACCCACTTGCTCGGGAATCACTCTTTCCAAAGAGATGTCTCCCAAGACTGATTTAAAGAGGGGTCGCATGCAAGGGATTCCCTATGCTTCTGCAGTCGGGTCAATCAAGTATGCGATGTTGTGTACGAAACTGGATGTAGCATACCCGCCAGGTGTACTGAGTAGGTATCAATCAGATCCAGGGGAGAAACACTGGACAGTTGTGAAGAACATTCTAAATTACATGAGAAGGACTAAAGAAATGTTCTTGGTGTATGGTAACAATGAACTCCAGTGGAGTCCTTTACCGATTCGAGCTTCAAGAGTGATAAGGATGACAGTAAGTCGGTAACAAGTTTTGTCTTTACCCTCAGCAGTAGAGCGGTATGTAGGAAGAGCTCCAAGCAACATACCGTAGCAAACTCGACGATGGAGGCTGAATACATCGCTACCAACGATGCTGTGAAAAAGGATATCTGGATGAAGAAGTTCATAGCTGAACTTTTTGTGGTTCCATCCATTGAGCATGCAATACCTGTGTATTGTGACAACAATGGAGCTGTGTCTTTGGCCAAAGAACCCCGATCCCATGAGAGATCCAGACATATTCTTAGGCGGTATCACCTGATCTGGGAGATAGTTGATCGCCAGGAGATCGAGATCGGGAGAGTTGACACGGAGGATAACACAGCCGATCCACTCACGAATGCCCTTCCCTAGACGCGATTCGAGAGAGTATTTGGGATGTTGGGTATGGGATACTACAGCAACTGGCCTTAATGCAAGTGGGAGATTTTTAGGGATGTGTATGCCCTAGAGGCCATTATTGTACATTGATGTCTATTATAGTGGATGCTTGGATATATATATAAAGGACTTTCTTGCTCGACATGAATGTATGCTTTCTGGTTGTCTTTATCTTAACATGTTCACTGGTATTATTATACTGTCTCTCATATACATGTTGATAAAGCCCTTAGGATGTAGGCTTGACTACTAGGACTATGATGCGGATCATACTACTGTGACCTGGGTAGTTCACAAGCACATCCTTCAATTGTTCCTAGTAGAGGGGATATCGAGACAGGGCATCGATACTCTAGAGTTGACTAGTGTATACATTTCTTGACCTTGTATGGGGCGATTATTGATCCCATCTACATTGGTGTTTGATATCAAAGATTGTACACAGGTGCTCATTGGTGAATGGGTACACCGAACATGACATGCCGAGAACTCCTAGATGGTACTATACCTATCATCAGATAGCAGTTCTCTGGTCAAACTAGTACAGGTTAGTCTGTAAATCCGAGATCGTCATAGAACCTTGTGTGGTTCCCGCTGTGCTTTGATTTCTTACTTACCACGGCTCAAAGGAGGCATGCAAACAGGTGGATTTTGGGCACAATCCCGAGTCACTTGGAGGCAATGAGCGATAGAAGGGTTTCGTCTATCCCGGTATAGGGAGTTGATGTTGCGTTATGCTCGATTGGCTATAAAAGGAAGTCCCTGGCCCGGGCTGTTCATGAGATTTACTGGTAAGTGTTTGTAATATTTCAAAAAATAAAGTATTATTTTTGGAAATTTTTATAATTAAATAATAAAATATTGAATATTTTAATAAGGCAGGTATAATTAAATATCGATAAATTGGGAAAAAATTTGGAAAATTATGGAAATTACTAAAAAGAGGGTGTTCTATGTGAATTATGAAAATTATAAGTTTTTATGATTAATTATACGCTATTAGTGCTAATCGCGATTAAATATCGCTAATCGCGCATTAAGCTTGTTTGTGCAAAACATGCACCATATCATTTTTTTTACACTTGTGTTACATTTTCCTACATGGCTTTCTCTTCATTTTTCATTCATGGCTTTGGTTTTGTGAAAAGAGAAAAGAAAAAGAAAAGAAAACAAAAGAAATTGGAATAAAGAATGGAGGGATGGGCATGGGAAAGAGTGAGAGGATAAGGGGTCAAACCATGGACCAAGCTCCCATTCCTATTTCATTTCTTCATCATTTTCTCTCCTCTCGCTCACTCATACTGCTGCTGCTGCCCTCTCACCCTTTTTGCCTCTCTACCTCCTCATAATCCATTACAATAAACCCATTAAAACCCCATCTCCTCTTCACAAATTTTGTGCACAAGCTCACAAGTTACACTATGGACCAAGAAAATTTTGATTTCTGGTGCCCTAGGGGATTCACGAGAGCAAAATGAGGTAATTATTCCATCATTGGTGTAGAATTTCCATTCCATTAACATCTATGTTAAATTAGAACCGATATTGTGTAGTTTTGGGAACTTTGAAAACTTTGAGTTGAGGATTAGGGTTTTAGTTGAACCCAAAGGTGAAATTAAGGTTAGTAGAGGCTATACAACCCCTGTGGTGATTGATTAGAGACCCAAACCAGAGACTATAACACCTATTAGCAAATTTAGAAACCCGATATCGGAAGAATTGTAAATTCTGTGAGGGTATTTTGACATTTGCTATCACCCGGAGCCTTTGAAAAATATTTAGCAAGTACAGAGTAGTATGCAGGCACCTAGGAAGCTAACCCCAAGACCTAAGCCCCTACACCCACTTCTGGGTCACAAATAAAACCCTTTCTGGCCGCAAATTGTTGCCAGATCTTGAGCATTAGGCTTCGTTCTTCGTCTATAGCTCCATCTCCTGTAAACTAAACCTTTGGCATATGCAAAATTGACTTATTTGACCTAGGGTAAAATCTGGGATCATTTTCAAGAGTTGCTGTTTTGATTCGGGGTTTCGTTTTTCGTATTTTGCACTCTGGAATTTTGTATCTGTGTTGTACCTCGATCATTCGACGTTTGTACGATGATATCGAGGGTTGTTGGTGGTTTTGAAGGCGTGGTCCATAGGTTCTAGCCTATAGGACTTTAGCGTGTTGTTTTGGTTTTCTGATGTGATTTTGAGACGTAATTGTGATACATTATGTTGTGTAGGTACCCCTGTAAGTCTACGGTAGCGCCCCGGCCGTCTAATAGACGCCAAATGCGGAACAAAAAACTTTTTAACTGGCGCTATCGTATACTATAACCCAGATCTACCATTATTGCTGAACTAACAAACTACAAAGTGGGTAGAAATGTTATACCGAACGATTCGAGTCCTTCGGTCTTTAACCATCAACCCATGCTTTGTTGCGGCTGCTCCGGTCTCGTCGATCTCCAATCTCCTCGTCCAGGTGGCACCACGTCAACGGATCTTTAAACGGGCTCCCGCCTCTGACCCGAGGTAACTCGGTGATCAAGTTTGCTAAAAGAGATGACCAAGATTGTTGTAGAGAATGAGTAGAACACTTTGTTTCACTTCGTCCAAAGCCATGGACGAACGATTAATGAAGTTGCCTTTTTAATCGGGTGATGAAAAATGAGCTTGGAAACTTAGCAAATAATTCATATCATTTCACAAATGAATCTCTCTATCATTCAAGAAGGGGCCGACCACTACATGAAGAGGTGGGGGGGTGAGTGTAAGAGGGGGGTAACCATTAGCACAAAAAGAAAAGCATGAGTCAAAGATAACACCTTGCAAAATCATTAATTGCATACATTGAACCATAATAACCTAGTCACCGAAACATTTAATGCCGAGATGAGTCACTAATCCTAGTCACCAAATCTAGAACATTCCACACTCATGTCTCACCTCATGACTCACCCTCATGAAGAAAAGATAAATCCGCAATAAACTGAATGTTTAATACGGGTGATAGAAAACTGGAAACTGGAAACTGGCAACTTCCAAAAGCGATCCCGAAACGAATCTCAGGATAACCCCGTAACAGTATAAACATTCCCGCATTTGTATTACGACCGAATACAAATGCAACTGAGACAAAGATATTATATCTACACAGTATAATACTCGGATTCGGCTTAAACCAAAGCCCACCAGTATTATCAGCCCGAAATATGACACGTGCGTAAACGCACGTGTATTTTCCGAACCCTGCCATAAAACCATACGGCCTCTACAACGTTTCGCCCGAACTTGGGAAACTATCTGTAGGGGACTCTAATGACTCGTCAGTACCCTGGCAGTGGGTTTAACCACAAGCCGTCAGCGGCACTAGCTGTGCGTAACGGCTGCCCATGTACTAACCTCAAGGGAAGCCGATGAGCGAACTCATCCAGGAACCCTACTGAGCTTAACAGTGATAATGTATATACAGTCCGGTCCGTTCTCTTATGAGTATCGCAAATCGGCCTAGGGGGCTGGTAACGTCAGACCCCCAATAGCGGTGTAAGTCGTGTCGGAGTGTAGCCCAATAACACCCTGAGATACTACTGGAGTACCTACCAGTAAATCTCCTGCCTCGGCCGAGGGCTATGTGTAATGGCTCTCCTAGACACAGTGCGATCTCACCCCAAGTATCGGGAGAGACGAATCCCCTGCCGATCCGCTCACTTACCTCCATGTGGCTCGGGACTGTACCCCAAAAAGACCTGTTTGCACGACTCCTTTGAGCCGTGGTAGGGTAGAAATCAAAGCACAGTGGGAACTCACACGAGACAAATGACGACCTCAGGTCGATAAACTAACCTGCACACATATCACCAGGGAACTACTATCTGACGATAGGTATAACACCAACTAGCAGTTCCCGGCGAGTCCTGTCCGGTGTACTCATAACCCAATGAGCACCTGTATACATCTTAGGTGATCTAACTGACACCAGTGGCTTGCGAGACCGCCCACCGCCCCTCGTCGGGGTCTCGACTGTATACACTAGTCTACTACGGAAAATCGATGCCCTGTCTCGAAACTCCCACGACTAGGGACCACAATTTAGGATGTGCTTATAGACTACCCAACTCTCACGTATATGATCGCCATCATACTGTTGGTAGTCAAGCAAGATCCTAAGGGCTCTATCAAAGTGTTACAGTAATCAGTCACATGAACCTGTACATGACTGATAAAGGCAAACCAGATAGCATACTATCATCTCCAGCAAGACCGTCCTACCGGTATAGGTCCTCCGCAATCATTGCAATCACGTGCCTGCGATCCAATAATTGACTTTGAGGACACTATATCCAACAATCTCCCACTTGCACTTAAGGCTAATTATTGCGATGTCGCATACTCACAGCCCGTGTGAAACCGAACATCCAACTCCTCTACTAATCAGTTTCACAAAGCCCGTTTGTAAAACTATTTTGTTCGAGAAATAGGCTTAGTGAGTGGATCATCCCTGATGTTTCTTTCTATGTCTCTCTTAGTCTCAAGTTCGCGGAGAAAGCCATCTCCTGAATCGAGTAATACCTGTCTTAGAATATGTCTGGATATCTGATGGGACCTAGTTCATAAATGAACTCCACATCCAAACTTCTTAGACTGTATCGATAACTGAACCTAATCAGCATCCTGCACCATGCCTCCCACAGTATCCTCTTGGACCACCTGTCCATAATACTGTCCCTCATCAGAGGGAAAACTATAACTCTGACAATCACTCTGTCATCCATGTCACCTTTGAAGCCTGGAATGATAACCGTCTCCGAAGGAGGCTGCCGTCATCAAACCCGTAGAACATGCACTTATGTTCTAAAATTGCTTCCTTATGTTTCTTCAGGATTGGATTAATATAAAATTATCGCATCTAGTGCAAAAACAACATTTGGTGTGGTACTTGACATCTCATGATTGACTCAATTGCCTAAACAAGTGATCTGCGAAGCATGCACTTCCCTCTCCCCTTTAGTCTGTAAGACACCTTTAGAGAGGGTGACTCCATCACCTGCAGGTACACCACCATGCCAGGAGTCATCTATTCTAAAATACTATTAGAATACTGTCAAAGTACCCACATTGGGAAACTACCCAAATCTAGATCTAAAACCGTAGATCTAGTAACCAGAATGTCTGATATTATATCCATATCCTGTGTGAAGAAACAACTGTGTGACGACCACAATATAACCGATTGTAGTATAGGAATTGTACTTCCTACACTGTGTATGTCATCCAAATACTAGGACATCACACACTACAACCTTCTTAACAGATCCATCCCCTATTCTGATGAAGTCCAACCCATGACTGTCACATCAAAAATAGATTATCTATCTCCGCTATATCTGCTCAAGTCTATAAATAGACATGAGCTACTTGCCCACTATGCTTCCGCTGTTCCCACTGACCACAACAACCCTCTGGCAGAATAATATATACATGCACTTCTAAAACTAGTTTAGAACGACGCTATACTCATCCTCCTGCCGGGTCTCATAGTCTGGAACAACAGTAGTGTCAAGTCTGGGTAAGCAAAAATCTCCCTGTAACCGTCCTTGAGGCTACTGGAGTACCTCTTGGGTGCCTGAGGTTACCCACCATATCTGCGGAGTGGCTATTGGAATGTCAAACCAGATTGAATCTTTAGAACCTATTAAATTTTCCGTAATCGTTTGCGGTTCTGGAATCACTTCCAGTTCTACCATACTCCCACTAGTGTTTTCTGAAAAAATCAATTTAACTAAAATTGTGGCGAGTCAAGAACAATATCTCTATTGATCTTCCAGATGGTAGAAAGTCAACCCTTGTCATAGCCAAGGCTAACCACAAACAGCCATTACAGAAACGTGCCCTGAGTTATCCAGAGTCTGGTTTTAAGCATAAGCCGGACAACTCCCCGTACCTTAACATCGTTAAGATATGAACCATTTTATATCCAATATAGAAACTTTGGCACTTATTTAATTGGAACCAGATTCTAATCATGCAGCTGTCTCAAGTGCATATCAACTTAATGGAGAGAGGGTAATCAGCATTACTCAACTTAGGAATCCATCCATTTATGAGTAATCTGAAAGAGAAACAAGTTTCTCAAAACCATTACTATCAACTGAATACCAATCACAAGAATCTACATCTTCGATCTCTTTGAAGAATCCTGATACTTGCGATACCTGGTTCTCTACTTTATTCCTATACCCACAACTTCTCAAAACATAGACCTTGTATTTCTACGAAACACTTGTCTAAAAACTAGAGAAGTCACAAGTAAATAGAACATAGTATGAGGACCTACCCCTTTGTCCTGATAGACACTGGACAACATACAATACTCTGTATAAGTCCACTGAGTTGAATAACTCAAAACCTGTGCGTCATAGGTTGAAAACTGTACCCAGGCGATTTCCTCAAATATCACCAATTACAACGAATTCCTATATAATGAGGATGATCACCTAATTCCCAATAACTTACTCCCACTCATCATCTGTAAAACCATACAGATATGAGAATGAAACCGGGTAAATACATACCCTGGTGCAAGTATCTAATCGGGAAAATTGTTTTCCTTTAACAATGCAATGAAACATGAAAATGTTTCGTAGGGGTATCCTGGTATTCATAGTAATGCCTCTTCCATAATCTAATTCATGACTGTAACCATATATTTCTTTGCCATCTCTCCAAATCCCTTTATTTGTCTTTATTCATTACCTTCTGTACACCCATTTAGGCTAAGTGGTTTTCTTCCTTCCCTACCGTTCGGCACCAGCCTATGGTTTGGAAGAAGATTATCCAGTAAGCATAATAGGTGTACTCTTCTAAACCAAGGAGTAGTCGCAACTTGAGAGAAGGTGATGATAAAAGACAACTGAATAATACCTTATTCTATTTCTCCCGAACTGGGGAAAAAATCAAAGGTGAAATAGGAGTGGTGATGAAGTACGCGGTTTGGTCGTGAATGATAACAGTCGTAATTTACTTTGCCCTCTTTCTAATCCCTTTATTTTGTCTTTACATATTACCTTCTGCACACCCTACTTAGGCTAATTGGTTTTCTTCATTCCCTACCTTTCGGCACCTGCCTATGGTTTGGAATAAGTCTTTCCAATAAGCGTAATAGGTGTACTTTCCTAAACTAAGGAGCCCTCGCAACCTGAGAGAAGGTGATAATAAAAGAGAACTGAATAAACCAATTCTAATTCTCCTGAACCTGGATCCATCCTCGAATAAGTCCTTCCGGGTTCGTATATAACCATACGATGGATCTATCCAATGGAAGTTGATGTCCATAGTAATACGGGGTGTTCTGAGAAATGCAATGGGTAAAAGAAGGAGCGGCAATGACTTATGCAACTACGACAATCCAAAAGCCAGTATTTCAAGAAGGTTCGGTCAACTTTGTCACTGAGTCATAGTCTAGGGTCGGTCAATGGTCGCTGCCAAAGAGAGAGAGAGAAAAGAAACACTCTGCGTGCACTCTAACCTAGATCAGAATGGTTATCACTTTATCTAATCAGGAAACCTCCCACTGTACTGTCAAATTCTCCTCCAAACCTGAAAGAAGAATCAATCGGGATCACCCGAAGAGTAAACCAACTCATCAGTGGGAATCGGGATCCAACTCTCATCGCATGATAACGTGACGGAATCCACTCACATTATCACACTCCAGAAGGTATGCGCATACTTGGCAAGTTTCAGTTTCTTTAGAAACTCCAGATAAGATTTTTTCCCCATGCTCTTATGACCTTGACTTTGGCCAAAATACCATAAGTCACATGCCAAGTTCTTCCCGTCACTATCTTGTCAATTTGAACCCACCCGCACATGCCCTTGACTTTGGCGAAAATGGCAGAACGACTGTCCCAAACCAACTCATCTATCAATGCAACAAATGAATACCCAGCAGCTACTAAACACTATGCCTTGACTTTGGCCAAAATACATAGTTTGAATACTACTGAATACCCAAAAGAAATGACGGAGGGCTACAGCTGGTTTTTGGCGAAAAACTTTTAACGTAATAAACTTGATATCGCTGAAGATGTAAGTCCACGGTAGCGCCCTGGCCGTCTAACAGACGCCAAATGCGGAACAAAAACTTTTTACAACTGGCGCTATCGCGTACCGTAACCCGGATCTGCCATTAAAGCTAAACTAACAAACTACAAAGTGGGTAGAAGAGTTATACCGAACGATTCGAGTCTTTCGGTCTTCAACCATCATCCCACGCTTGTTGCGGCTGCTCCGATCTCCTCGATCTCCAATCTTGTCGTCCAGGTGGAACCACGTCGACGGATCTTTAAACGGGCTCCCGCCTCTGAACCGAGGCAACCCGATCGTCAAGTTTGCTAAAAGAGACGACCAAGATGAAGTAGAGAATGAGTAGAACACTTTGTCTCGTTACGTCCAAGGCTATGGACGAACGGTTAATGAAGTTGCCTTTTGGAATCGGGTGATAGAAAAATGGAGCTATGAAATTTCCATACACATAAACTATAATCTTTTCTCAAATGAAATCAATCAATAACACTATATTTTCACAAGAGAGGGGCCGGCCATGATATACGGAGGTGGGGGTGAGTGTAGGAGAGGGGGAGGTGACCATAAGCTCAATACTTATCATAACACCTAGTATGAATGCATTAATGAAAGTGATGAATCATTAAGCTTAGTCACACTTGCATTAAATGAACATTTTAAAGCAACCATGAGTCACTAACCTTGTCATCACTTCTAGAACCTTCTAGAAGCATGACTCACCCTCATGACTCACCCAAGAAGAAAAGATAAATCCGTATTTAACCGAGTGTCAAATACGGCTGATAGAAAACTGGAAACTGGCAACTTCCAAAAATGATCCTGAACTGAATTTCAGGATAACCCCGTATCAGTATAAACATACCCACATTTGCATTACGACCGAATACAAATGCAACTAAGACAAAGATATTATATCTACACAGTATAATACTGGGTTCCGGCTTAAACCAAAGCCTACCAGTATTATCTGCCCGAAAAACGACACGTGCGAAAACGCACGTGCTTTTTCCGAACCTTGCCATATCACCATACGGCCTCTACAACGTTTCGCCCGAACTTGGGAAAGTGTCTGTGGGGGACTTAATGACTCATCAAGATACTCGCACTGGGTATAACCACTAGCACGTCAGAGGTACAAGCTGCACGTAACGTTTTGCCTATGTATTGATTGGAAGGGAAGCTGACGAGCGAACTCATCTATAAACCCTACTGAGCCTGACAGTGATAATGTATATACAGTCCGGTCCATTCGTCTAAAGAGTATCGGATATCGAGTCTAGGGGGGTGGATAAAGTCAGACCCCTAATAACGCGATAAATCGTGTCGGCATGAAGCCCATCACCACCTGAGAAATTACTGATCCGAATCAGTAATTCTGCACTACCTCGGCCAAGGATTCCTAGTGATGGCCACCCATGCACTGCGCGACATCAACCCCCAATACCGGGAGAGACGAATCCCCGACGATCCGCTCACTTGCCTCCAATGTGGCTCGGGAGTGTACCCAACTAAAACCTGTTTGCACAACTCCTTTGAGCGTGGTAGGGTAGTAATCTAAGCACAGTGGGAACCACACGAGACAAATGACGATCTCAGGTCGATGAACTAACCTGTACACATGTCACCAGGGAATTGCTATCTGACGATATGTATAATACCAACTAGCAGATTCCCGGCGAGTCCTGTTCGGTGTACTCTTAACCCAATGAGCACCTGTATATATCTTAGGTGATCCAACTGACACCAGTGGCTTGTGAGACCGGCCACCACCCCTTGTCGGGGTCTCGACTGTATACACTTGTCTACTTTGGAGTATCGATGCCCTATCTCGAAACTCCCATGACTAGGGACACTTTTAAGGATATGCTTACAGACCCCAGCTCTCACGTATATGATCGCCATCATACTGCTGGTAGTCAAGCAAGAATCCTATGGGCTCTATCATCATGCAATAGTGAACTAAAGCATGTATACAATAATAAAGACAAACCAGATAGCATACTATCATTTCGAGCAAGACTGTCATATCGGTATAGATCCTGCCTCAATCATTGCAATCACGTACCTGCGATCCAATAATTGACTTTGAGGGAACTACCTCCAACAATCTCCCTCTTGCACTTAAGGCTAATTATTGTGATGTCGTATACTCACAGCCCGTGTGATACCGAACACCCAATTCCTCTACTAATCAGTTTCACAAAGCTAGTTTGTAAAACTCTTGTGTTCGATAAATATCCTCAGTGAGTTGATCCGCCTTGATGTTTCTTTCTATATCTCTCTTAATCTCATGTTCGCGGAGAAAGCCATCTCCCGAATCGAGTAATACCTGTCTTAGAATATGTCTGAATATCTGATGGGACCTAGTTCTTAAATAAACTCCAAATCCAAACTTCTTAGACTATATCGATGACTGAACCTAATCAGTATCCAGCACCATGCCTCCCACAGTATCCTTTTGGACCACCTGTCCATAATACCGTCCCTCGTCAGAGGGAAAACTATAATTCTGACAATCACTCTATCATCCATGTCACCTCTGAAGCCTGGAATGATAACCGTCTCCCGAAGGAGGCTGCCGTCATCAAATCCGTTGAACAAGCACTTATGTTCTAAAACTGCTTCCTTATGTTTTTTCAGGATTGGATTAATATAAACTTATCGCAACTAGTGAAAAACAACATCTGGTGTGGTACTTGACATCTCACGATTGACTCAATTGCCTTAGCAAGTGATCTGCCAATCATGCACATCCCTCTCCCCTTTAGTCTATAAGACACTTTTAGAGAGGGTGACTCCATCACCTGCAGGTACACCACCATGCCAGGAGTCATTTATTCTAAATACCTTTAGAATATTGTCAAAGTACCCACATTGGAAACTACCCAAATCAAGATCTAAAACCATAAATCTAGAAACCAGAATATCTGATATTATATCCATATCCTTTGTGGAGAAACAACTGTGTGACGACCACAGTACAACTGATCGTAGTATAGGAATTTTACTTCCTACTCTGTGTATGTCATCCAAATACCAGGACATCACACTCTACTACCTTCTTAACAGATCCATCCTCTATTCTGATGAAGTCAAAGCTATGACTGTCTTATCAAAATTAGATGATCTTATCTCCGCTATATTTTCTCAAGCCTATAAATAGACATAAGCTACTTGTCCACTACGCTTCCGCTGCTCCCACTGACTACGACAACCCTCTGGCAGAATAATATACACGTACACTCCTAAAGCTAGTTTAGAACGACGCTATACTTATCCTCTTGCCGGGTTTCATAGTTTGGAACAACAGTAGTGTCAAGTCTGGGTAAACAAGAACCTCCCTGTCACCGTCCTTGAGGCTACCGGAGTACCCCTCGGGTGTATGAGGTTACCCACCATATCAGCGGAGTGGCTATTGGAATGTCAAACCTGATTGAATATATAGGTCCTATTAAATTTTCCGTAATCGTTTGCAGTTCTGGAATCACTTCCAATTCTACCATACTCCCACTACTGTTTTCTGAAAAAATCCATTTTAATAATACTGTGGAGAGTGTAGAACAATATCACTATTGATCTTCTAGATGGTTGAAAAGTCAACCCTCGTCAAAGCCAGGGTCAACCCATAAACTGCCATTACAGAAACGTGCCTGGATCTATCCAGTGTCTGGTTTTAAGCATAAGCTGGACAAGTCCCTGTATCTTAACATCGTTAAGATATGAACCATTCTATATACAATATAGAAACAGAGGCACTAATTTAATTAGAACCAGATTCAAATCATGCAGCTGTCTCCGGTGCATATCATCTTAATGGAGAGAGGCTAATCAGCATTACTCAACTTAGGAATCCTTCCAATTATGAGTAACCTGAAAGAGAAACAAGTTTCTCAAAACCATTACTATCAACTGAATACCAATCACAAGAATCTACATCTTCTATCTCTTTGAAGAATCCCAATACTTGTGGTACTTGGTTCTCTACTTTATTCTTATACCCAAAACTTCTAAAAACATAGACATTGTATTTCTACGAAACACTTATCTAAAAAACAAGAGAAGTCACAAGTAAACAGAATATAGTACGAGGACCTACCCCTTTGTCCTTACGGACACTGGACAACATACAATACTCTGTATAAGTCCGCTGAGTTGAATAACTCAAAACCTCTACATCGTAGGTTGAAAACTGTACCCAGGTGATTTCCTCAAATATCACCAATTACAACGAATTCCGATATAATGAGGATGATCACTTAATTCCCAATAACTTACTCCCACTCATCATCTGTAAAAACCATACAGATATGAGAATGAAACCTGGCAAATACAAACCTTGGAGTAAGTATCTAATCGGGAAAACAGTTTACCTTTAACAATGCAATGAAACATGAAAATGTTTCGTAGAGGTATCCTGGTATTCGTAGTAATGCCTCTTCCATAATCTAATTAATGACTTTAACCATATATTTCTTTTGCCATCTCTCCAAATCCCTTTATTTTGTCTTTTGTCATTACCTTCTGTACACTTTCGTTTAGGCTAAATGGTTTTCTTCCTTCCCTACCGTTCGGCACCAGCCTATAGTTTGGAAGAAGACTATCCAGTAAGCATAACAGGTGTACCCTCCTAATCCTAGGAGTACTCGCAATTTGAGAGAAGGTGATGATAAAAGACAACTGAATAATACCTTATTCTATTTCTCCCGAACTGGGGAAAAAGGCAAAGGTGAAAAAGGAGTGGCGATGAAGTACGCGGTTTGGTCGTGAATGATAACAGTCGCAATTTACTTTGCCCTCTTTCTAATCCCTTTATTCTTTCTTTACATATTACCTTCTGCACACCCTACTTAGGCTAATTGGTTTTCTTCATTCCCTACCATTCGACACCTGCCTATGATTTGGAATAAGACTATCCAATAAGCGTAATAGGTGTACTCTCCTAAACTAAGGAGCTCTCGCAACCTGAGAGAAGTTGATGATAAAAGGCTACTGAATAAAACATTATTCTATTTCTCCTGAACCTGGATCCATCCTCGAAGAAGTCCCTTCGAGTTCGTATATAACCATACGATGGATCTATCCAACGGAAGTGGATGTCCGTAGTAATACGGGGTGTTCTGAGAAATACAAAGGGTCAAAGAAGGAGCGGTAATGACTTATGCAACTTGGACAATCCAAAAGCCAGTATTTTAATAAGGTTCGGTCAACTTGGTCACTGAGTCATAGTCTAGGGTCGGTCAAAGGTCGCTGCCAAAAAGAGAGAGAGAAAAGAAACACTCTGCGTGCACTCTAACCTAGATCAGAATGGTTATCACTTTATCTAATCAGAAAACCTCCCACTGTAATCTCAAATTCTCCTTCAAACCAGAAAGAAGAATTAGTCGGGATCACCTGAAGAGTAAACTAACTCAACAGTGGGAATCGGGATCCAACTATCATCGCATGATAACTTGATGGAAGCCACTCAAGTTATCACACTCAAGAAGGTATGCGCATATCTGGCAAGTTTGCTTTATGTTTGAAACTCCCGATGTGATTTTTGCCCCATGCACTTATAACCTTGGCGTTTGTCAAAATGTCATAAGTCACATGCCATGTTCTACCCGTCATTGTCCTTGTCAATTTGAACCCACTCGCACATGCCCCTGACGTTGGCCAAATGGCAGAACGACTGTCCCAAACCAACTCATCTATCTATGCAACAAATGAAATACCCCAGCAGCTACCAAACACTATGCCCTGGCGATGGTCAAAAGCATAGCTTTAATACTACTGACTATCCATAAGAAATGACGGAGGGCTACGGCTGGTTTTGGCGAAAAACCTTTAACGTAATGAACTTGATCTCGTTGAAGGAAACTGATAGCTTTTTAAAAAAATATAGTGACGAAAACGTTTTGCTAAAGAGGTCACTCCCGGTGAAGGAATCTCGGCTCTTTCCTCGTGGAATGAGGTGCAGGATATTCCAACTGAATACCTCGATGCAAAGCAACTTGTAATCGACTATATTGAAGTTACTACCCTGACGTAAACTTCTGCCTAAGGGGTCACTCCCAGTGAAGGGATCTCGACCCTTGCCTCGTCGAATGAGGTGCAGGATATTCTGACTGAATATCGCTGTGGAAAGCAACTGGAAACATCTTTGTAATAACACCTTTTTAAAATTTGTTCCAACAACATCAAATATAGGTTTGTTTTATCCTTGCATTGATAAGAATCAATGCAGTCCCATCAATCAATCTCACCAAAAAAGAACGAAAAATAAAATTTACGTATATGCCATCCACATTCGCCACTGGGTCCCGTCATCACCCGTTAGGTTACTTAACTAACGACAGAGCGGGGGCTGGACTAGCGCGGGTGTAAAACATATACAACATCTAATAGTATATATACCAATATACAATAATCGCTCCAGGCGTGATAATATGCAACATTACAGAAAAGTAATAAGCATCACAGAACAATACAGATAATCTGGGATCCCCGGGTTTCATAGAGCCGCTACTGAAACCCGACGTTCCCCTGGTCGTGTTGAAAGCCTGTGAAATGAAACCTTGACCCCTACGGGTTCGGCAAGTTATCCGCCAAAACCTGAAGCGAGGTGGTCCCCACAATATAGTGAATGGAACACCCGGCACTTCACGGAATCCGGTAAATTGAGCACCCCTCCTTGGGTCAACCTGTACCCCCTACGAGTGCGGCGAATAGTCTGCCAATTCTATAGTGAGGTCCCTTTGCCTCTCAAAGCCATGAGATACGGACCCGTTGCCCTCCAGAACCCGGCTATCCGTGCACTCCTTCGCGGGATAAACCTAGTACAGAAAATAAAAATATGTACAACAGGTACTTCGACCTCGACCCGGTCGTGCCCCAAAAGAATGTTATACAAACAGGCAGTAACGGAAGTCCACATGTTGGACGCTCGCCCCGCAATATTAAATGTACAAATAAATCCAAACTGCACTATCATTGCACCCTGTTATCCACCACGACATATCCGCAACATCACAGCACAATACAGAACATCAACGCGAAAGTCACGTTCGCAAACCCGTCTAAAAGAACTATAGCAATCAGACGCGGTTTACCGATCAAATGACATTCCCGGTCGGAGATATAATGTAAATACTGCATACTAACAAATTTAAAATTTCGATCGATTAAATTTCCAGAAGTGGGCCCTACGAAGAACTGATGTACAGTAATAAAATCTGGGCCCAAAAGAAACATTCCAGAAACTACAATTTACTGTAGAAAATTGATGTTCCAATCCCACAAACAGGCGGTGGATCCGCGGCCAAAACTAGGCTTGGGTCGCGGATCCGCGGCAGTACTGTTGATTTGGCCAACCAAATTTCACCAGTATTCTTCAAAAAGCCTGCCGAATTTTCTGTAGTGCTCAAAATAATTTTAGGGCCTGATTAAAAATCGACAGAAAGTTTGGTACAAAAAATTGTAGTTTCGGAAATTCCGTTCGATCGATCTTTTAAATGCGTTAGCACAAGTTAGTATAGCTTAACGGTGAGGCTCTGATACCACTGTAAGACCACGGTAGCGCCCCGGCCGTCTAACAGACACCAAATGCGGAACAAAAACTTTTTACAACTGGCGCTATCGCGTACCGTAACCCGGATCTGCCATTAAAGCTAAACAAACAAACTACAGAGTGGGTAGAAGAGTTATACCGAACGATCCGAGTCCTTCGGTCTTCAACCATCATCCCACGCTTGTTGCGGCTGCTCCGATCTCCTCGATCTCCAATCTTGTCGTCCAGGTGGCACTACGTCGACGGATCTTTAAACGGGCTCCCGCCTCTGAACCGAGGCAACTCGATCGTCAAGTTTGCTAAAAGAGATGACCAAGATGAAGTAGAGAATGAGTAGAACACTTTGTCTCGTTACGTCCAAGGCTATGGACGAACGGTTAATGAAGTTGCCTTTTGGAATCGGGTGATGGAAAAATGGAGCTATGAAATTTCCATACGCATAAACTATAATCTTTTCTCAAATGAAATCAATCAACAACCCTATATTTTCACAAGAGAGGGGCCGGCCATGATATAAGGAGGTGGGGGTGAGTGTAGGAGAGGGGGAGGTGACCATAAGCTCAATACTTATCATAACACCTAGTATGAATGCATTAATGAAAGTGATGAATCATTAAGCTTAGTCACACTTGCATTAAATGAACATTTCAAAGCAACCATGAGTCACTAACCTTGTCATCACTTCTAGAACCTTCTAGAAGCATGACTCACCCTCATGACTCACCTAAGAAGAAATGATAAATCCATATTTAACCGAGTGTTAAATACGGCTGATAGAAAACTGGAAACTGGCAACTTCCAAAAGTGATCCTGAAACGAATTTCAGGATAAGCCCGTATCAGTATAAACATACCCACATTTGCATTACGACCGAATACAAATGCAACTGAGACAAAGATATTCTATCTACACAGTATAATACTGGGTTCCGGCTTAAACCAAAGCCTACCAGTATTATCTGCCCGAAAAACGACACGTCCAAAAACGCACGTGCTTTTTCCGAACCTTGCCTTATCACCATACGGCCCGAACTTGGGAAACTGTCTGTGGAGGACTCTAATGACTCATCAACACTCTGGAACCGAGTATAACCACTAGTACGTCAGAGGTACAAGCTGCACGTAACGTTTTGCCTATGTATTGATTGGAAGGGAAGCTGACGAGCGAACTCATCTATAAACCCTACTGAGCCTGACAGTGACAATGTATATACAGTCCGGTGCATTCGTCTAAAGAGTATCGCATATCAAGTCTAGGGGGGTGGAAAAAGTCAGAACCCTAATAACGCGATAAATCGTGTCGGCATGAAGCCCATCACTACCTGAGAAACTACTGATCCAAATCAGTAATTCTCCACTACCTCGGCCGAGGATTCCTAGTGATGGCCACCCGTGCACTGCGCGACATCAACCCCCAATACCGGGAGAGACGAATCCCCGACGATCCGCTCACTTACCTCCAATGTGGCTCGGGACTGTACCCAACTACAACCTGTTTGCACAACTCTTTTGAGCGTGGTAGGGTAGTAATCTAAGCATCGTAGGAACTCACACGAGACAAATGACGATCTCAGGTCGATGAACTCACCTGTACACATGTCTCTAGGGAATTGCTATCTGACGATATGTATAATACCAACTAGCAGATTCTCGGCGAGTCCTGTCCGGTGTACTCATAACCCAATGAGCACCTGTATACATCTTAGGTGATCCAACTGTTAGTGTATATGCCTTAGGGGCCATTATTGTATCATACTAGTTTGTATATTACTTAATGGAAACTTGGGATATTCACATGTATATAACAGTCTTGCTAAACATGGTAGTATGCTACTTGGTTTTTCTATCTTAATATGTGAGTATACGTATTGATAGAGCTCTTAGGATCTTGCTTGACTACCAGCGTTGTGATGGCAGTCACACTGGTGGGGGCTGGGTAGTCTACAAGCACATCCTTATTCAGGTCCCTAGTCGTTGGATTATCGAGACAGGGCATCGATACTCCGGAGTAGACTAGTGTGTACGCTTCTCATCCCAGTTGGGGAGATGGTCTGTCCCACAGCCGTCAGTACGTCGTACTAGAGATAGTATGCAGGTGCTCGTTGGGTTACGGGTACACCGGACAGGACTCACAAGGAACTGTTGGATGGTTTTATACCAGTCGTCAGTGAACAGTTCCCAGGTGACATGAGTACAGCATAGTCCGCAGACTTGACACTGCTGCTTCGCCTCGAGTGTGTCCCACTGTTCTTAGATTGCTACCCTACCACGGCTCAAAGGAGTCGTACAAACAATGTTAGTTATATGTATGCCCTAGAGGCCATTACTGTACATTGGATGTATATTGTAGTGGATGCTGGGACATATATAGGGAGGACTTTCTTGCTCCACATGATAGTATGCTATCTGGTTAACCTTTACCTTAACGTGTATATTGATTGTCTCTCTGATACATGTTGGTAAAGCCCTTAGGATGTGTACTTGACTACCTGGACTATGATGCGGATCATACTAGTGGGGAAATGGTAGTCCATAAGTACATCCTTCAAGGTCCCTAGTCGTGGGTGTATCGAGACGGGGCATCGATATACCAGAGTAGACTAGCGTATACCTTCTCGACCCATACAGATGGGCGATGGATGATCCCATATCCATTGGTGTTTGACATCAGAGATGATATACGGATGCTCAGTGGAGACTGGGTACACTGGATGGACTCTCCGAGAACTCCCAGATGGTATTATGCCTTACGTCAGATGGCAGTTCTCTGGTGACACTGGTACAGAGTAGTCTGTTGACCCGAGATCGTCATAGAGTCTTGTGTGGTTCCCACAGTGCTTTGATTTCCATCTTACCACGTCCAAGAGGGCCTGCAAAACGGTGGTTTTTGGGTACAGTCCCGAATCACATGGAGGCAATGAGCGATAGGAGGGGATTCGTCTCTCCCGGTATAGGGAGTTGATGTTGCGCTGTGTTCGATTGGCTATAACTGGAAATCCCTGGCCAGGGTTGCTGAAATTTACTGGTAAGTGTAACCAGTAGTTTCTCGAATTGTTATAGACCTCATATCGACACGACTTATCGAGCTATTGGGGTCTGACGTTTACCACCCCTAGGCAAGATATGCGACATATCAGACGATCAGACCGGACTGTACGGTAGTGTTACTGGTTGGATTCACTGGAGTTTGAGCGGGCTTGCTCGTCGATCTTCTGATCGCTTAATACCCGGATGGCCGTTACGTCTAGCAGACCGCTTGCGGCTTGTGGATGTTTGATATGATCATCATCCGCTGCCGGCGTATTGACGAGTCTTTAGAGTCCTACACAGAGGTTTCCTGGCTCAAGCGAAACGAAATAGGAGCGCATATGAGATATGTGCGGGACCGAGAATAATGCGTGTATGTGATACCGTATTTCATTCTCGCGATGAATGTATCGAATGGTTGTATGCGATATAACCTAGTTATCGAATCAAGGATTGATTCGATAAGCCGATACATTGGATACTAGTCGGTTATGTGCGACATGACCGGATCATTGAATCAAGTGTTGATTTGATGATTTAATGCATAATTATTTATTTGATATATTACTTTGCATTAACTAGTATTGGTTCACTTTAAATGGATTTTCTCACTTGGATTGTGCACATTGTATATGTGATATACATTTGTACACAAGTTGGTATCTTGTTTGATGATGCATGCTAACTTAGGTTTGTGTAAAGACTAAACCATGGTTATATGAATGGTTAGGGTTTTTTTTCTTTTTCATTTATCTTATTTAGTTATTCATTTTGAAAATGATAAGCATAAAGAGAAAGAATGGTGGCTTCATTTGTAGTTTTGTTGAAGCTTCATGAATCTTTGACCTAGTCCACCATTCTTGTCTCTTGCTTAACCCTAACCATCATATCTAACCATGGTCTGTTCTCTACACTAAACTAAGGTTAGTATTATGATAAGTATTGATTTTCCTTTTCATTTTAATACTTATCATAATATTATCATCTTCTTCTTTTTCTTTTTCAAGATGAAGAACCTTGATTCCATCAATGGTGATTGATGAAAATGAGTGAGAAATCCAATTCTAAAGTGAACCCACTTCCTATTTCTTCATCCTCTACCTCTTGCAAAGTAGTATAGGGTGTTTCCTTCACAAGTTTTCATGGCTTGGTGAAGGTGGAGCTTGATCTAGTGATGCCTCGACGTAGATCATCTTCGGCATCGTCGTCGATGACCTAGCCCGCTTTTTCTCCGTTGAAGCCGATGCTAGAGTCATGGTTCGATTTGGACAGCGGAGAGGACTTCATTGCGGAGCTATGGAGGTGGAGGACCGGATCTACAAAGGTTGTATTTCCGTTCACTTAGTTGATTAGTTTACTAGTTGCATCTTTCGCCTAGACATCTAGTTAACGATCCGTATTAGGGTTTCTCGGCACCCGTAAAATTTGAAATTGGCATGGTTGATGCCTTGTGAGACCTCTTGAGAGTGCCTAGGAACCCTACAGTTGTATCAGAGCCTAGTTAGAGCCTTAGGCAATGCGTAGACGAAGTTTGAAACCCGAACGAACCCGAAACCCTAAACCAAACATGCTCTCTGGACTTTTTCTAAAATCTGGGATTTTTCCACATTAAAAATGCTTAAAAAATTCAGCAGGGAAATCTAAGAATTACGGTGCAAAATTTTTTCCATGAACTGTTCATAGTGCGGCGGAACCACGGCAGAAGCCTGGCTTCTGCGGCGGTTCCGCGGCCAAATGATGGAAGTTGCCTTTCTATTTTGCACAGTAACTCATGGTTTCAGGTGCTGAGTTTTATGGGAATTTTTAATCTGTACTCAAGAGTTGAGTATTTTGGGATTGCTTTGGGGATTCGGTGTTTCGATCGGAGTATCAGATTTTGTCTATGTGGTTTTCCGGATAATTTTTGAATATGTTAAAAAGTTCGACCGGATATAAATACCCAATTTTTCCCCTGTCGGGAAATTTCCAAGTGTTGGATTTTTCCGTAGTTTAACGACGTTCTAAGTAGTGCAAGTAACGCGATGGTCCCTCTAGAAGACAACAAACCTTAACTCGATTATGTGACCGTCTTGAACTGCCCTTTGAACCATCGGGTTTGGGGCAGTACGGCGTGCCACATGTGAGGCGTTGGCATGACCCTTCTACGGCTGGACCGTTGGTACTGAGGCACGAACTGAATGTTTTTAGACTTGTTTCATGTGTTGATCTGTATCAGGAAAACTTGGGTGTTTGAATGTTCGATCGGAAAGTTTAACATTTTCTATTTATCCGGAATGTGATACAATACTTGGAATTCACAATAAGTTATGAGATAACTGAATGAATATTATAAACATAGCAGTTTAGTCTCACTTGATCGGTTGCCACGGAATTTTGATGTGATCAAAAGTCCGTCGCAATCACGTAGCGTACGCGGATACTCGCCGGGTAAACTTAATAGACAGCCTCACTCCATAGCCCCGACCAAGTGACTGTAGGAGAACCCCGTCGCCGAAAGCATCCGTCCGGGTGCTCGCAGTAGCGGTGTTCCGCCTTGGTGCACTTCATCGACGGTATCGGGGGTGCGGCCGTCTACTAAAGTTTTCGACGAGCATTCGATCAGGATGTCGGGAATCTTGTTGAATTGCCCGACTTGATATTGAAAAGGGTTTTCGATAATGAGACTAAAATGCGGGGTTTATAATTGTTAGGCATGTGATGTCTAAGGTATTCATTTGATTAGGCATGCGATGTCTATGCAGATTGCGGATTCCAACTGTTGTAGTTTTACACTTTCTTTTCTGCGACCGTAAGTGTAATATGTGATATCGCCGGTTTCGTTGCTATATGTCAACGACAATTGGGATGCGCATATTTACTTACGTTGATGACATGTGATGTTATGTGTTGCTGGATATGTTATATTGGATCGTCGTGTTTGAATAGCCGGGGGGTTTTTATGTGAGATGAGTGTTTTTTCATTTTCATTCATGTAAAAACTTGTATGTAATATTCTTTTATTGGGGCACTTCCAGGTTGCGGATGATGTCACCATTTGTATATTATTTACTTTTCTGCACTAGGATAGACCCAAGGAGGGGAGCACAAGTAACCGGGTTCTGGAGTCCAGTGGGAGACCAACTCGAGGAGTCGAGTCCGGGTCTCCTAACTCTAGAATTGGTAGGGTTACTTGCCGCTCTCGTAGGGGTCTAGGGGTGTGGGTTTGGCTATTCATTGCGACCGTGGAATCCGTGTTTTATACTGGCTCGTATTGAAAACACGGATGTCCTAGTATATCCAATATTTCATATGATTCTACTGCTGCGATATCTGTGATGTGATCTTGTGATATGTTCTGTGATGGATACTTTATATAGTATATATGATATATTATATAGATCTTACTTATGTTTTACACCCGTGCTAGCCCTGCCCTGCTCTGCCGTTAGTTACCTAACCTAACGGTGCACGAGGGGACATCGAGGCGAATGCGGATGGCATAAGTGTACATCGTATTTATCTGTGATGTTTAGGTACTTAAATGATGGGACTTCATTAATGTGATTAATGAAATAAAAAAAACCTAAGATGTTGTAGAATTGAATTTCAAAATAAAACAGGTAGCTACAGTTCTTGCTTTGCACAGCGGTATATATGATATATCCTGCACCTTATTCGATAAGGAAAGGACCGAGATCCCTTCACCGGGAGTGACTCCTTTAGCAATAACTGGCAGATGCTACACACTCGGTTTGTCTTTTGATTGCTTTTAAGAGTTTTTGCTTTGCACAGTGATATATATGATATATCCCGCACCTCATTCGACGAGGAAAGGACCGACGATCCCTTCACCGGGAGTGACTCCTTTAGCAAAACTAGAAAAGCCATAAAAGCACTCCATTTTTAAAATCATTTGATTCTACAACGATATCAAGTTCATTACAAAATAGGTTTTCAGAAAAACCTGTCGTAGCCCTCCGTCATTTCAGATAAGTCCTGTTTAGTATTCGTGCTGCGTTTGTTGACCTTGTCAAGGCGCAGTGTGCGGTAGCTAACCGGTATTTATCTGCTTATGCATATGATGCAGATTGGGTTAAGGTAGTCGTGCGGCCTTGTTGACCTTGTCAAGGGTCGTGCGAGTGGGTTTGATTCAATCAAGAAATGACGGGTTGAACTTGACTTGCGGTCTATGGTTTGTTGACATTGTCAAGGTCATAGATCGTTCGGGGAAAAATATTATCGGGAGTTTCAAGTGTTGAAATTTGCAATGAGATTGCATACCTTCTATGAGATAGTTGGATCCCGATACCCGCTGCGAGTAAGAGTTACTCCTGGGAGAGTTTTACACATTACAATTAGCCGATCAAGTAGGTGTCTAGAATGGTGTCAACGAGGTTACGCCTCTGGGAAAACGAGGTTTACATTAATTAGGTTCGTGCGAAAGCACGGGGGACCTCCCTCAAAGTACCGACACTGGCCTGGCTGAAAGATTGGCGAACTTGTAGTGTGTAATTAATCCCGGCTAGTCTTTCCTTTTAAGGTTTGAAGGAAGATTTGATAAAAAGCAGTGGGAGCCATCCTGATTAGATAAAATAATAACCAATCTATTCTTGCAAGAGCATACGCTGAGTGTTTTCCTCTCTCTCTCCAGGTAGCGACCATATCACGCCTTAATCAAGATAATAATACGGATTATTGACCGAACCCGCTTGTTATACTGAGCTGGGGAACGTTGGTCCCGCTCCAACTTATAATTGTTATAAGACAGAGCAGGAAATTGGGGATTACCAGAATTCCCGTGCCGCCCAAACGAAGAGAGTGCATGCTGATGCATCATCTTTGGGTGTGTTCATTATATAGAACTGTTTCTCAGTGTCCTTTACGTCCTGGGTATATGATACCGGATCAGGATCCCACATATGTAATATGTTACATGGGCTACAGATAGGTAAAGAACTGAGAACGGGTGATATGTTTCATGAGGCAGAAAACGGGGCAAGTGTTGCAGCCAAGTCTGTTGGTCACTGTCACCCTGTATTACCAATACATTGATTCTGAACGAATGTTATTAGATACCGAACCTGATATACAAAATCATATCAGTCTCTTTATTAGTAAAGAAATGATAAAATTCTGTATTGATGGATAATGTTTGGAACATTTCCTATATCAAAAGTTTATCGGTTCAGGCACGTTATCTAAAAGCATTAATGTTCTAAATCAAACTACAGTTCTTAGTATACGGAACACACACAAGAGGAAGAGTTCAGAAATGAACAAATTCTTCTTGAGGTATTGTAGACTAGGTCATATCAATGCGACCCGACTAGCTAAAGTTACATAAAGATACATATTTAAATGAGTTTGAATTTACATCTTGTGAAACTTGCCAGTCATGTCACAGAGATAAGATGACCACAGCTCTGTTTATTGGAAACAGAGAAAGAGTTAGTGAACTCTTGGGATAATACATGTTGATGTATGTAGGTCTCCTTTCTACACATGCCAGGACTGGTTCTTTGTACTTCATTTCATTCTCTGATGATCTCTCAAGATTCAGACATATGTTCCTGTTGAAACACAAGTCCGAACCTTTTGAGATATTCACAGAATATGATTTAGAAGTAGAAAACCAAAACACGGGTATAAGTATTATGTCCTTTGATGAGATCGAGGAGGAGAATACTTGTGTACGGAATTCCTGGATTATTCTAAAGGAGAATGAGATTCTCTCTCAGCATTACTCCTCCGTATACACCATAGCACGATGGTGTATCGGGGCGGAGCAATAACACCCTATATGATAAGGTGTGCTCTATGATGAGTACTACTGAGTTACCTATTTCCTTTTGGGAGTTATGCACTTGAGAAGCTGCATACCTATTGAATAGGGTTTGAATCAGATCACAGCCTACCACTCCATATGAGATATGGAAAAGGAAGAGCCCATATCTTAAGATGGTTAAGATTTGGGGTTGTCCGGGCTATGTCTAAAAGCATAATCCGGACAAGCTCGAGGCAAGGTCTGTTATGTACAACTGGAAAGGTTCCAGCTATACAAACAACAGCAGATAATTTGGTAGAACCAATGGATTCAGCAGATTCCAACGAACCTCAGCCTCTCCGCCGATCTAGTAGGGTTTTCTCACCCACCTGAGAGATACTTCTGTTTCTCTGTGACAGTGGGAGCGAGGATTGCATCATGAGATGATGACCCAACTAGTTTCGAGTTGGCCATCAGGAGTGGGACTCTGTAAGAATGGCTGGATGCTTAGCGATCTGAGATGGAATCCTTATACACCAACAAAGTATGGACTTTGGTTGCTATATCTGAAGGGTTAAATCCCCATCAGGAGCAAGTATATCTTGAGAAGATTACTTGGTGTACATGGAAGAGTTGAGACTTTCAAAGCTAGACTTGTTAAAGGTCTACATCATTGACCAGGTATGGATGATGATGAAACCTTTTCTAAGTAGCTATGCTTAAGTCCATCCAGATCCTACTTGTCACGGCTACATACCATGACTACGATATCTGATGGTTGGGTGTCATGACATCTTTTCTAAATGATGTTTTAGAAGAGGGCGTCTATAAGTACACAGCCAGAGGGCTTCGTACACAGTGGGAGCAGCGGAAACGTGTACAAGATGCTTTATAGGATAAAGCAGGTATCGCGGAGTTGGAACATCTGTTTTGATGTATTAGTCAAACAGTTTGACATCATCAAAATGGTAGATGAACCTTGTATATATAAAAAGGTAGTAGGGAGTATGGTGATGATCCTCGTAGAGTACGTGGATGGCATACTCTTGATAGGGAAGAAGTTTCCTATGCTACGCTCGGTCAATCTCAGCTTATCACAATGATTCTCCATATAGGATCAAAATGATACCTCCTAAATCCTAGGTTTTGGATCTATGAGATAGATCTAATTGGATGATAAGAGTCTCACTAGTTGTAGTGAGATGGTATCAACCGATCCTAGGGAGAATCACTGGAAGGGTTCCAGGGTGATAAGGACGACTGAATGTCAGTCACAGGCATTGTCTTTACCCTCAGTAAAGGGACGGTATGTTGGAAGAGTTCCATGCTAGATACCGTGACATACTAGACGATAAAGGCAGGATACATCGCTACTTAAGATGCTACCAAAGAGGCAGTCTGGATGTATATTTGTTCATGAGATGAACTTAGTTCCTCCCAGTGTGTGACAATGGAGTTGTGGCTTATGCCAAGGAACGTCCGTCCCATCAGTGATCCAGACATATTCTAAGGCAGTGTCTCCTGATCATGGAGATAGCTGATCTCCAAGGTGATCGAGGTTAGGAGAGTAGACTCAAAGGACAACACAGCGAATCCATTTACGAAGGCCTATTCCCAGAGAGAGACTTTTATGGGATGGTTGAGTATGAGATACTGCAACCACTGCTACAGATGGCCCTAGTGCAAGTGGGAGATTGTTAGTTATATGTATGCCCTAGAGGCCATTACTGTACATTGGATGTATATTGTAGTGGATGCTGGGACATATATAGGGAGGACTTTCTTGCTCGACATGATAGTATGCTATCTGGTTACCCTTTACCTTAACGTGTACATTGATTGTCTCTCTGATACATGTTGGTAAAGCCCTTAGGATGTGTACTTGACTACCTGGACTATGATGCGGATCATACTAGTGGGGACATGGTAGTCCATAAGTACATCCTTCAAGGTCCCTAGTCGTGGGTGTATCGAGACGGGGCATCGATATACCAGAGTAGACTAGCGTATACCTTCTCGACCCATACAGATGGGCGATGGATGATCCCATATCCATTGGTGTTTGACATCAGAGATGATATACGGGTGCTCAGTGGAGACTGGGTACACTGGACGGACTCGCCGAGAACTCCCAGATGGTATTATACCTTACGTCAGATGGCAGTTCTCTGGTGACACTGGTACAGAGTAGTCTGTTGACCCGAGATCGTCATAGAGTCTTGTGTGGTTCCCACTGTGCTTTGATTTCCATCTTACCACGTCCAAGAGGGCGTGCAAAATGGTGGTTTTTAGGTACAGTCCCGAATCACATGGAGGCAATGAGCGATAGGAGGGGATTCGTCTCTCCCGGTATCGGGAGTTGATGTTGCGCTGTGTTCGATTGGCTATTATCGGAAATCCCTGGCCAGGGTTGCTGAGATTTACTGGTAAGTGTTACCAGTAGTTTCTCGAATTGTTATAGACCTTATATCGACACGACTTATCGAGCTATTGGGGTCTGACGTTTACCACCCCTAAGCAAAATATGCGACATATCAGACGATCAGACCGGACTGTACGGTAGTGTTACTGGTTGGATTCACTGGAGTGTGAGCGGGCTTGCTCGTCGATCTTCTGATCGCTCAATACCCGGGTGGCCGTTACGTTTAGCAGACCGCTTGCGGCTTGTGGATGTTTGATATGATCATCATCCGCTGCCGGCGTATTGACGAGTCTTTAGAGTCCTACACAGAGGTTTCCTGGCTCAAGCGAAACGAAATAGGAGCGCATATGAGATATGTGCAGGACCGAGAATAATGCGTGTATGTGATATCGTATTTCATTCTCGCGATGAATGTATCGAATGGTTGTATGCGATATAACCTAGTTATCGAATCAAGGATAGATTCGATAAGCCGATACATTGGATACTAGTCGGTTATGTGCGACATGACCGGATCATTGAATCAAGTGTTGATTTGATGATTTAATGCATAATTATATATTTGATATATTACTTTGCATTAACTAGTATTGGTTCACTTTAAATGGATTTTCTCACTTGGATTGTGCACATTGTATATGTGATATACATTTGTACACAAGTTTGTATCATGTTTGATGATGCATGCTAACTTGGGTTTGTGTAAAGACTAAACCATGGTTATATGAATGGTTAGGGTTTTGTTTTCTTTTTCATTTACCTTATTTAGTTATTCATTTTGAAAATGATAAGCATAAAGAGAAAGAATGGTGGCTTAATTTGTAGTTTAGTTGAAGCTTCATGAATCTTTGACCTAGTCCACCATTCTTGTCTCTTGCTTAACCCTAACCATCATATCTAACCTTGGTCTATTCTCTACACTAAACTAAGGTTAGTATTATGATAAGTATTGATTTTCCTTTTCATTTTAATACTTATCATAATATTATCATCTTCTTCTTCTTCTTCTTCAAGATGAAGAACCTTGATTCCATCAATGGTGATTGATGAAAATGAGTGAGAAATCCAATTCTAAAGTGAACCCACTTCCTATTTCTTCATCCTCTACCTCTTGCCAAGTAGTATAGGGTGTTTCCTTCATAAGTTTTCATGGCTTGGTGAAGGTGGAGCTTGATCTAGTGATGCCTCGACGTAGATCATCTTCGGCATCGTCGTCGATGACCTAGCCCGCTTTTTCTCCGTTGAAGCCGATGCTAGAGTCATGGTTCGATTTGGACAGCGGAGAGGAGTTCATTGCGGAGCTATGGAGGTGGAGGACCGGATCTACAAAGGTTGTATTTCCGTTCACTTAGTTAATTAGTTTACTAGTTGCATCTTTCGCCTAGACATCTAGTTAACGATCCGTATTAGGGTTTCTCGGCACCCGTAAAATTTGAAATTGGCATGGTTGATGCCTTGTGAGACCTCTTGAGAGTGCCTAGGAACCCTACAAACAGGTAGCAGTTGGGTGCAGTCCCGAGCACTTGGAGGCAGTGGCGGTTAGACAGGATTCGTCTCTCCCGGTATTGGGGGTTGATATCGCGCTGTGTCAGAGAGCCATTACGCAAAGTCCCTGGCCAGGGCAAGCGAGATTTGCTGGTAGGTTCCAGTAGTTTCTCAGGGTGTAATGGGCTTCGCTCCGACACGACTTATACCGCTATTAGGGGACTGACGCTTGCCGCCCCCTAGGCCCGATATGCGATAGTCTTAGACGAACGGATCGGACTGTACGGTGATTGTCACATCAGACTTTATAGGAGTTCGGATGGGTTTCCTCATCGGCCTTCTTATCGACATCTACCTGGGGACCGTTACGTACAGCTAGTGCCGCTTGCGGTTTGTGGTTAAACCCACTGCCAGCGTAGTAGTCGAGTCTCTAGAGTCCCACGCAGAGAGTTTCCCTACTCCAGGCGAAACGATATAGAGGTCGTATGGTTTTACGACAAGGGTTCGGACGCATACGTGTGTTTACGCACGTACGACTTTCGGACAGTTTTTACTAGTCGGCTTTGGTTTAAGCCAGTTACTAGTATCCGGTTATTGGATTTATACAGTCTAAAGTTTTTCCGTGTTTTCACGGATTGGAGGGGCGTTCTCGTAATTGCGCGAGAAGCTTCTAGAAGATGGTGACTAAGGAGGTTTAGGTGGCATATACATTGAATGAGATTAGTGAGTCATATGGATGATTCATCCAAGTTATTAATGCTTCATAATTGCTTAATGACTCATAGCGATGAATCACCACAAGATATTTATCAAGCATGGTTGTAAATCATTTTCTTTTCTTTTCTTGATAAAATAAAATTCTTGATATTTATTATGATAACTCATTTTCTCTTCTCAATATAATGTTCATCTTCTCTCTCCTCAAGCTCTCTCTCTTCAAACCCTAATCCTCCCCTCTCATGTGTTGAGTACAAGGATTAGTTAGACTACTTAATCCATAACCATACTCTATTTCATCTAGGTACTTTGATTAGCACTTAAAGATACCTAGTTGCCTCAAGTTTAGAGGCAAAGCTTGGAGTTTAGCTCTCGTGGTGGATCGTCTACTACTTGGAGAAGGCCGAGGAGGAGGTGGAGTTCGTAAAGATGAAGGACATGGTTCTTTAGGTATAATCCCTTTACATAGTAGTTGTTAACTTCTATGTTTGTTGTTAGTTATCGTTTAGCTTCGATTCATGCGGTTAGTCGATGTTTAGCATAAAAACAAGATCGTTTTTCATATTTCCGCCTCCCCGCAAGTCGTGGGGTGTTGTATATCGACTTACAGTGGTATCAGAGCCTCGCTAAACAATAAATAACTCACTTGCAAAATTGTATGAATTTCGAACGGAAAAAATGAAACCGGAAAACCCCGATATCATGAGTTTCTGTCGATTTTTAAATGAATCCAAAAATTTTTCAGGGAGGTTCAGAAAGCTCTAAATGACAGTAGTAGAACACCCAAGAAAATTGGGCCCATGAATCGGCTAAAGCGCCGCGGAACCGCGGCGGATCCCACCGATCCGCCGCGCTTCCGCCGCCGAGTTTCCGATTCATGAACCCAATTTTCCTGTGTTGGTTCTCTGTGATATTTGGTATTTTCAGGAATTTTTTATTTTTGCTCAGGTTTCAGATTTACAGAGAAGTATTGGAGCAAAATTAAATGTGTTTAATCGATCGAAATTATACGGTATTTGCTTGTTGGATTATATCTGTGTTTGTATAATGTGTTCGTAAACCTCCCCTAACTGCTAGTATGTCGGTTGGCAGGGGGTTGCACATTTCTGTAATGGATTTTACTGTTTGTGGATATGAACTGTGTTGGACTGTTGTGATGTATAGCCGGGGTTATGTGATGGGTTATTATTTAATTCATTTGATGTAAATGTAATTTTTTGTAATATTATTTTGCGGGGTACATCCAGGTTGCGGTTGTTGCCACCGTTGTATTATTTCTTTTTACCGTTTTTGCTCCTAGGACAGACCCAAGGTGGGGTACACAAACTGCCGGGCGGGTAGTTTGCCGTACCCGTTGGGGCCTTGGGTGGGGTAATGGCTATTCATCACAACTGTGTAATCCGTCTTTTGTTGCAGGCTCAAAATAAACACGGATTACTTGCAAATCCAATAAAGTTCATCTGTAATCTGGAATGCCTATTATTGCGTCTGACGAATGTACAATATCTATATATGATAGCTATTTAGACGTCACTTATGTTTTACACCCGCGCTAGCCCAGCCCCCGCTCTGCCGTTAGTTAAGTAACCTAACGGGTGATGACGGGACCCCGTGGCGAATGCGGATGGCATAAGAGGACGTTGTATTTTCGTTGTTTTCTGCAATGATAGGTTAATGATGGGACGCATTATTTATAATGCAAAGAAAATAAAACAAAAGTTTAATCGTTGGAACAATTTAAAAGAAACCACTCGGTTAATTTTAAAAACAGATATTTTTAAATCCGGAGCTTTAACCACTCCTTTTAAAAGCTATCAGGTTCCTTCGGTTATATCAAGTTCACTACGTTCACGGTTTCGCCAAAACCATTCGTAGCCCTCCGTCATTTCATTTGGGTATTCAGTAGTATTCAAGCTATGCATTTTGGCCAAAGTCAAGGCATAGTGTTTGGTAGCTGCTGGGTTTTCATTTGTTGCATAAGATAGATGAGTTGGTTTGGGACAGTCGTATTATCATTTGACCAAAGTCAGGGGTATATACGGATGGGTTCAAATTAACAAGATAATGACGGGTAGAAATTGACATGTGACTTATGACATTTTTACCAAAGCCAAGGTCATAAGAGCATGGGGCAAAAATATATATCGGGAATTTCTAAAGAAACTGAAATTTGCAAAGAGTTGCATACCATTTGGAGTTTGATGAATGTTGGTAGGATTCCTTCAACATTATCATACAATGATATTTGGATCCCGATCCTACTGTGAGTATATGCTACTTATCAGGATATTCGTCACTCAACGATCAATGCTATAAACCAAGTAGGTGTCAAGAAAGGTGTCAGCGGGGTTACGCCCCCAGAGAAAAGAGGTTATTTAATTAAGGAACTTCGCGAAAGCGTTGGAAAACCTCCCTCGAAGTATCGACACTAGCCTTGCTGAACGGTTAAGCAAGTATTGTACGGTGAGAATAGTCCTGGCTAATTCTTCTTCTATGGTTTGAGGAAGGATTCGAGAAACAGTGGGAGCCATCCAGTTTAGATAAACTAAAAACCACTCTAAACTTGCAAGAGCATCATGCTAAAGTGTTTTCTTCTCTCTCTCCTAATTGCAGCGACCCTGAAAATGACTGGACTTAAGTTACTTTTAGAGAAAAATATACTGACAGGGCCAAACTATAAAGATTGGCTGCGGAATGTCAAAATGGTTTTGACCTATGACAAATTGGGGTACGTCCTCACCGCTACGGCACCTGCTGTCCCTGGTCCCAAATCTAGTAATGCGGATAAGGAAATCCGCATAACCTGGGATTTAGATTGCGCGAAAGCCAAGTGCATCGTGCTTGCCTCGATGAACAATGAACATCAAAGGAGGCATGAGGATATGGAACTAGATGGCATATTTCTCCATACAAAGGAACTTTATGGAGAGCAATCTCGTATAGCAAGATACGAGACCTCTAAGAACTTGTTTCGAGCGAGGTTGGCTGTCGGGTCATCGGTAGGAGAACATGTCCTAAAGATGATCGGCTATATAGAAGAGCTCGCAGACCTTGGGACGACTTTGGATAATGAGCTCTATACAAACCTTATTCTCCAGTCCCTTCCTCACACCTACGCCCAGTTTATCCTGAACTTCAACATTCAAAGAAAAGAAGTTGAACTTCCGGAACTCCTGAACATGTTAAGGAGTGCAGAGGGCACCTTGCAGAAGAAAAGGGAAACACCCGCTATGTTTGTTGGCGGTGGATCTTCTTCCGGGTCCGAGGCTAAGGCCAAAGGAAGGAAGAAGAAGGCCGCCACCAAACCTAGAGGAGGTGTTAGTAAGGTGGGAGGGAAGGGAAAGAAAAAGTTTGCGGTACCGGTAGTCGGCCAGGATGAGTGCTTCCATTGTCACAGGAAAGGGTACTGGAAAAAGGATTGCAAGGCGTGGAACGCCAAGAACCAGGAAACGAAGCAAGCTGTGGCTTCGACTTCAGGTGTGTTTGTAATTGAGAATTGTCTGTCAATCAACTCTACTTCCTGGGTATTGGATACCGGATCACGATCTCATATTTGCAATTCATTGCAGGCACTGAGAAACCGTAGAATGCTGAAGGAAGGTGATATGACCCTAAAGGTTGCTAATGGAGCTAGCGTAGGAGCTGCGTCCGTCGGGGATTATCACCTAGGATTGACGAGTGGACACATTTTGGTTTTACATAACTGTTTTTTTTGTACCAAGCTTAACGTGTAATATCATATCAATTTCCTTGTTATCAAATAATGGTTATGATTTCACGTTTGTAAGAAATGTTGTTAACATCGACCTTAATCATGGTTTGATTGGGTCCGGTACACTAAATAACGGTATATATGTTTTAAACCAACTCCAAATTTTCAATGTCCAGAACACACTAAAAAGAAAGTCTCCAGATTTAAATAAAGCTTTCTTTTGGCATTGTAGACTGGGTCACATCAATGAGAGAAGGTTGATTAAGTTGCATAGAGAAGGATATTTGGACTCGTTCGAATATCAAACTTATGACACTTGTCAATCTTGTCTCAAAGAAAGATGACAAAGACTCCATTTATTGGACATGGAGTAAGAGCGAGCGAGCTCTTAGGACTCATACACAGCGATGTATGTGGTCCAATGTCTACGCATGCAAGAGGTGGTTTTTCCTATTTCATTACTTTCACGGATGATTACTCAAGATACGGATTCATTTATCTGATGAAACATAAATCCGAGGCTTTTGAGAAATTCCGAGAGTATAAGAATGAAGTAGAAAACCAAACCGGCAAAAGTATCAAGACACTTAGATCTGATCGAGGTGGTGAATACTTGAGTGCCGAGTTCCTAGGTTACCTAAAAGAGAAAGGAATTCTCTCTCAGCTTACTCCTCCATACACTCCACAGCACAACGGTGTATTGGAGAGACGGAATCGAACCCTATTGGATATGGTACGATCCATGATGAGTAATGCTGAGTTACCGCGATCTTTTTGGGGTTATGTGCTAGAATCAGCAGCATATCTTCTGAACAGGGCTCCTACCAAGACTGCGCCTACCACTCCATATCAGATGTGGACTGGGAAGAAACCCCATCTTCAGCATATGAATATTTGGGGATGTCCAGCTTTTGTTAAAAGGCAGCATGTGGACAAGCTCGAGGCACGATCAGTAAAATGTAAGTTTGTGGGATATCCAAAGAACTCCAAGGCATATTATTTCTATTACGCAGAGGAACAAAAGGTTATTGTTTCTCGTAATGCCCATTTTCTGGAACATCAGTTTTTAGAAAAGGAAATAAGTGGGAGCGAAATAGAACTGGAAGAAATTCCAGAACCACAAACTGCTACTGAAAGTTTGGTAGAACCGGTAGTTCAAGAAGAACAGAACATTCCCGCACCCCTCCGCAGGAGTACTAGGCCATCTCATCCGCCTGAGAGATACTACGGTTTTCTCATAGATGGGGATAGAGAGGATTGCATCATAGATGATGATGAACCTACTGACTTCCAGCAGGCCATCCAGAGCGGCGACTCGGTACGATGGCTAGATGCAATGCGGACCGAAATGGAGTCCATGTACACCAACAAAGTATGGACTTTGGACTTTGCTCCAGATGGGGTAAAACCCATAGGATGCAAATGGATCTTCAAGAAAAAGATTGGTGTAGATGGACAGGTGGAAACCTATAAGGCTAGACTTGTTGCAAAGGGTTTTCGTCAAAGACCTGGTTTGGACTATGACGATACTTTTTCTCCAGTGGCTATGCTCAAATCCATTCGGGTCCTTCTTGCTATTGCTGCCTTCCATGATTATGAAATCTGGCAGATGGACGTAAAGACGGCTTTTCTAAATGGAAATTTAGAAGAGTGCGTCTATATGGATCAGCCAGAGGGTTTCAATCAGAGTGGGAGCAGCGGGAAAGTATGCAAGCTGCTTAAGTCCATTTATGGACTAAAGCAGGCATCGCGGAGTTGGAACATCTGTTTTGATGAGACAGTTAAAGAATATGTCTTTATCAAAAATCAAGATGAACCGTGCATATATAGTAAAGTTCTAGCCAGAAGTGTCGCATTCCTCGTCTTGTACGTGGATGACATTCTATTGATAGGAAATGATATTCCTATGCTACAATCTGTCAAAGGATTCTTGTCACACAGGTTCTCCTTGAAAGACCTGGGTGATGCCTCTTACATTCTGGGGATCCGGATCTATCGTGATAGATCCAAGAGGATGTTGGGACTTTCGCAGTCCAGGTATATCGACACTGTACTGAAAAGATTCAGTATGGAAGATTCTAAGCGCGGTAATCTACCGGCTTGTCACGGAATCACCTTCCCCAAAGAGATGTCTCCCAAGACTGATTTGGAAAGGGAACGCATGTCTATTATACCCTACGCTTCTGCGGTAGGCTCTATAATGTATGCGATGTTGTGCACCAGAACAGATGTAGCTTACGCACTGAGCGTGGTAAGCCGGTATCAGTCAGACCCTGGGGAGAAGCACTGGATATCAGTAAAGAACATTCTCAAGTACCTGAGAAGGACTAAGGAGATGTTCTTGGTTTACGGCGGAAAAGACCTCAGGTTGGAGACCTTTGCTGATTCCGGCTTCCAGAGTGATAAGGACGATTCCAAGTCCATGTCGGGTTATGTCTTTACCCTCAATGGAGGGTCGGTGTACTGGAAGAGCTCCAAGCAGGACACCGTTGCTGACTCAACGATGGAAGCAGAGTATATAGCTGCTTGCGATGCCGCAAAAGAAGCAGTCTGGATGAAGAAGTTCTTAACAGAACATCAGGTGGTTCCTACCAAAGTTGATCCAATACCTCTGTATTGCGACAACAACGGAGCTATAGCTTTAGCGAAGGAACCAAGGTCCCATCAGAAGTCCAGACACATCTTGAGGCGGTATCACCTAATCAGGGAGATCATTGATCGTCGGGAGATCGAGGTTCCGAGAGTTGCTTCTGAAGAGAACATTGTTGATCCATTCACAAAGGCCCTACCTCAGATTCAGTTCGAGAGGCTACTCGAGATCATCGGTCTTCGATATGCCAGTACATGGCCCTAGTGCAAGTGGGAGATTGTTAGTGTATATGCCCTAGGGGCCATTATTGTATCATACTAGTTTGTATATTACTTAATGGAAGCTTGGGATATTCACATGTATATAACAGTCTTGCTAAACATGGTAGTATGCTACTTGGTTTTTCTATCTTAATATGTGAGTATACGTATTGATAGAGCTCTTAGGATCTTGCTTGACTACCAGCGTTGTGATGGCAGTCACACTAGTGAGGGCTGGGTAGTCTACAAGCACATCCTTATTAAGGTCCCTAGTCGTTGGATTATCGAGACAGGGCATCGATACTCCGGAGTAGACTAGTGTGTACGCTTCTCATCACAATTGGGGAGATGGTCTGTCCCACAGCCGTCAGTATGTCGTACTAGAGATAGTATGCAGGTGCTCGTTGGGTTACGGGTACACCGGACAGGACTCACAGGGAACTGTTGGATGGTTTTATACCAGTCGTCAGTGAACAGTTCCCAGGTGACATGAGTACAGCAGAGTCCGCAGACTTGACACTGCTGCTTCGCCTCGAGTGTGTCCCACTGTTCTTAGAATGCTACCCTACCACGGCTCAAAGGAGTCATGCAAACAGGTAGCAGTTGGGTGCAGTCCCGAGCACTTGGAGGCAGTGGCAGTTAGACAGGATTCGTCTCTCCCGGTATTGGGGGTTGATATCGCGCTGTGTCAGAGAGCCATTACGCAAAGTCCCTGGCCAGGGCAAGCGAGATTTACTGGTAGGTTCCAGTAGTTTCTCAGGGTGTAATGGGCTTCGCTCCGACACGACTTATACCGCTATTAGGGGACTGACGCTTGCCGCCCCCTAGGCCCGATATGCGATAGTCTTAGAAGAACGGACCGGACTGTACGGTGATTGTCACATCAGACTCAGTAGGAGTTTGGATGGGTTTCCTCATCGGCCTTCTTATCGACATCTACCTGGGGACCGTTACGTACAGCTAGTGCCGCTTGCGGTTTGTGGTTAAACCCACTGCCAGCGTAGTAGTCGAGTCTCTAGAGTCCCACGCAGAGAGTTTCCCTACTCCAGGAGAAACGATATAGAGGTCGTATGGTTTTACGACAAGGGTTCGGACGCATACGTGTGTCTACGCACGTACGACTTTCGGACAGTTTTTACTAGTCGGCTTTGGTTTAAGCCAGTTACTAGTATCCGGTTATTGGATTTATACAGTCTAAAGTTTTTTCATGTTTTCACGGATAGGAGGGGCGTTCTCGTAATTGCGCGAGAAGCTTCTAGAAGTTGGTGACTAAGGAGGTTTAGGTGGCATATACATTGAATGAGATTAGTGAGTCATATGGATGATTCATCCAAGTTATTAATGCTTCATAATTGCTTAATGACTCATGGAGATGAATCACCACAAGATATTTATCAAGCATGGTTGTAAATCATTTTCTTTTCTTTTCTTGATAAAATAAAATGCTTGATATATATTATGATAACTCATTTTCTCTTCTCAATATAATGTTCATCTTCTCTCTCCTCAAGCTCTCTCTCTTCAAACCCTAATGCTCCCCTCTCATGTGTTGAGTATAAGGATTAGTTAGACTACTTAATCCATAACCATACTCTATTTCATCTAGGTACTTTGATTAGCACTTAAAGATACCTAGTTGCCTCAAGTTTAGAGGCAAAGCTTGGAGTTTAGCTCTCGTGGTGGATCGTCTACTACTTGGAGAAGGCCGAGGAGGAGGTGGAGTTCGTAAAGACGAAGGACACGGTTCTTTAGGTATAATCCTTTTACATAGTAGTTGTTAACTTCTATGTTTGTTGTTAGTTATCATTTAGCTTCGATTCATGCGGTTAGTCGATGTTTAGCATAAAAACAAGATCGTTTTTCATATTTCCGCCTCCCCGCAAGTCGTGGGGTGTTGTACATCGACTTACACCAACTGACACCAGTGGCTTGTGAGAACGGCCACCGCCCCTCGTCGGGGTCTCGACTGTATACACTAGTCTACTCTGGAGTATCGATGCCCTATCTCGAAACTCCTACGACTAGGGACACTTTTAACGATATGCTTACAGACCCCATCTCCCACGTATATGATCGCCATCATACTGCTGGTTGTGAAGCAAGAATCCTATGGGCTCTATCATCATGCAATAGTGAACTAAAACATGTATACGATGATAAAGACAAACCAGATAGCATACTATCATCTCGAGCAAGACTGTCATATCGGTATAGGTCCTGCCTCAATCATTGCAATCACGTACCTACGATCCAATAATTGACTTTGAGGGCACTATCTCCAACAGAAGGAACCTGATAGCTTTTTATAAAAATATAGTGGCAAAAACCTTTGCTAAAGAGGTCACTCCCGGTGAAGGGATCTCGGCTCTTTCCCCGTGGAATGAGGTGCACGATATTCTAACTGAATACCGCAATGCAAAACAACTTGTAATCGACTATAATGAAGTTATTACCCAGACGCAAACTTCTGCCCAAGGGGTCATTCCCGGTGAAGGGATCTCGGCCCTTGCCTCGTCGAATGAGGTGCAGGATATTCCAACCGAATACCTCTATACAAAACAAAAGGAAACGACTTTGTAATAACACTTTTTAAAATTGTTCCAACAACTGCCAAATAGGTTTGTTTTCCTTTGCATTGATCTGAATCAACGCAGTCCCATCAATTAATCACAACAGAAAAGAACGAAAATAAAATGTATGTATATGCCATCCGCATTCGTCACTGGGTCCCATCATTACCCGTTAGGTTACTTAACTAACGACAGAGCGGAGAATGGACTAGCGCGGGTGTAAAACTTATACAACATTTACTAGTATATATACTAATATACAATAATCGCTCCAGGCGTGATAATATGCAACATTACAGAAAAATAATAAGCATCACAGAACAATACAGATAATCTGGGATCCCCGGGTTTCACAGAGCCGCTGCTGAAACCCGACGTTCCTCTGGTCGTGTGGTTAGCCTGTGCAATGAAACCTAGAACTCTATGGGTGCGGCAAGTTACCCGCCAAAATTTGAAGCGAGGCAGCCCCCTACAGCAAAGTGAATGGACCACCCTGTACTTCACGGAATCCGGTAACTTGAGCATCCCTCCTTGGGTCAACCTGTACCCCCTACGAGTGCGGCGAATAGTCTGCCAATTCTAGAGTGAGACCCCTCTGCCTCTCAGAGGCATAAGATGCGGACCCGTTGCCCTCCAAAACCTAGCTATCCGTGCACTCCGTCGCGGGGTAAAACCTAGTACAGAAATGAAAAATATGTACAACGGGTACATCGAGCTCAGCCCGGTCGTGCCCCAAAAGAATATTATACAAACAGGTAGTGAGAGCAGTCCACATGTTGGACGATCGCCCCGCAATATCAAATATACAAATAAATCCCAACTGCACTACCATTGCACACTGCTATCCACCACGACAAATCCGCAACATCACAGCACAACACAGAACATCAACGCGAATGTCCCGTTCGCAAACCCGTCTAAAAGAACTATAGCAATTAGACGCGGTTTACCGCTCGAATGACATTCACGGTTGAAGATATAATGTAAGTACTGTAAACTAACAAGTTTAAATTTCGATCGACTAAATTTCCGGAAGTGGGCCCCACGTACATCTGCTGTATAGTAACAAAATATGGGCCCAAAATAAATATTCCAGAAACCACAATTTTCAATGTAGAACCTATTGTAGAAAAATGGTTCATTGTAGCTCTAAAACGGCCGCGGAACCGCGGCCAAACTAGGGTTTGTGCGGCGGTTCCGCGGCGCTTTGGAGTCAACAGTTGACCAAATTTCACCCGTATTCTTCAAAAAGCCTGCACAATTTTCTGTGATGCACAAAATAATTTTTAGACCTGATTTAAAATCAACAGAAACTTTAACCCAGAAAATTGTAGTTTTCAAAATTCCGTTCGATCGATATTTTAAACGCGTTAGCACAAGTTTGTATAGAATAATGGCGAGGCTTTGATACCACTGTAAGTCTACGGTAGCGCCCCGACCGTCAAACAGACGCCAAATGCGGAAGAAAAAACTTTTTAACGGGCGCTATCGTATACTATAACCCGGATCTGCCATTATTGCTAAACTAACAAACTATAAAGTGGGTAGAAATGTTATACCGAACGATCCGAGTCCTTCGGTTTTTAACCATCATCCCACGCTTTGTTGCGGCTGCTCCGGTCTCGTCGATCTCCGATCTCCTCGTCTTGGTGGCACCACGTCAACGGATCTTTAAACGGGCTCCCACCTCTGACCCGAGGCAACTCGGTCATCAAGTTTGCTAAAAGAGATGACCAAGATTGATATAGAGAATGAGTAGAACACTTTGTCTCATTTCGTCCAAAGCCATGGACGAACGGTTAATGAAATTGCCTTTTTAATCGGGTGATGAAAAATGAGCTTGGAAACTTAGCAAATAATTCATATCATTTCACAAATGAATCTCTCTCTCACTCAAGAAGGGGCTGGCCACTACTTGAAGCGGTGGGGGGGTGAATGTAGGAGGGGGGTAACCATTAGCACAAAAAGAAAAGCATGAGTCAAAGATAACACCTTGCAAAATCATTAATTGCATACATTGAACCATAATAACCTAGTCACCAAAACATTTAATGCCAAGATGAGTCACTAATCCTAGTCACCAAATCTAGAACATTCCACACTCATGACTCACCTCATGACTCACCCTCACGAAGAAAAGATAAATCAGCATTAAACCGAATGTTTAATACGGGTGATAGAAAACTGGCAACTTCCAAAAGCGATCCCGAAACGAATCTCAGGATAACCCCGTAACAGTATAAACATACCAGCATTTGTATTACGACCGAATACAAATGCAACTAAGACAAAGATATTATATCTACACAGTATAATACTCAGATGCGGCTTAAACCAAAGCCCACCAGTATTATCTGCCCTAAATATGTCACGTGCGTAAACGCAAGTGCATTTTCCGAACCCTGCCATAAAACCATACGGCCTCTACAATGTTTCGCCCGAACTTGGGAAACTATCTGTGGGGGACTCTAATGACTTGTCAGTTCCCTGGCAGTGGGTTTAACCACAAGCCGTCAGCGGCACTAGCTGTGCGTAACGGCTGCCCATGTACTGACCTCAAAGGAAGTCGATAAGCGAACTCATCCAGGAACCCTACCGAGCCTAACAGTGACAATGTATATACAGTCCGGTCCGTTCGCCTATGAGTATCGCATATCGGCCTTGGGGGCTGGTAACGTCAGACCCCCAATAGCGGTATAAGTCGTGTCGGAGTGTAGCCCAATAACACCCTGAGATACTACTGGAGTACCTACCAGTAAATCTCTTCCCTAAGCCGAGGGCAATATGTAATGGCTCTCCTAGACACAGCGTGATCTCACCCCTAATACCGGGAGAAAGGAATCCCCTGCCGATCCGCTCACTTGCCTCCATGTGGCTCGGGACTGTACCCAAAAAAGACCTGTTTGCACGACTCCTTTGAGCCTGGTAGGGTAGAAATCAAAGCACAGTGGGAACTCACACGAGACAAATGACGACCTGAGGTCGATGAACTAACCTGTACACATGTCACCAGGGAACTGCTATCTGACGATAGGTATAATACCAACTAGCAGGTTCCTTGCGAGTCTTGTCCGATGTACTCATAACCCAATGAGCACCTGTATACATCTTAGGCGATCCAACTGACACCAGTGGCTTGTGAGACCGGCCACCGCCCCTCTTCGGGGTCTTGACTTTATACACTAGTCTACTCCGGAGAATCGATGCCCTGTCTCGAAACTCCCACGACTAGGGACCACAATTAAAGATGTGCTTATAGACTACCCAACTCTCACGTATATGATCGCCATCATACTGTTGGTAGTCAAGCAAGATCCTAAGGGCTCTATCAAAGTGTAACAGTGATCAGTCACCTGAACCTGTACACGACTGATAAAAGCAAACCAGATAGCATACTATCATCTCGAGCAAGACTGTCCTACCGGTATAGGTCCTCCGCAATCATTGCAATCACGTGCCTGCGATCCAATAATTGACTTTGAGGGCACTATATCCAATAACCCCCACGTGGACTTCGAGATGATAAGCAAGCGCGTGGCAACGTCGGCAACGGCATACAGGAGCAAGGTGAGTAGATTATATTTACGGGGGAAGTCGGGTGGATGGCGTATAGCACCCCCGCAGTTCGTAGTATAGCTTATATATATATATATGGTTATATATATGTGTTTATCCTACATGGATGATTATCAAAATATGATTTGTGTTCATGGTTTAGTTTAGAGTAGTTAGAAGTAACTTAGTTTAGCTTCTTAGTCACGAACCCTAGAATAGGTTTATACTCACACGCACACACATGCTTACCATTATACTTGTGCGTATATGGGGATATATATATATACACACACACATAGGTATTGGACTGTGTATATATATATATACACACGTATACCTACACTTGGATGATGAGGATAGTGGATGATATTTGGAGATGAGTCGATGAGTACGGGCATGGTGCCACGAGATCGGTGATATGATGTTGTTCGTATTAGGAGATACGGAATGAGATTTTAGCGGGCCATTAGGCATGTGTTTCCATACACGCATATATATGAAGATGGTATCAGTTTGTACTAGAGTTAGATCAGTACCCCAGTTCATGAGAGATGATGATAAGGATACCAGATAAATGATAAGATGAATGTGATATTTGACCTGTACCCTGATTGGGATGCCGTACGATAGATTAACCTACGAGCTATATATTGATGATAGATCCGCACTCATGACTCGAGGATGTCATATTATATATTGTATCGTATGTGATATTGTTGAGGCGGGATCACCGACTATTATATTTATATGTATATCGACTCAGATTTAGGTGGTTTCCCTTACCACTTCGGTTAGACTTTTCATTTGGTTCTGTAGTACTTAGTAGATGTTAGAATAAACCCGAGTCATACCTATTTCAAAACTAACGAATCGTGAGTATTTTAAAAGGCAGGTTAAGGGATTCTACGGATATTTTCAAAAGACGCGGCTTTTCCTAAAAAACACCTAGCCCTTATTTTTCTAAACACCGCGATTCGTGTTATTTCAAATGGCAAAATTATATGACATATATATATTGATGTAGATTCTTCACCGTTGTGTTATTATTCATTTTCCACATATTCTTGCTATTCGCATTGCATCACATGTTTAAATGTGTTTATTGTTATATTTGCTAGTTGTATGTATGCCCTAGAGGCCAGTATTGCACAGATGAAGTATATTATATTGGATGCTTGGACATATATAGAGATGACTATCTTGCTCGATATGATAGTATGCTATCTGGTTGCTCTTTATCTTAACATGTACACTTGTCTCTTTAAACTGTCTTATAGTTACATGTTGGTAAAGCCCTTAGGATGTGTACTTGACTATCTTGACTATGATGCAGATCATACTAGTGGGGACATGGTAGTCCATAGGTACATCCTTCAAGGTCCCTAGTCGTGGGTGTATCGAGACGGGGCATCGATATACCAGTGTAGACTAGCGTATAAGCTTCTCGTGTAAGTGCACGGCGGCGCCCCGGCCGTCAATCCGACAGCCAAATGCGGAAGCGGAGATAAAATTTAATTTTCTTGAACTGGCAAACCGCCGCGCACTAATACCCGGATCGAACCATTAATTAGTCCTAGCTATCTACAAGAATGGGAATAGAGATATACCGACGATCCAAGTCCTCCGGTCTTCTCATCATCGTCCCGATCTCCTGCGGAATGTCCCGTCGTCACCACCTTGCCGGAAGGGCACCACATCACCTACTTCTTTTACGGGCTCCAACCTCAATGCCGAGGCAACTCGGGCACGAAGCCGGCTACTCGACGTGCCCAAGATTCGCTATAGAATGTGTAGTGTAGAAGTCTCTTTTGGGGTTGTAGGAATTGCCATTTTGGTGGAGGAAATAAAGGATGTTTTTGGATGAACAAGAGAGCATTTTTCCTTGGCACCATGAGAACCAAAATTGCCACACACATAATGAAATGAATCCCATCCCCTTGTCAAGGAATGGCCGGCCCTCCCCTTTGTGTGTGATTGGAGAGAGAAAGAACAAAGACAAGGGGGTGGGTGGAAAGTAAGTGATGATGAAAAGAAACCAAATGATCACAAGGAAATCCACACTCCATCAACAACATCAACTCAACAAAGTCAAGCCATCATGATAGCTAGATGTCAAGGTCAATGAGAGACTATCATGATACAACAATAAGCAAATACCCCCTCCACAAATACTTATTTGCAACAATGCAAATAAGCCCCCCTCCACCAATCTTCGGCCAATGAACGATACAAAGGAAATTGGCCGAAACGGAAAGCAAACTGGCAACTCCAGAAAACTGGTCCCGTAATAAATTACAGGAAAACCCCGATACTGTGCATACACACCCGCATTTGTATTCCGACCGAAATACAAATGCAATGAGACAAAATCTGCACTGTACTATACTAGGATCCGGCTTATACCAAAGCCGGCTAGTAATATCCGTTTGATCCTAATCCGTGCAATACCGCACGTATCTCATCAAACCCTGCCATATACCCATACGGCCTATAGTACAAACTGTCCGATCCTGATCCGTGCAATACCGCACGTATCTGATCGGACCTTGCCATATCTCCATACGGCCTCTACAACCTTTCGCCCGAAAGCTGAGTAACTGAATGTGGGTGACTCTAAAGACTCGTCAACACCTTGGTTGTGGATTTAACCACTAGCACGTCAGAGGTATAAGCCAATACGTAACGGGCTACCAGGCACTGACTAAAAGGGATGTCTGTGAGCGAACTCAGCCTGACAACCCTACTGAGCCTGTCAGTGACAATATCCGTACAGTCCGGTCCGTTCGTCTATGAGCATCGCATGGCGGGCCTAGGGGGTTGGTAAAATTCAGACCCCCAAAAGCGGTACAAGTCGTGTCGGAGTGTAGCCCAGAACACCCTGAGATACTACTGGAATACCTACCAGTAAATCTCCTTGCCTCGGCCGAGGGCTTCGTGTAATGGCTCTCCTAGACACAGCACGACCTCATCCCCAATACCGGGAGAGACGAACCCCTGAAGATACGCTCACTGCCTCCATGTGGCTCGGGACTGTACCCAACTAAAACCTGTTTGCACGACTCCTTTGAGCCGTGGTAGGGTAGTAATCAAAGTACAGTGGGAACTCACACGAGACAAATGACGATCCCCAGGTCGATGAGCTAACCTGCACACATGTCACTAGGGAACTGCCATCTGACGTCTGGTATATGACCAACTAGCATGTTCCCGGCGAGTCCTGTCCGGTGTACTCATAACCCAATGAGCACCTGTATACATCTTAGGTCATCCAACTGACACCAGTGGCTTGTGAGACCGGCCACCGCCCCTCGTCGGGGTCTCGACTGTATACACTAGTCTACTCTGGAGTATCGATGCCCTGTCTCGAAACTCTCACGACTAGGGACCATTTAAGGATATGCTTATAGACTGCCAGCTCCCACGTATATGATCGCCCTCATACTGCTGGTGGTCAAGTAAGAATCCTAGGGGCCCTATCAACGTGTAATAGCGACTTGTCAGGTCACCTAAAGCAGTACACGATGATAAAGGTAAACCAGATAGCATACTATCATCTCGAGTAAGACTGTCCTACCGGGATAGGTCCTCCATCAATCATTGCAATCACGTACCTGTGACCTAATTGACTCTGAGGGCACTATCTCCAACAATCTCCCATTTGCACTCAGGGCTAATTATTGCGATGTCGCATACTCACAGCCCGTGTGATACCGAACACCCAACTCCTCTACTTGTCAGTCTCACAAAGCTCATTTGCGAAACTATTGCGTTCGAGGAATAGCCTTAGTGAGTGGATCCGCTTTGTTGTTTCTTTCTATGTCTCTCTATATCTCAAGTTCGCGGAGAAACCCATCTCCCGAAATGAGCAATACCTGTCTTAGAATGTGTTTGGATGTCTGATGGGACATAGCTCATAAATGAACTCCAAATCCAAACTTCTTAGACTGTATCGTCAACTGAACTCAATCAGTATCCTGCGCCATGCCTCCCTCAGTATTGCCTTGGACCACCTGTCCAAAATACTGCCCCTCATCAGAAGGAAAAACTATAACTCTGACAACCTCCTTGTCGTTCATGTCACCTTGGAAGCCTGGAATGGTAACTGTCTCCCGAATGAGGCTGTCGTTATCATATCCCTAGAACATCCACTTATGTTCAAAAACTGCTTCCGACTGTTTCTCCAGGATTGGATTAATGTCAACTTATTGCATCCAGTGCAAGAACAATATCTGGTGTGGTACTTGACATCTCACGATTGACTCAATTGCCTGAGCAAGTGATCTGCCAATCATGCACGTCCCTCTCCCCTTTAGTCTGTAAGACACCTTTGGAGAGGGTGACTCCATCTTCTGCAGGTACACTACCGTGCCAGGAGTCGTCCATCCTAAATACTCTTAGAATGCTGTCAAGTACCCTGATTGGGAAACCACCCAAATCTAGATCTAAAACCATAGATCTAGTAACCAGTATGTCTGATATAAAATCCATTTCCTTTGTGGAGAAAACACTGTGTGACGACCAAAGTATAACCGACTGTAGTATAGGAGTTTCCTTTCCTACTATGTGTATGTCATCCAAATACCAGGATATCACACCCTACTACCTTCTCAACAGATCCATCCCCTATTCTGATGAAGTCAAACCCATGACTGTCACGTCAGAAATAGATGATCTATCTCCGCTATATTTGCTTTAGTCTATAAATAGACATAAGCAACCTGTCCACCAATGCTTCCGCTGCTCCCACTGACTACGACAACCCTCTGGCAGAGTCATATACACGTACATTTCTAAAACTAGTTTAGAAAGACGCTATACTCATCCTCCTGCCGGGTCTCACAGTCTGGAACAACAGCAATGGTAAGTGTGGGTAAACAAGAACCTCCCTGCCACCGTCCTTGAGGCTACCGGAGTACCTCTCGGGTGCCTGAGGTTACCCACCGTATCTGCGGAGTGGCCAATGGAATGTCAAACCAGATTGAATCTTTAGGTTCCTATGAAATCTTCAGTAATCGTTTGTGGTTCTGGAATTACTTCCAGTTCTACCATACTCCCACTACTGTTTTCTGAAAAAATCCATTTTTAATAAAACTGTGGCGAGTCTAGAACAATATCGCTATTGTTCATCCAGATGGTAGAAAGTCAACCCTCGTCATAGCCTGGGTCAACCCACAAACAGCCATTACAGAAACATGCCTTGAGTTGTCCAGTGTCTGGTTTTAAGCATAAACCGGACAACTCCCCGTACCTTAACAACGTTAAGATATGAACTGTTCTATATCCAATATAGAACCAGAGGCACTGATTTAATTGAACTAGATCCAAATCATGCAACTGTCTCCAGTGCATGTCAACTAAATGGAAGGAGGCCGATCAGCGTTACTCAACTTAGGAATGCTTCCAATCATGAGTAACCTGAAAGAGAAGCAAGATCTCTTAAATCATTACTATCAACTGAATACCGTACACAAGTATCTACATCTTCGATCTCTTTGAAGAATCCCGATACTTGCTACACTTGGTTCTCTACTCTATTCAAATACCTATAACTTCTCAAAATTCGGACCCTGTGTTTCCACGAAACAACTGTCTAAAAACTAGAGAAGTCATAAGTAAACCGAATATAGTACGAGGACCTACCCCTCTGTCATGATGGACCCTGGACAACATACAATACTCTGTATAAGTCCCTTGAGTCTGATAACTCATTCACTGTATGTCGTAGGTTGAAAACTGTACTTATGGTCAAGAAGAATTACACCGCTGCTTAATGCTCCTTACCTAACCATCCACTGATATAGGTAAATGTCGTAGACATAATTTCAGAAAGGTATATCTCACTCTATGAAAATAGACGTACAGATATATCAATTTGAAATTGGTGCATAACAGCGGATATTCAAAACCAAATATTTGCCGACCGGCAAACAGCCCAGGTGATTTCCTCAAATATCACCGATTACAACGAATCCCGATATAATGAGGATGATCACCCAATTCCCAATAACCTACTCCCACTCATCATCTGTAAAACCATACAGATGTGAGAATCGTACCTGGTAAATACATACCCTGGAGTAAGTATCTAATCGGGAAATCAGTTTTCCTTTAACATTACACAGTGAAACTGAAACATTGAAATGTTCCGATGGGGTATTCTGGTATTCCTAGTAATGCCTCTTCCAGATTCACGACTGTAACCGTATAATTCTTTGCCACCTCTCCAAATCCCTTCATATGTCTTTAGTCTTTACCTTCTGTACATCCCTTTAGGCCAAATGGTTTTCTTCCTTCCCTACCGTTCGGCACCAGCCTATGGTTTGGAAGAAGACTATCCAATAAGCATAATGGGTGTACTGTCCCAATCCTAGGAACACTCGCAATGAGAGAGGGTGAAGATAAAAGACAACCGAATAAACCTTATTCCTATTTCTCCTGGACCAGAATCCATCCCCGAACTGGAACAAGTTCCATTCGAGATTGTATATAACCATACGATGGAGTATCCAAATAAACTGTGGATCTTCGTAGTGATACGGAGTGTCCTGGAGAAATACAAAGGTGATGTGGGAGTGGTAACGAAATATTTGGTTTGGTCGTGAATATCTGTTGCAATTTACTTTGCCCTCTTACTAATCCCTTGCTTTGTCTGAACTTAATACCTTCTGTACACCATCGTTAGGCTAATTGGTTTTCTTCATTCCCTACCGGTCGGCACCAGCCTAAGGTTTGGAAGAAGACTATCCAATTTGCGTAATAGGTGTACTATCTCCTAAACCAAGGAGTACTCGCAACCTGAGAGAAGGAAAAAGGAAAAGACAACTGAATAATCCTATCCGTTTCCTCCAGAACCTGAAACCATCCTCGAATAAATTCTTTCGAGTTCGTATCTAACCATACGATGGTTTTGTCCAATGGAAGTGGACGTTCGTAGTAATACGGGGTGTCCTGGAGAAAAGGGTAAAAGTAGGAGTGGCAATGAGGTTTGCAACTCTGACAATACAAAAGCCTGTGTTAAGAAGGTTCGGTCAACTTGGTCACTGAGTCATAGTCTTAGGGGCGGGTCAATGGTCGCTGCCAAAGAGAGAGAGAGAAAAGAAACACTCAGCGTGCACTCTAACCTAGATCAGAATGGTTACCAATTTATCTAATCAGGAAACCTCCCACTGTACCTCAAATTCTCCTCCAAACCTGAAAGAAGAATTAGTCGGGATCACCCGAGGAGTAAACTAACTCATCAGTGGGAATCGGGATCCAACTATCATCGCATGATAACGTGACGGAATCCGCTCACGTCATCACACTCCAGAAGGTATGCGCATATCTGGCAAGTTTCAGTTCTTTTGAAACTCCCGATGTGATTTTTACCCCATGCTCTTATGACCTTGACTTTGGCCAACATATCATAAGTCACATGTCAAGTTCAACCCGTCATTCTCCAGGTTAATTTGAATCCACCCGTACCTACCTTTGACTTTGGCCAAAATGGCAGTACGACTGTCCCAAACCAACGCATCTATTTATGCTGCATATGAATATCCAATAGCTACCAATCACTGTGCCTTGACTTTGGCCAACATACACAGCTTGAATACTATTGACTACCCATATGAAACGACGGAGGGCTACGAATGGTTTCTGGCGAAAACCTTTAACGTAATGAACTTGATATCGTTGAAGGAACGGATAGCTTTTAAAAATATAGTGACGAAAACCGTTGCTAAAGAGGTCACTCCCGGTGAAGGGATCTCGGCTCTTTCCCCGTAGAATGAGGTGCAGGATATTCCAACTGAATACCACGGTGCAAAGCAAAAGTAATCGGCTATAGTGAAGTCATTGCCCTGACGCAAACTTTTTGTCCATGGGGTCACTCCCGGTGAAGGGATCTCGGCCCTTGCCTCGTCGACTGAGGAGCAGGATATTCCAACTGAATACCACGATGCAAAACAAAAGTGAACGTCCTTGCAATAACAGCTTTTTGAAAAGTGTTCCAACAACATCAGATTAGGTTTGTTTTTAACTTGCATTGATCCGAATCAATGCAGTCCCATCAATTGATCACACCAAAAAGAACGAAAATATACTGATGTACGTATATGCCATCCGCATTCGCCACTGGGTCCCGTCATTACTCGTTAGGTTAGCTAACTAACGACAGAGCGGGGACTGGACTAGCGCGGATGTAATACATATACAACATCTACTAATATATATACCAATATATTATATTCGCTCAAGGCGTGAATAAAATGCTGTTGGAGATAGTGCCCTCAGAGTCAATTATTGGATCACAGGCACGTGATTGCAATGATTGAGGGAGGACCTATCCCGGTAGGACAGTCTTACTCGAGATGATAGTATGCTATCTGGTTTATCTTTATCATCGTGTACTGCTTTAGGTGACCTGACATGTCGCTATTACACGTTGATAGAGCCCCTAGGATTCTTGCTTGACGACCAGCAGTATGATGGCGATCATATACGTGGGAGCTGGGGTCTATAAGCACATCCTTAAAAGGTCCCTAGTCGTGGGAGTTTCGAGACTGGGCATCGATACTCCATTAGTAGACTAGTGTATACAGTCGAGACCCCGACGAGGGGCGGTGGCCGGTCTCACAAGCCACTGGTGTCTGTTGGTTCACCTAAGATGTATACAGGTGCTCATTGGGTTATGAGTACACCGGACAGGACTCGCCGGGAACCTGCTAGTTGGGCTTATACCTGACGTCAGATAGCAGTTCCCTGGTGACATGTGTACAGGTTAGTTCATCGACCTGAGATCGTCATTTGTCTCGTGTGAGTTCCCACTGTGCTTTGATTACTACCCTACCACGGCTCAAAGAAGTCGTGCAAACAGGTTTTAGTTGGGTACAGTCCCGAGCCACATGGAGGCAGTGAGCGGATCTTCAGGGGTTCGTCTCTCCCGGTATTGGGGGTGAGGTCGCGCTGTGTCTAGGAGAGCCATTACGCAAAGCCCTCGGCCGAGGTAGGAGATTTACTGGTAGGTATTCCAGTAGTATCTCAGGGCGTTCTGGGCTACACTCCGACACGACTTGTACCGCTTTTGGGGGTCTGACTTTTACCAACCCCCTAGGCCCGACATGCGATACTCATAGACGAACGGACCGGACTGTACGGATATTGTCACTGACAGGCTCAGTTGGGTGTCGGGGTGAGCTTCCTCATCGACGTCCCTTTTGGTCAATAGCTGGTGGCCCGTCACGTATTGGCTAATACCTCTGACGTGCTAGTGGTTAAATCCACAGCCATAGTATTGACGAGTCTTTAGAGTCCACCACACTTTCAGTTACTCAGCTTTCGGGCGAAATGCTGTAGAGGCCGTATGGAGATATGGCAGGGTCCGATCAGATACGCGCGGTATTGCACGGATCAGGATCGGACAGTTTTGTACTAGTGGCCGTATAGTTATATGGCAGGGTTCGATCTGATACGTGCGGTATTGCACGGATCAGGATCAAACGGATATTACTAGCCGGCTTTGGCTTAAGCCGGTCCTAGTTTAGTACAGTGTAGATTTTGTCTCATTACATTTGTATCCGGTCGGAATACAGATGCGGGTGTGTATGCACAGTATCAGGGTTTTCCTGTAATTTATTACGGGACCAGTTTTCTGGAGTTGCCAGTTTGCATTCCGTTCCGGCCGGTTTTCCTTTGTTCTTTCCCGGCCGGACTTTTCCGATGGAGGGGGTTATTTGCAAGTTTGCAAATAACACTTTGTGGAGGGTTTTATTGCAAAAGTATTGATTATGATACCTTTCATATCTTGCACCATTACTTGCTTTAAATGAGATTTGAGTGGGCATGGGTTTGATGTAAGAAGAAGCATGGTTGATGTTTCTTTGTCTCTTGATGTGGTCACCATTCTTGTGCTCCTACACTCACCTCCCTCTTGCTTCCATATATTGTTTTTTCCTCCACCCTTTTATTCTCACTAGATGAATAAGTTTTTTATGGTTGAGAGAAGAAGAAGAAGAGAGTGTTTCATTCTTGAGAGTTCCATTTTTCTTGATCTCATTCATGCTAGAAAAATGCAAGCACCATTTTTCTTATCTCATTTTCCTCCATCATCTTGAAATGGCAACAAACCCCAAATGAGACATAGCCTCTACACTACAGATTCTACAGTATATCTTGAGCATGTCGAGTTGCCGGCTTCATGCCCGAGTTGCCTCGGTATTGAGGCGGGAGCCCGTAAAAGACGCAGGCGTTGTGGTGCCCTTTCCGGCGAGGAGGCGATGATGTGGAGGCAAGACTTTCCGTGGGAGATCGGGACGATGACGAGAAGACCGGAGGACTCGGATCACTCGGTATACTTCTTTTCCCATCTCTTGTTAGCTAGCGTAGGTTAATGGTTAACGATCCGGGTTTTCTTTGTCCGCGGTAGCGCCGGTTTCCGAGTAAGGAAAAATTTTGATTCCGCAATTTGGCCTCGAGTAAGACGGCCGGGGCGCTGCCGTGGCGCAACATGGTATCAGAGCCACGCCATTAACCTTACCTAGCTTCGTTTGATGTGTTTGCGTTTCCGATCGACCGAAATTTCCAAAAACCGTATTTTTATTGCACATCAGTTTCTGTCGAAATTTTTTGAAGTCCAAAAATTTTTCAGGTGGTTGCAGAATGATGTGCAGGGAAATATAAGAGATCTGGTAAAATTTGGTACCCTGAATCCTTCTTTTCACCGCGGAAGAGCGGCCAAAGCATTGCTTTGGCCGCGCTTCCGCCGCCGGTTAAAATCTTTACTGTACCAAATTTTTGCAGATTGTCTTGGACATGAAAATGGGGTATTTGGAATATTAAAATTGGGCCCATGTTTTCTGTGAGTACTACAGTTTTTCTTTGGGGCCCACTTGTTAATTGTTTGATCGATCGGATATTTTTAAACACATTATTTCACAGTATTTACATTATATCTGCGACCGTGAATGTCACTCGATCGGTAAATCCGGTCTAACTGCTATAGCCCGGTTAGACGGATTTGCGAACGTGACTTTCACGTTGATGTTCTATGTTTATGCTGTGTTGTTGCGGATCGGTCGGGGGGGATAGCCTGGATGCAATGCTAGTGCAGTTTTGTTGTATTATGTACATTTCATATTGCGGGGTGAGCGTCCGACATGTGGACTGCCGTCACTGCCTGATTGTATTATTCTTTTGGGGCACGACCTGGTTGCGGTCGATGTACCCGGTGTATGTATATTTTACTTTCTGTACTAGGGTTACCCCGCGGAGGGGTGCACGGATAGCCGGGTTCTGGAGGGCAACAAGCCCGCATCTCATGGCATTGGGACGAAGGGGGCTTTAGTCTGGAATTGGCGGGCTGTTCGACGCACTCGTAGGGGGTACAGGTTGACCCAGGAGGGGTGCCCAAGTTACCGGATTCCGTGAAGTGCTGGGTGGTCCATTCACGGTGCTGGAGGGGGCTGCCTCGCTTCAGGTTTTGGCGGGTGACTTGCCACGCCCGTAGGGGTCTAGGATTTCATTGCACAGGCTATCCACACGACCAGGGGAACGTCGGGTTTCAGCAGCGGCTCTGTAAAACCCGGGGCTTCCAGATATCTGTATTGTTATGTGATGCTGTACATTTCTGTGATGTTACATTTTATTCACGCCTTGAGCGAAATACTATATATTGGTATATATATTAGTAAATGTTGTATATGTTTTACATCCGCGCTAGTCCAGTCCCCGCTCTACCGTTAGTTAGCTAACCTAACGGGTGATGACGGGACCCAGTGGCGAATGCGGATGGCATATACGTACGTCAGTATATTTTCGTTCTTTGTGGTGTGATCATTTGATGGGACTGCGTTGATTCGGATCAATGCAAGTTAAACAAACCTATTCTGATGTTGTTGGAACATTTTTCAAAAAGCTGTTATTGCAAGGACGTTCACTTTTGTTTTGCATCGTGGTATTCATTTGGAATATCCTGCTCCTCAGTCGACGAGGCAAGGGCCGAGATCCCTTCACCGGGAGTGACCCCTTGGACAGAAGTTTGCGTCAGGGCATTAACTTCACTATAGCCGATTACTTTTGCTTTGCATCCTGGTATTCAGTTGGAATATCCTGCACCTCATTCTACGGGGAAAGAGCCGAGATCCCTTCACCGGGAGTGACCTCTTTAGTAAAGGTTTTCGTCACTATATTTTCTAAAAGGTTATCCAGTTCCTTCAACGATATCAAGTTCATTACGTTAAAGGTTTTTTCGCCTAAAACCAGTCGTAGCCCTCCGTCATTTCAGATTAGTATTACTTAGTATTCGTGCTGCGTTTGTCGTGCATTGCCGTGGCGTAGTGTTCGGTAGCTATGTAATGTTTTTCTGTCACATGGATAAGTGGATTGGTTAGGACAGTCGTACGGTCTTGTTGGCATTGTCAAGGACTCGTACGGGTGGGTTTAATGCAATCAAGATAATGACGGGTAGAACTTGACTAGGACTCTTTGATTTGTTGGCATTGTCAAGGTCACTTGGGTCCTAGGGGTAAAAACATATATCGGGAGTTTCAAAAGAACTGAAACTTGCCAGGCATGCGCATACCTTCTGGAGTATGGTGACTTGAGTGGATTCCGTCAAGTTATCATGCGATGATAGTTGGATCCCGATTTCCACTGATGAGTTGGTTTACTCCTCGGGTGATCCCCGACTAATTCTTCTTTCAGGTTTGGAGGAGAATTTGAGATACAGTGGGAGGTTTCCAGATTAGACAAAGTGATAACCATTCTGATCTAGGTTAGAGTGCACGCTGAGTGTTTCTTTTCTCTCTCTCTTTGGCAGCGACCATTGACCCAACCCTAAGACTATGACTCAGTGACCAAGTTGACCGAACCTACTTAACACAGGCTTTTGGATTGTCAGAGTTGCAGACCTCATTGCCACTCCTACTTTTACCCTTTTCTCCAGGACACCCCGCATTACTGCGAACGTCCAATTCCATTGGACAAAACCATCGTATGGTTATATACGAACTCGAAGGACTTCGAGGATGGTTTCTGGTTCTGGAGAAAACGAATAGGATTATTCAGTTGTCTTTTCTTTTCACCTTCTCTCATTGCGAGTACTCCTTGGTTTAGGAGATAGTACACCTATTACGCAAATTGGATAGTCTTCTTCCAAACCTTAGGCTGGTGCCGACCGGTAGGGAATGAAGGAAACCAATTAGCATAACGATGGTGTGCAGAAGGTATTAAGTTAAGACAAAGCAAGGGATTTGTAAGAAGGCAGAGTAAATTGCGACTGCTATTCACGACCAAACCAAGTATTTCTTCGCCAATCCTAAATCATCTTTGTATTTCTCCAGGACACTCCGTATCACTACGAAGATCCCATTTTATTGGATAATCCATCGTATGGTTATATACGAACTCGAAAGGAACTTGTTCCAGTTCGGGGATGGATTCTGGTCCAGGAGAAATAGGAATAAGGTTTATTCGGTTGTCTTTTATCTTCACCTTCTCTCGCTTTGCGAGTGCTCCTAGGATTAGGACGGTACACCCTTTATGCTTATTGGATAGTCTTCTTCCAAACCATAGGCTGGTGCCGAACGGTAGGGAAGGAAGAAAACCAATTGGCCTAAAGGGGTGTGCAGACGGTAATGACTAAAGACATATAAAGGGATTTGGACAGATGGCAAAGAGATATACGGTTACAGTTGTGAATCTGGATAATGGAAGAGGCATTACTAAGAATACCAAAATAACCCCGACGAAACATTTCACTGTTTCAGTTTCACCGTGTACTGTTAATGGAAAACTGATTTCCCAGTTGGACACTTGCTCCAGGGTATGTATTTACCAGGTATGATTCTCACATCTGTATGGTTTTACAGATGCTGAGTGGGAGTAAGTTATTGGGAATAGGGTGATCATCCTCATTATATCGGGATTCGTTGTAATCGGTGATATTTGAGGAGATCATCTGGGCTGTTTGCCGGTCGGCAAATATTTGGTTTTGAATATCCGCTGTTGTGCACCAATTTCAAATTGATATATCTGTACGTCTATTTTCATAGAGTGAGATATACTTTTTGATATTATGTCGATGACATTTACCTATATCAGTGGATGGTTAGGTAAGGAGCATCAAACAGCGGTGTAATTCTTCTTAACCATAAGTGCAGTTTTTCAACCTACGACACACAGTGAAAGAGCTGTTAGACTCAGCGGACTTATACAGAGTATTGTATGTTGTCCAGTGTCCATTAGGACAGAGGGGTTGGTCCTCGTACTATATTCTGTTTACTTTTAACTTCTCTAGTTCTTAGACATGTGTTTCGTGGAAACACAGGGTCTAATTTTTGAGGAGTTATAGGTATTTGAATAGAGTAGAGAACCAGGTGTAGCAAGTATCGGGATTCTTCAAAGTGATCGAAGATGTAGATACTTGTGTATGGTGTTCAGTTGATAGTAATGTTTAAGAGAACTGGCTTCTCTTTCAGGTTACTCATAATTGGAAGCATTCCTAAGTTGAGTAACGCTGATCGGCCTCCTTCCATTTAGTTGAAATGCACTGGAGACAGCTGCATGATTTGAATCTGGTTCAATTAAATCAGTGCCTCTGGTTCTATATTGGATATAGAACAGTTCATATCTTAACGATGTTAAGGTACGGGGAGTTGTCCGGCTTATGCTTAAAACCAGACTCCGGATAACTCAAGGCACGTTTCTGTAATGGCTGTTTGTGGGTTGACCCAGGCTATGACGAGGGTTGATTTTCTACCATCTGGCAGATCAATAGAAATATTGTTCTAGACTCGCCACAGTTTTATTAAAAATGGATTTTTTCAAAAACAGCAGTGGGAGTATGGTAGAACTGGAAGTGATTCCAGAACCGCAAACGATTACTAAAGATTTAATAAGGAACCTAAAGATTCAATCTGATTTGACATTCCATTGGCCACTCCGCAGATAAGGTGGGTAACTTCAGGCACCCGAGAGGTACTCCGGTAGCCTCAAGGACGGTGACAGGGAAGTTCTTGTTTACCCACACTTGCCATTGTTGTTGTTCCAGGCTGTGAGACCCGGCAGGAGGATAAGTATAGCGTCGTTCTAAACTAGCTTTAGAAGTGCACGTCTATATGACTCTGGCAGAGGGTTGTCGTAGTCAGTGGGAGCAGCGGAAGCATTGGTGGACTTCATGCTTATGTCTATTTATAGACTAAAGCAGATATAGCGGAGTTAGATCATCTGTTTCTGATGTGACAGTCATGGGTTTGACGTCATCAGAATAGGGGATGGATCTGTTGAGAAGGTAGTAGGAAGTGACATTCCTATACTACGATCGGTTATACTTTGGTCGTCACACAGTGCTTTCTCCACATGGGACTTGGGTACTATATCAGACATACTGGTTACTAGACCTATGGTTTTAGATCTAGATTTGGGTGGTTTCCCAATCAGGGTACCTTGACAGCATTCTATGAGTATTTAGAATGGACGACTCCTGGCATGGTAGTCTACCTGCAGGTAATGGAGTCACCCTCTCTAAAGGTGTCTTACAGACTAAAGGGGAGAGGGATACGCATGATTGACAGATCACTTGCTTAGGCAATTGAGTCAATCATGAGATGTCAAGTACCACACCAGATGTTGTTCTTGCACTAGATGCAATAAGTTGATATTGAACCAATCCTGGAGGAACAGTCGGAAGCAGTTTTAGAACATAAGTGCATGTTCTAGGGATATGATAATGGCTGCCTCCTTTAGGAGACGGTTATCACTCCAGGCTTCCAAGGTGACATGGACGACAAGGAGGTTGTCAGAGTTATAGTTCTCCCTCTGACGAGGGGCAGTATTTTGGACAGGTGGTCCAAGGCAATACTGAGGGAGGCATGGCGCGGGATACTGATTAGTTTCAGTTGACGATAGAGTCTAAGAAGTTTGGATTTGGAGTTCATTTATGAGCTAGGTCCCATCAGACATCCAGGCATTCTAAGACAGGTATTGCTCATTTCGGGAGATGGTTTTCTCCTCGAACTTGAGATATAGAGAGACATAGAAAGAAACATCACAGCGGATCCACTCACTGAGGCTATTCCTCGAACGCAATAGTTTCGCAAACGAGCTTTGTGAGACTGACCAGTAGAGGAGTTGGGTGTTCGGTATCACACGGGCTGTGAGTATGCGGCATCGCAATAATTAGCCTTGAGTGCAAGTGGGAGATTGTTGGAGATAGTGCCCTCAGAGTCAATTATTGGATCACAGGCACGTGATTGCAATGATTGAGGGAGGACCTATCCCGGTAGGACAGTCTTACTCGAGATGATAGTATGCTATCTGGTTTATCTTTATCATCGTGTACTGCTTTAGGTGACCTGACATGTCGCTATTACACGTTGATAGAGTCCATAGGATTCTTGCTTGACGACCAGCAGTATGATGGCGATCATATACGTGGGAGCTGGGGTCTATAAGCACATCCTTAAAAGGTCCCTAGTCGTGGGAGTTTCGAGACTGGGCATCGATACTCCATTAGTAGACTAGTGTATACAGTCGAGACCCCGACGAGGGGCGGTGGCCGGTCTCACAAGCCACTGGTGTCTGTTGGTTCACCTAAGATGTATACAGGTGCTCATTGGGTTATGAGTACACCGGACAGGACTCGCCGGGAACCTGCTAGTTGGGCTTATACCTGACGTCAGATAGCAGTTCCCTGGTGACATGTGTACAGGTTAGTTCATCGACCTGAGATCGTCATTTGTCTCGTGTGAGTTCCCACTGTGCTTAGATTACTACCCTACCACGGCTCAAAGGAGTCGTGCAAACAGGTTTTAGTTGGGTACAGTCCCGAGCCACATGGAGGCAGTGAGCGGATCTTCAGGGGTTCGTCTCTCCCGGTATTGGGGGTGAGGTCGCGCTGTGTCTAGGAGAGCCATTACGCAAAGCCCTCGGCCGAGGCAGGAGATTTACTGGTAGGTATTCCAGTAGTATCTCAGGGCGTTCTGGGCTACACTCCGACACGACTTGTACCGCTTTTGGGGGTCTGACTTTTACCAACCCCCTAGGCCCGACATGCGATACTCATAGACGAACGGACCGGACTGTACGGATATTGTCACTGACAGGCTCAGTTGGGTGTCGGGGTGAGCTTCCTCATCGACGTCCCTTTTGGTCAATAGCTGGTGGCCCGTCACGTATTGGCTAATACCTCTGACGTGCTAGTGGTTAAATCCACAGCCATAGTATTGACGAGTCTTTAGAGTCCACCACACTTTCAGTTACTCAGCTTTCGGGCGAAACGCTGTAGAGGCCGTATGGAGATATGGCAGGGTCCGATCAGATACGCGCGGTATTGCACGGATCAGGATCGGACAGTTTTGTACTAGTGGCCGTATAGTTATATGGCAGGGTTCGATCTGATACGTGCGGTATTGCACGGATCAGGATCAAACGGATATTACTAGCCGGCTTTGGCTTAAGCCGGTCCTAGTTTAGTACAGTGTAGATTTTGTCTCATTACATTTGTATCCGGTCGGAATACAGATGCGGGTGTGTATGCACAGTATCAGGGTTTTCCTGTAATTTATTACAGGACCAGTTTTCTGGAGTTGCCAGTTTGCATTCCGTTCCGGCCGGTTTTCCTTTGTTCTTTCCCGGCCGGACTTTTCCGATAGAGGGGGTTATTTGCAAGTTTGCAAATAACACTTTGTGGAGGGTTTTATTGCAAAAGTATTGATTATGATACCTTTCATATCTTGCACCATTACTTGCTTTAAATGAGATTTGAGTGGGCATGGGTTTGATGTAAGAAGAAGCATGGTTGATGTTTCTTTGTCTCTTGATGTGGTCACCATTCTTGTGCTCCTACACTCACCTCCCTCTTGCTTCCATATATTGTTTTTTCCTCCACCCTTTTATTCTCACTAGATGAATAAGTTTTTTATGGTTGAGAGAAGAAGAAGAAGAGAGTGTTTCATTCTTGAGAGTTCCATTTTTCTTGATCTCATTCATGCTAGAAAAATGCAAGCACCATTTTTCTTATTTCATTTTCCTCCATCATCTTGAAATGGCAACAAACCCCAAATGAGACATAGCCTCTACACTACAGATTCTACAGTATATCTTGAGCATGTCGAGTTGCCGGCTTCATGCCCGAGTTGCCTCGGTATTGAGGCGGGAGCCCGTAAAAGACGCAGGCGTTGTGGTGCCCTTTCCGGCGAGGAGGCGATGATGTGGAGGCAAGACTTTCCGTGGGAGATCGGGACGATGACGAGAAGACCGGAGGACTCGGATCACTCGGTATACTTCTTTTCCCATCTCTTGTTAGCTAGCGTAGGTTAATGGTTAACGATCCGGGTTTTCTTTGTCCGCGGTAGCGCCGGTTTCCGAGTAAGGAAAAATTTTGATTCCGCAATTTGGCCTCGAGTAAGACGGCCGGGGCGCTGCCGTGGCGCAACAAATGCAACATCACAGAAATGTACAGCATCACAGAAACAATACAGATATCTGGGATCCCCGGGTTTCACAGAGCCGCTAAAACCCGACGTTCCCCTGGTCGTGTGGATAGCCTGTGCAATAAGAAACTAGACCCCTACGGGCGCGGCAAGTCACCCGCCAAAACCTGAAGCGAGGCAGCCCCCTTCAGCGCCGTGAATGGACCACCCAGCACTTCACGGAATCCGGTAACTTGGGCACCCCTCCTGGGTCAACATGTACCCCCTACGAGTGCGGCGAATAGCCCGCCAATCCTAGAGTGAAGCCCCCTCCGTCCCAATGCCATGAGATGTGGGCTTGTTGCCCTCTAGAACCCGGCTATCCGTGCACCCCTCCGCGGGGCAATCCTAGTACAGAAAGTAAAATATGCATACAAAGGGTACATCGACCGCAACCTGGCCGTGCCCCAAAATAATAATACAAACAGGCAGTGACGGCAGTCCACATGTTGGACGCTCGCCCCGCAATATCAAATGTACATAATACAACAGAACTGTACTAGCGTTGCATCCAGGCTATCCCCCACGACCGATCCGCAACATCACAGCAAAAACAGAACATCAACGTGAAAGTCACGTTCGCAAATCCGTCTAACCGGGCTATAGCAGTTAGACCGGATTTACCGATCGAGTGACATTCACGGTCGCAGATATAATGTAAATACTGTGAAATAATGTGGTTAAAATATCCGATCGATCAAATTTTAACAAGTGGGCCCCAAAGCAATACTGTAGCAGTTAAAGAAATTCTGGGCCCAATGTTAATATTCCAAAACCCCTAAAATCTCCCCAGAAGCCCACTGTAAAAACCCAACCCACTGATTCGTCCATACTGCGGCGGAACCGCGGCCACAAGTGGGTTTTGGCCGCGGTTCCGCGCTCTGGTTAGAAGATCAGTGCTTCGAATTTGTACAGTAGTCTTACAATTTCTAGTACATCAATATTTTACAACCTGAAAAAATTTTCGAGACTGAAAAAAAAACAACAGAAAACTGTCGTGGGTGATATTGGGTTTTCGGAACATTTCATCGATCGGAATTGTAAAACACATTAAGGAAAGCTAGACTAAGTTAATGGCGAGGCTCTGATACCACTGTAAGTGCACGGCGGCGCCCCGGCCGTCAATCCGACGGCCAAATGCGGAAGCGGAGATAAACTTTAATTTTCTTGAACTGGCAAACCGCCGCGCACTAATACCCGGATCGAACCATTAATTAGTCCTAGCTATCTACAAGAATGGGAATAGAGATATACCGACGATCCAAGTCCTCCGGTCTTCTCATCATCGTCCCGATCTCCTGCGGAATGTCCCGTCGTCACCACCTTGCCGGAAGGGCACCACATCGCCTACTTCTTTTATGGGCTCCCACCTCAATGCCGAGGCAACTCGGGCACGAAGCCGGCTACTCGACGTGCCCAAGATTCGCTGTAGAATGTGTAGTGTAGAAGTCTCTTTTGGGGTTGTAGGAATTGCCATTTTGGTGGAGGAAATTAAGGATGTTTTTGGATGAACAAGAGAGCATTTTTCCTTGCCACCATGAGAACCAAAATTGCCACACACATAATGAAATGAATCCCATCCCCTTGCCAAGGAATGGCCGGCCCCCCCCTTTGTGTGTGATTGGAGAGAGAAAGAACAAAGACAAGGGGGTGGGTGGAAAGTGAGTGATGATGAAAAGAAACCAAATGATCACAAGGAAATCCACACTCCATCAACAACATCAACTCAACAAAGTCAAGCCATCATGATAGCTAGAAGTCAAGGTCAATGAGAGACTATCATGATACAACAATAAGCAAATACCCCCTCCACAAATACTTATTTGCAACAATGCAAATAAGCCCTCCTCCACCAATCTTCGGCCAATGAACGATACAAAGGAAATTGGCCGAAACGGAAAGCAAACTGGCAACTCCAGAAAACTGGTCCCGTAATAAATTATAGGAAAACCCCGATACTGTGCATACACACCCGCATTTGTATTCCGACCGAAATACAAATGCAATGAGACAAAATCTGCACTGTACTATACTAGGATCCGGCTTATACCAAAGCCGGCTAGTAATATCCGTTCGATCCTGATCCGTGCAATACCGCACGTATCTGATCAAACCCTGCCATATACCCATACGTCCTATAGTACAAACTGTCCGATCCTGATCCGTGCAATACCGCACGTATCTGATCGGACCTTGCCATATCTCCATACGGCCTCTACAACCTTTCGCCCGAAAGCTGAGTAACTGAATGTGGGGGACTCTAAAGACTCGTCAACACCTTGGTTGTGGATTTAACCACTTGCACGTCAGAGGTATAAGCCAATACGTAACGGGCTACCAGGCACTGACTAAAAGGGATGTCTGTGAGCGAACTCAGCCTGACAACCCTACTGAGCCTGTCAGTAACAATATCCGTACAGTTCGGTCCGTTCGTCTATGAGCATCGCATGGCGGGCCTAGGGGGTTGGTAAAAGTCAGACCCCCAAAAGCGGTACAAGTCGTGTCGGAGTGTAGCCCAGAACACCCTGAGATACTACTGGAATACCTACCAGTAAATCTCCTTGCCTCGGCCGAGGGCTTCGTGTAATGGCTCTCCTAGACACAGCACGACCTCACCCCCAATACCGGGAGAGAAGAACCCCTGAAGATACGCTCACTGCCTCCATGTGGCTCGGGACTGTACCCAACTAAAACCTGTTTGCACGACTCCTTTGAGCCGTGGTAGGGTAGTAATCAAAGTACAGTGGGAACTCACACGAGACAAATGACGATCCCCAGGTCGATGAACTAACCTGCACACATGTCACCAGGGAACTGCCATCTGACGTCTGGTATATGACCAACTAGCATGTTCCCGGCGAGTCCTGTCCGGTGTACTCATAACCCAATGAGCACCTGTATACATCTTAGGTGATCCAACTGATACCAGTGGCTTGTGAGACCGGCCACCGCCCCTCGTCGGGGTCTCGACTGTATACACTAGTCTACTCTGGAGTATCGATGCCCTGTCTCGAAACTCTCACGACTAGGGACCATTTAAGGATATGCTTATTGACTGCCAGCTCCCACGTATATGATCGCCCTCATACTGCTGGTGGTCAAGCAAGAATCCTAGGGGCTCTATCAACGTGTAATAGCGACTTGTCAGGTCACCTAAAGCAGTACACGATGATAAAGGTAAACCATATAGCATACTATCATCTCGAGTAAGACTGTCCTACCGGGATAGGTTCTCCATCAATCATTGCAATCACGTACCTGTGACCTAATAATTGACTCTGAGGGCACTATCTCCAACATCTCGACCCATGAGATGGGCGATGGATGATCCCATATCCATTGGTGTTTGACATCAGAGATGGTATACGGGTGCTCAGTGGAGACTGGGTACACTGGACGGACTCGCCGAGAACTCCCAGATGGTATTATACCTCACGTCAGATGGCAGTTCTCAGGTGACACTTGTGCTGGTTAGTCTGAAGACCCGAGATCGTCATAGAGTCTTGTGTGATTTCCACTGTGCTTTGATCTCCACCTTACCACGTCCATGAGGGCGTGCAAAATGGTGGTCTTTGGGTACAGTCCCAAGTCACATGGAGGCAATGAGCGATAGGAGGGGTTTCGTCTCTCCCGGTATTGGGGGTTGATGTTGCACTGTACTCGATTGGCCGTAACAAGGAAGTCCCCGGCCAGGGCTGATCAGAGATTTGCTGGTAAGTGTTACCAGTAGTTTCTCGACCCGTTATGAGCCTCACATCGGCACGACTTATTGGTTATTGCGGTCTAACGTTTACCACCCCTAGACTTGATATGCGACATATCAGACGAACAGACCGGACTGTACGGTAAGTGTTACTGGTTGGATTCACAGGAGTGTGAGCGGGCTAGCTCGTCGATCTTCTGATCGCTCAATACCCGGATGGCCGTTACGTTTAGCAGACCGCTTGCGGCTTGTGGGTGCTTGATATGATCATCATCTGCTACCGGCGTATTGACGAGTCTTTAGAGTCCTACATAGAGGTTTCCTGGCTCAAGCGAAACGAAATAGGAGCGCATATGAGATATGTGCAGGACCGAGAATAATGCGTGTATGTGATACCGTATTCCATTCTCGCGATGAAAGTATCGATTGGTTATATTCGATATAACCTAGATATCGAATCAAGGATTGATTCGATAAGCCGATACATAGGATACTAGTCGGTTGTATGCGATATGACCGGATCGTTAAATCAAGTGTTGATTTAATGATTTAATGTATAATTATATATTTGATATATTACTTTGCATTAACTATTATTGGTTCATTTTAAATGGATTTTCTCACTTGTTGTGCAAGTTGTATATGTGATATACTTTTATGCACATGTTTGTATCATGTTTGATGATACTTGCTCATTTGGTTAAGTGTAAAGAATTAAACCTTGGTTAAATAAATGGTTAGGGTTTTTATTTATTCATTCTTTTATCTTTCTTTTTAATTTGGATTAAAAAGAAATGGCAAAAGAAAACAAAAGGGTTGCTTTCATTCTTGAAGCTTGTTGAAGCTTCATAAAGCTTTGACCAAAGTGACCATTTTATCTTCATGCTTAACCCTAACCATTCATCTAACCTTAGTCAATTCTCTACACCTAACCATGGTTTACATTATGATAAGTATTCATTTTCTTTTTCATTTTAAAGAGACTTATCATATTCTCGCTTCATCTTCTTCTTCATCTTAAAAGAAAAAGCTTAAGTCCATTAATGGCAACTTGAGCTAAAGTGTGAGAAATCCAATTCTAAAGTGAACCCACCTCCTATTTCTTCACCCTCTACCTCTTGCCAAGTAGTATAGGGTGTTTTCTTCAAAAGTTTCATAACTTAATGGAGTTAGAGCTTGAACTTGTGATGCTTCGACGTAGATCATCTTCGGCACGAAGCCGACGACCTAGCCCGCCCATTTCTCCGATCAAGCCGACGATTGAGTCCGGGATTCGAGATGGACAGCGAGAGGATGCCTACGTGGAGCTAAGGAAGTGGAGAACCGGATCTACAAAGGTTGTAGCCTCTCTCTTGTAGTTAAATTGTTAACTAGTTTCGTTTTTCGCCTAAACTTCTAGTCAACGATCAGTATTAGGGTTTCTCGGCACCCGTAAAATTTGAAATTGGCATGGTTGATGCCTTGTGAGACCTCATTAGCATGCCTAGGAACCCTACAGTGGTATCAGAGCCAAGCTAGAGCCTTAGGCGAAGTCTAGACGACGTTTGAAACCCGATCGAACCGAAACCCTAATTCCCAATATGCTCTCTGGACTTTTTCTAAAATCTGGGATTTTTCCATATTAAAAATGCTTAAAAAATTCAGCAGGGAATTCTAAGAATTACGATGCAAAATTTATCCCATGATCTGCTAAGGGCGCGGCGGAACCGCGGCAGAAGCCTGGCTTCTGCGGCGGTTCCGCGGCCATCTGATGACATCATCTGTCCATTTTTGCACAGTAATTCCTATTTGATTATGCTGAATTTTCTGGGAATTTTTTTAATTTGACTCAAGAGTTGAGTGTTCTGGGGTTGTATTGGGAATCGACGATTCGATCGGATTATCAAACCTTGTCTATGTGGCTTTCCGGATATTTTAGAATATGTTAAAAAGTTCGACCGGATGTAAATACCCAATCTTTTCCCAGCCGGGAAATTTCCAATTGTTGGACTTTTCCGCTGTTTAAGGACGTTCTGAGTAGTGCAAGTAACGCGATGGTCCCTCTAGAAGACAACAAAGCTTAACTCGATTATGTGACCGTCTTGAACTGCCCTTTGAACCTTCGGGTTTGGGGCAGTACGGTGTGCCACATGTGAAGCGTTGGCTTGACCCTTCTACGGCTGGACCGTTGGTACTGAGGCATGAAGTGAATGTCTTTGAACTTATTTCATGTGTTGATCGGTTTCGGGAAAACTTGGGTGTTCGAATGTTCGATCGGAAAGTTTAATATTCTCTATTTATCCGGAATGGGATACAATAATTGGAATTCACAAACAGTTATGAGATAACTGAATGAATGTTATAAATCTAGCAGTTTAGTCTCACTTGATATTGAAAAGAGTTTTCGATAATGAGACTAAAATGCGGGGTTTATAATTGTTAGGCATGTGATGTCTAAGTATTTCATTTGATTAGGCATGTGATGTCTAAAGAGGTTGCGGATTCCAACTGTTGTAGTTTTACACTTTCTTTTCTGTGACCGTAAGTGTAATATGTGATATCGCCGGTTTCGTTGCTATACATCAACGACAATTGGGATGCGCATATTTACTTACGATGTTGACATGTGATGTTATGTGTTGCTGGATATGTTATATTAGATTGTCGTGTTTGAATAGCCCGGGGGTTTTATGTGAGATGAGTGTTTTTTTCATTTTCATTCATGTAAAAACTTGTATGTAATATTCTGTTATTGGGGCACTTCCAGGTTGCGGAAGTTGTCACCCTTTGTATATTATTTACTTTTCTGCACTAGGATAGACCCAAAGAGGGGAACACAAGTAACCGGGTTCTAGGGTCCAGTGGGAGACCATCTCGAGGAGTCGAGTCTGGGTCTCCTAACCCTAGAATTGGTAGGGTTGCTTGCCGCTCTCGTAGGGGTCTAAGGGTGTGGGATTGGCTATTCATCACGGCCGTGGAATCCGTGTTTTATACTGGCTCGTATTGAAAACACGGACGTCCTAGTATATCCAATGTTTCATATGTTTTTTCTGCTGCGATATCTGTGATGTGATCATGTGATGTTCTGTGATAGATTCAGTATATAGTATATATGATATATTATATAGACGTTACTTATGTTTTACACCCGCGCTAGCCCTGCCCTGCTCTGTCGTTAGTTACCTAACCTAACGGTGCAGGAGGGGACATCGAGGCGAATGCGGATGGCATAAGTGTACGTCGTATTTATCTGTGTTGTTTAGGTGACTTAAATGATGGGACTTCATTAATGTGATTAATGAATGAAAAGAAACCTAAGATGTTGTAGAATCAAATTTTAAACAAAACAGGTAGCTACAGTTCTTGCTTTGCATAGCGGTATAAATGATATACCCTGCACCTTATTCGATGAGGAAAGGACCGAGATCCCTTCACCGGGAGTGACTCCTTTAGCAATAACTGGCAGATGCTACACACTCGGTTTGACTTTTGATTGCTTCTATAGTTTCTGCTTTGCACAGTGATATATATGATATATCCTGCACCTCATTCGACGAGGAAAGGGCCGACGATCCCTTCACCGGGAGTGACCCCTTTAGCAAAACTAGAAAAGCCTCAAAATCACTCCATTTCAAAACATCATTTTGATTCTACAACGATATCAAGTTCATTACGCTCATGGTTTTTCTGAAAAACCTGCATAGCCCTCCGTCATTTCAGATAGATATTATTTAGTATTCGTACTATGTTTGTTGACTTAGTCAAGGCATAGTGTACGGTAGCTAAATAATGTTTATCTGTTACAACATGAGATGTGATTGGATTAGGGCATTCGCACGGCCTTGTTAACTCAGTCAAGGGTCGTACGGGTGAGTTTAATTCAATCGAGAAATGCACGGGTTGAACTTGACTAGCGATTTATGGTTTGTTCACTTAGTCAAGGTCATAGGTCGCTAGGGGCAAAGGCATTATTGGGAATTTCAAGTGTTGAAATTTGCAATGAGATTGCATACCTTCTATGATATAGTTGGATCCCGATACCCACTGCGAGTAAGAGTTACTCCTGGGAGAGTTTTACACATTACAATTAGCCGATCAAGTAGGTGTCTAGAAAGGTATCAATGGGGTTACGCCTCTGGGAAAACGAGGTTTACATTAATTAGGTTCGTGCGAAAGCACGGGGGACCTCCCTCAAATTACCGACACTAGCATGGCTAAAAGATTGGCGAACTTGTAGTGTGTAATTAATCCCGGCTAGTCTTTCCTTTTAGGGTTTGAAGGAAGATTTGATAAAAACCAGTGGGAGCCATCCTGATTAGATAAGATAATAAGCAATCTTATCTTGCACGAGCTTACGCTAAAGTGTTTTCTTCTCTCTCTCTCCAGGTAGCGACCATGTCATGCCCTAATAAAGATAATAATATGGATGTATTGACCGAACCCGCATGTTATGCTGTGCAGGGGAACGTTGGACCCGTTCTTTCTTATAAGAGTTATAAGACTGAACAGGGAATAGGAGAATATCTAGATTCTCAAGCCGCCCAAAAGAACATGCATGTTGATGCATCTTCTTCGGGTGTGTTAGTTATTGAGAACTGTTTTTCAGTTCACCCTACGTCCTGGGTATTAGATACCGGATCAGGATCCCACATATGTAAGCAGTTACATGGGCTACGGAAAGGTAGAGAACTGGGTAAAGGTGATCATTCCGTTCAAGTAGGTAATGGGGCAAATGTTGCAGCCAAAGCTGTTGGCATATATCACCTGGTATTACCAAATGGTGATACACTAGTTCTGAATGAGTGCTATTATATATCGAACATGATGTGCAACATTATATCAGTCTCTTTATTAAGTAAAGAAGGATATAATTTTGTAGTAAAGGATAATGTTATGAACATATTCCTAGATCAAAAGTTGATTGCATCAGGCTCGTTACATAATGGCATATTCATTCTCAATCAAAATACAGTCCTCAATGTACAAAACACACATAAGAGGAAAAGCTCAGAAATGAACGAATCCTTCTTGTGGCACTGTAGACTTGGTCATATCAATGAGACACGACTAGCTTAGTTACATAAGAATGGATATTTGAATTCATTCGAATTATCATCTTATGACACTTGCCATTCATGTCTCAAAGGAAAGATGACCAAAACTCCGTTCACAGGACACGGAGAAAGAGTTACTGAACTCTTGGGACTGATACATAGTGATGTATGCGGTCCTATGTCTACTGATCAGTCGAAAATATTGCATATTTTAACCGGCAATTTCCTTATCATTTGCATCCATATAGAAGTGTACGGTATTCATAATTCACATATTAGCAAATCGGTCACAAAATATCAGATTACATGTATTCGACCTTAAAACCGGCATTTCTAGGGAAATTGACTGCATTTCATTACATAGCATATTTTCTATATATCGCAACCCGTGTTTCGAAGTCTGTGCAGGATAAGAGAAGCTTGCTCGACCATTACACCGCTCGTAAACTCACTAAATTCAAATCTGGTACCAATACAAAGGAGTAATTGCAATTCAGCATATCAGATGAAGACCCACACTACAGTACAAGACAGCACCTGAAAGATCAAAGGCCAAGCCCCTCAAGGAGCCGCGGATCCGCGGCATGGGCTTGCTAAAGCCGCGGATCCGCGGCTCGTTGAAGACATCACCTCTTCATTTTTGGTGCACAACTCCTGTTTCATCTGCTACAGTTCATAAATGTACTCCAAGTTCCAGAAGACTCCAGATATTTCTACCAGATCAGCAAACACCTTGAGTTTCACTAAACTAGCCTAATCATTCTAGAACTTTCCTTAAACCCTAGCTTAAACCCTAAGCTAACTCCTAACAAACTCCTTCTAGAAACTCCTCAACAAACTTTTGGAGGGAAAGGGAAATTCAAACTTAAACCTAGGGTTTCGGAACTCTATAAATAAGACCCTAGGCTCATGATCCAAATTATTCAACCTTGGGAATTATTCATCCAATTAGTGAATCTATCCCATTCTTCATCTCCCTCTTCCTCAAGTTTAGTGAGAGAGCTTGTAGGAAACCCTAACCCTAATTCCAATTGAGATCAAGAATCCCGAGTACCCATTAAGCAAGAAGCCTTACAACCTTTAGGAGCGGAGCCGATCTTCAACGGAGCAAGCGATCCGAAGCCGATCCACGACTCACGAAGCCGAGCGACGCCCGATCAACAATCTAGATTCTTCTTCTTGTAGTTCTTGAAGCAAATGTAATCAAAATTGTTGAGATAAATAAAGGTGATATTCTTTTATCTTGTTTTCTTTAAATTCTGCATCATGCTATCTTTACAATTCGTAAATCTTTTCTGTGTGGTGATGTGTGAATAAAACTCCGCTCTCGAGGAGTCGAGACGGATAATAGAATGATGATGTAACATAGCTTTAATCGATTCTTGAGTCCTACGAGTTTTGTAAACCCTAGCAAGTTCAAGAAACGACGACCCATTTCGTTTCGATGCTTTCTTGATTGACATTGATCGAAATTGGGGAGTTACGATCGTTTCTTGAATTTGGTAGAGGCTAGAAAAGGAATGATATCGACGAAAGAACAAGGGTTATAGGATGAAACCCTAGTTTCACGAGAAAGCCCCAACTCTCGTCGATGATCATCGATCTAGTATCAATCCTTCGAAGGACAAGAACACGATATCTTTAGATTACATCACGTCTATTGATCCTATCGATTCCTACGAGCCACTTTTATATTCTTGATTGTTGATTGGAAATATTATCGAAACACCGATTCTTGATTGTTTATAGTTTCTTGATTCTTGCATAAAGAATAGTGACACTCGAATACAAATCATTCTTGAATCATGTTTTCTTTTATTGTTGCTTAACTTTTCATTTCAAACGTATCAAAATACAAGTGAATCGTGCAATCCCTGTGGACGATCCGCACTCACTACAAACTACATCCGACACCGTAGTTTGATTGCGGTCAAAATATTTTTTGGTTGTGATTTCTTTACAATTTTATACAAACACAACGGAAAATCTATCAATCAAAATGGCGCCGTTGCCGGGGATCGCGCTAATTCATTTACATTTTTAGTTTGAAGTGAAAGAATTATTACATTTTACTTCTTGAAATCAAAATTCGTACAAACTCTTATACGTGTGTTGTGAATTGATTGCAAGGTGATCTGGAGCTTACTGGGTGTCTGGAAAATTATTTGGGATATACCAGAGAGCTGGAGATAGCAACAGAAAGCATCTGAAGAAGTTTGATCCAGTGAACCCACAACCTGAGCGCGGAAGAGCGGCGATTGCTCACAATATGCGGCGGAACCGCGGTGTCCTTGGGGGTTCTCTGCAAAATTTTTAGTGCAGGTACTTTCTTGGTCTCTCCCCTCTTATCTTTTAGCTCCAACTAACACTTTGCTGCAGGATTCTTTGCAAATAAATCGCAGCGCGCAAAAGAAAAATTAAAATTGTGTGTGATTTTGATTTCTTGGTTGTTTGCATTCTAATACGGAAATTTAAGGGGCACGGTCAAATCCAAATTTGGTGGGGATTTCATTACCCTTCCTAGGCCCCGAAAATCACAAAACTTGCATCCGCATTACCTTCATTAACTAAAAGAAATCTAGAGAAGACTCTAAGGACTGTCGCGCTCAATTAGGATAAGAGAAGGCCGTGGGTAATTCATTGCTTATCCGCGTTTTCTTGTGGTGCCTAAGGCGAGTGTGTCTAAGGCTAGTGGTTTTTAATTAGGCCCACTACTTACGTAGTGGAGTACCTTCCCACTTACCTGGCACTTATCCGGCCACAGGGGGACAAAAAGGCAGTGGAGGATTCTATCCTGCGACTTGTCTTTTGGCAGTTAGGAGCGGTCTAGAGCCGGACCTAGGTGACCACTAGATTCTAGGGTTGTGTGCTGCATTTGTTGTGTTGCATCATTTTTTCAAAAAAATCCGTCCCTTTTTCAAAAGCAAACACCGCATTTATTCATTTACCCCTAATTATAAGTCAACGCTGCCACTTGTACTAACCCTTTTTAGTGCAAGATAGGCTGGACACGGGATTCTAGTGCCCGTTTAGTCCGCGTACCATTTATCGACTCCGAAGTCGATAATTCTCCATTTACCTTTTCTTTACCCACTACCACACCCACACCGATGGATCCGAATCCATCGAACTTCTTTAACCCTAATCTGCCGCCGTCCGTTGGTGCGCAGAATCCACCCCGCATCTCCCTCCAGGAGAGGTGCTATCCACTTAGAGGTCCTCTTTCGACCTGCTTATCCATACCACCAGCCAATGGGGATAACTTTGATATTAAGCCCCAGTATATCAATCTTTTACCCAAATTCCACGGACTCGAGACTGAGGACGCTTACGTTTTCATTACCAAATTTGAAAACGTATGCGCAATGATGGGTACGTCACAACTTTCAGTGGATGCTATGCGTCTACGACTTCTCCCATTTACCTTGTGCGATATAGCCGAGAAGTGGCTATATAACACTACCGCACATTCTATTACGAATTGGGGAGAATTCGTCGCGGCATTCCTTTAGAAATTTTACCCAATCCAAAAGACAGCTCGAATCTGTAGCGAACTAAATCAATTTGCCCAGCTCCCCGCTGAACCATTTTCTAAATGCTTTGAACGTTTCAAGGATCTATTGGTTCAATGTCCTCATCACGGCATCCCGAGATGGGAGCTTTGCCGAATCATATATGAGGGCAGTAACCCTAACACTAAACAGAGCCTTGAAAACATGTGTCAAGGTACCTTCATGTCTAAGGATGATGGGGAAGCTTGGCGATACTTAGAAGAGTTCGCTGAAAAGTCTTTACAGTGGGAAAGTCCATCATTTAGGAGTGGCAATAACCAATCGGATGTTTCCATAAGAGTTAGAGCTGACATTTCAGCTATACAAAAGAAACTCGAGACCATGGAACACAAATTTTTAGCCGCCTCCCTTAATCAAATGTCACTTTCCAAAACTGTACGTAGCTGCTGTTCTGATCCGTCTCACTTGACGGAAGAATGTCCGTTTCAAGGTCGTGAGCATACCAATACCACATTTCAAAGACCGAGAAACGATCCTTTTTCTTCCACATATAATCAGGGATGGAGGAATCACCCCAATTTTTCTTGGAACCAATCACAATCACAAAACACGGTTCCAAACCAAAACAATTTTCAAAGGGTCCCTCCACCACAACAGCAGCCACAACTTTAATTAAGTCAGCACCCCTTTCAAGCACATAATTTTCAAAATACGGTCAACACACCTGCACTGTCTAGTCCTTTACAGTTGACCGGAACTGATGAATCCTCTTCTTTTGTACAATACATGAATTTGGTCTTGACAAATATCATGCAAGTTTCGGCTGAAATGAAATCTTCCGTCGATGACATGAAGAGAAACTCTGCGTCCCAAAGCGAGAGTATTAAATCGATGGAAGATGAAATTGCACGATTAAAAGCCGAAATTAAAGCAAGAGAGAAAGGGAAACTTCCAGCTCAACCCTTACCCAATCCTGGCTATTCACATCATGTGAATGCAATCACCACGTTGAGATCTGGAAGAGTGCTTGACAATCATGTTGGGGAAGAAGTTGATGATACTGATATTCCTATTAACACCCCGGCTGAGACCTTTCCACACACACACACTTCTGACCCTACTTCTTCTACCCCACCACCCTCTTCCGAGCCTATTCTTCGTTTCCCAAAAGGCTCGCCACTACAGCCCACCTCTTTTACCCCTCCACGGACGATCCCCACTTCTATACTGGGATCGGTTCCACACACACTTCCTTCTCCTATGATGGACCCAGCGCTTATTGCTAAAGCACCTTACCCTAATCGGTTAAGGGCTAACACACCAAGTCCACAAATGGAGAAGATCACTGAGATGTTCAAACAGGTTAACATCAATATCTCTCTTCTAGATGCTATCCAACAAGTACCTGCATACGCAAAAGTTCTTAAAGACTTTTGCACTAGAAAGAGGAAGAAACAAATGCCCAAGAAGATATTCATGGCAAAGACTGTAGACACAGCTTTCTCCCAACAATTACCGAGGAAATGTAAGGATCCTGGATATCCTACGATTTCCATCCTTATTGGGGAGAAACACATTAACCGTGCTCTACTAGATCTTGGGGCAAGTGTTAACCTGCTTCCTTTCTCAGTTTATGAGCAGTTAGGGATCGGAGAGTTGAAACCATCTCCTTGCACTCTCCAGATGGCTGACCGATCAATCACCAGACCTAGGGGTGAACTAGAGGATGTGTTGATAAAAATTGGGGAATTTATTTTCCCTGTGGATTTTATTGTAATTGATACACAGCCTGTAGCGAACTCACGGAATCAAATTCCGGTGATTTTAGGTCGCCCCTTTTTGGCCACTTCCAATGCTATCATCAATTGTCGTAACGGTTCCATGACCCTATCCTTCGGAAATAGGACAATTGAGATGAACATTTATAAGTTAGGAAGTGTACCCTCCGAACCTACTGTTCAGGTATGTTCTGTCGACTTAATGGATATTGACAGCAGCGAATTAGATAATCCTCCTGATACCGATCTAGACTCTTTTCATACGTTGTTGTTTGACCCAACTATGTATCATACACATACGGACTCTTCCACCGAGATGTCCGGGTCAACAATTAACACGGATTATGAACTGATTTTAGAGTCTGAAGATCACCCCGCACTTTGTGATGACATTATTCTTCGGGGTATAGATGAAACTTTTGAGGAGATCTTCGCTGATGAACTCGCATTTCTGAATAACACGGGTGTTGAGATGAATCAGGTTCCACTCACTGAAATTGAACCTCCACCCCTTCTTCTGAAATGTAAGAAGAATGCGAGTAATCCATCACATACACTGCATCGTCTCTCCAAAATGAGATGCACACAAATTCTCTTCCACCACTTACCTTTTCCCCACTTTTTCTTCCACCAACCCGAGCACCGCATTGATAAAATTTTTGAATGGTTGGTGTTAACCTTCGGTCTTTGCAAAGCTTGGCATCGACCAATGATTTTTGACCCCCACTTGTGATTTTCAAAACTTAACATTGCATAACTCAAGTTTGGGGGGGGGTATGTTTTTCTGGCTCTTAAAAAGAAAATTTTTACAAAAGGATGAGCCAAAAATAAGTTTGAGGGAGGTTCTTCACTTAAATATTTTTCCCCCACTAATAAATTCCTCCCAAGCTTACAGGTTTTTCGAGATTTAGCAGAAGGCAACAGTGAGGACACTGTTGAAAACAAGTTTGGGGGAGGTTTGTGCTTATTTTCGCATCATTTGCATATCATTTGCATAAGCACAAAACATTTTTTTTTCAAAAAAAAAAAAAAAAACCTATAAAAATTAAAAAAATTTCAAAACTATAAAAATATTTTTGTATATAAATAAGATAATAAAAGTTTAGATAGTGAAAAATTACATCCATGAGATTAGAAAAATATAAGAAAACCAAGAAAATTAGAAGTTTTCTTATACGAACTAGTAATAAGTAGTTATGAGCCGTTGTCCCAAGGGTTAGTAAGATGAAGGACGTCACTAATCTGAGGATAAAAATAAGTCTGAAAAATAGTTTCTATTCTGGAAGCCAAACATTTTGAACGTTGCTACCCTGCTATTCGCACTTACACACATCTTAAAGCCTGGGATAGTAGAGGATACCTTGAAATGCTCTTGTCTTAAAGCCGATGTATGAAGGAAATAAAAAGAAAAAAATGAATAAAGAAAATATAAAGTGGTGAGAAAAATGAACACTGGTTTTGTTATCACCGAAGGCAAGAAAAATGTATAGCGAGGGTGCTTCTTCACCTAGTGCCCTAAGGCCAACTGGTCTGGGAGTCACTGCTATGTCTGAGGTGGTGCAAGACGAGAAAAATACACCAAATAAGCAAGCACATGAGTAATCGGTCGGTTAGTACCTCAAGAAGTATTAACGGTCGCATGAAAGTGTGTGAGCAATTTCGTCTAAATATTCATTGATTAAAAAGTACTGAGGCTGAAGGGCAAGAGTATGATAGCTTGAATTGAATTCTCCGGGTGTAGGGATGTCTTTACACACACGCAGGGTTATATGATCGATGTTTGGAAGAAAGTTAGGAATGAAGAATAAGAAGATGTTTTATTGAGGGAGGACGTGATTTCTAACATCTTTTCATGACCATTAAGATAGGGCTCATGACAACCGAAAAGCTAGCTTAGTTGGAAACCCTAATTTTCAAGGCTTTTCTTTTACAATTCTTTTCTTTAAATGTAATATTCATGATCTTTTTTTTATTATTGGATTTTGTGGGTGCAATCCGCTGAAAACCCTCAGGAGACAACACTCCTCCTACTAGGGACACCTAGAGGTTTAAAGGCTTGTTGCACGTGCTCAGTGCAATCGTGTTGTCTACGAAAGTGTGCTAGTTAGTTTTTCTCTTTCTTTATTTTCTCCTTCTCTTTTTAATAAAACATTCGCTCGAGACGATCGAAATTAAGTTTGGGTGTATTTGATCAGTCGAAAATATTGCATATTTTAACCGGCAATTTCCTTATCATTTGCATCCATATAGAAGTGTACGGTATTCATAATTCACATATTAGCAAATCGGTCACAAAATATCAGATTACATGTATTCGACCTTAAAACCGGCATTTCTAGGGAAATTGACTGCATTTCATTACATGGCATATTTTCTATATATCGCAACCCGTGTTTCGATGTCTGTGCAGGATAAGAGAAGCTTGCTCGACCATTACACCGCTCGTAAACTCACTAAATTCAAATCTGGTACCAATACAAAGGAGTAATTGCAATTCAGCATATCAGATGAAGACCCACACTACAGTACAAGACAGCACCTGAAAGATCAAAGGCCAAGGCCCTCAAGGAGCCGCGGATCCGCGGCATGGGCTTGCTAAAGCCGCGGATCCGCGGCTCATTGATGACATCACCTCTTCATTTTTGGTGCACAACTCCTGTTTCATCTGCTACAATTCATAAATGTACTCCAAGTTCCAGAAGACTCCAGAGATTTCTACCAGATCAGCAAACACCTTGAGTTTCACTAAACTAGCCTAATCATTCTAGAACTTTCCTTAAACCCTAAGCTAACTCCTAACAAACTCCTTCTAGAAACTCCTCAACAAACTTTTGGAGGGAAAGGGAAATTCAAACTTAAACCTAGGGTTTCGGAACTCTATAAATAAGACCCTAGGCTCATGATCCAAATTATTCAACCTTGGGAATTATTCATCCAATTAATGAATCTATCCCATTCTTCATCTCCCTCTTCCTCAAGTTTAGTGAGAGAGCTTGTAGGAAACCCTAACCCTAATTCCAATTGAGATCAAGAATCCCGAGTACCCATTAAGCAAGAAGCCTTACAACCTTTAGGAGCGGAGCCGATCTTCAACGGAGCAAGCGATCCGAAGCCGATCCACGACTCACGAAGCCGAGCGACGCCCGATCAACAATCTAGATTCTTCTTCTTGTAGTTCTTGAAGCAAATGTAATCAAAATTGTTGAGATAAATAAAGGTGATATTCTTTTATCTTGTTTTCTTTAAATTCTGCATCATGCTATCTTTACAATTCGTAAATCTTTTCTGTGTGGTGATGTGTGAATAAAACTCCGCTCGTCGAGGAGTCGAGACGGATAATAGAATGATGATGTAACATAGCTTTAATCGATTCTTGAGTCCTACGAGTTTTGTAAACCCTAGCAAGTTCAAGAAACGACGACCCATTTCGTTTCGATGCTTTCTTGATTGACATTGATCGAAATTGGGGAGTTACGATCGTTTCTTGAATTTGGTAGAGGCTAGAAAAGGAATGATATCGACGAAAGAACAAGGGTTATAGGATGAAACCCTAGTTTCACGAGAAAGCCCCAACTCTCGTCGATGATCATCGATCTAGTATCAATCCTTCGAAGGACAAGAACACGATATCTTTAGATTACATCACGTCTATTGATCCTATCGATTCCTACGAGCCTCTTTTATATTCTTGATTGTTGATTGGAAATATTATCGAAACACCGATTCTTGATTGTTTATAGTTTCTTGATTCTTGCATAAAGAATAGTGACACTCGAATACAAATCATTCTTGAATCATGTTTTCTTTTATTGTTGCTTAACTTTTCATTTCAAACGTATCAAAATACAAGTGAATCGTGCAATCCCTGTGGACGATCCGCACTCACTACAAACTACATCCGACACCGTAGTTTGATTGCGGTGAAAATATTTTTTGGTTGTGATTTCTTTACAATTTTATACAAACACAACGGAAAATCGATCAATCATCTACACATGCCAGAAATGGTTCTTCCTACTTCATTACATTCACTGACGATCTCTCTAGATACGGGCATGTGTTCCTGTTGAAACACAAGTCTGAAGCTTTTGAAAAATTCAAAGAATATAAGCACGAGGTAGAGAACCAAACGGGCAAAAGTATTAAGATTCTTCGATCTGATCGAGGAGGTGAATACTTAAGCATTGAATTCCTGGATTATCTAAAAGAGAATGGGATTCTCTCCCAGCTTACTCCTCCTTACACACCACAGCACAACGGTGTATCAGAACGAAGGAATCGCACCCTATTAGATATGGTGCGCTCAATGATGAGCAATGCTGAGTTACCTATTTCTTTTTGGGGGTATGCGCTTGAGACAGCCATATACCTATTGAATCTGGTTCCGTCTAAATCTGTACCTACCACACCATATGAGATATGGAGTGGGAAGAGACCATATTTTAAACGAATTAAGATATGGGGTTGTCCGGCCTATGTCAAAAAGCAAAATCCGGACAAACTCGAGGCACGATCAGTTCTTTGCAAGTTTGTGGGATATCCAAAGAATTCTCAAGGATATTTTTTCTACCAAGCTGAGGAACAAAGAGTGTTTGTTGCTCAACATGCCACCTTTTTGGAAAGGGAATTTCTCGCAAAAGAAATTAGTGGCAAAGAGGTAGAGCTGGAAGAGGTTCCAGCACCACAAACTACAACTAATGATTTAGTAGAACCAGAGGATTCAGTAGTACCCGACGAACCCCAGCCTCTCCGCCGATTTATTAGGGTTTCTCGTCCACCTGAGAGATACTACGGTTTTATCATTGACGGTGGAAGCGAAGATTGCATCTTGGAGGATGATGACCCAACTAGCTTCGAGCAGGTCATCACGAGTAGGGACTCAGTGAAATGGCTGGATGCTATGCGGTCCGAGATGGAATCCATGTACACCAACAAAGTATGGACTTTGGATGTTGCTCCTGAAGGAGTAAAACCCATCGGGAGCAAGTGGATCTTCAAGAAAAAACTTGGTGTAGATGGGAAAGTGGAGACTTTCAAAGCTAGACTTGTAGCAAAGGGTTTTCGTCAAAGACCAGGTGTGGACTATGACGAAACCTTTTCTCCAGTGGCTATGCTTAAATCCATCCGGATCATGCTTGCCGTCGCTGCATATCATGATTACGAAATCTGGCAAATGGATGTTAAGACCGCCTTTCTAAATGGTGATTTAGAAGAGTGCGTGTACATGACTCAGCCAGAGGGCTTCGTAGACAGTGGGAGCAGCGGGAAGGTGTGCAAGCTGCTTAAATCCATTTATGGATTAAAGCAAGCATCGTGGAGTTGGAACATCTGCTTTGACGTTGTTATCAAAGAGTTTGATTTCGTCAAAAACCCAGATGAACCTTGTATCTACAAGAAGGTAGCAGAGAGTAAGGTTGTCTTCCTCGTATTGTACGTGGACGACATACTCTTGATAGGAAATGATATTCCTATGCTGCAATCGGTCAAGCTCTTCTTATCACAAAGATTCTCAATGAAAGATCTTGGTGATGCCTCCTGCATATTGGGAATTAGGATCTATAGAGATAGATCCAAACGGATATTGGGATTGTCCCAATCCAGGTACATTAACACCGTACTAAAGAGGTTTAGTATGGAAGAATCCAAGCGTGGGAACTTACCCACGATCTCTGGAGTCACTCTCTCCAAAGAGATGTCTCCCAAGACTGATTTGGAGAGAGCTCGCATGCAAGGGATACCCTATGCTTCGGCTGTAGGCTCTATCATGTACGCGATGCTATGTACCAGACCCGATGTAGCATACTCACTAAGTGTAGTGAGCAGGTATCAAGCTGATCCTGGAGAGAGTCACTGGACAGCTGTGAAGAGCATTCTCAAGTACTTACGAAGGACTAAAGAGATGCTCTTGGTGTATGGTAACGGAGAACTCCAAGTGGAGTCCTTTACCGATTCGAGCTTCCAGAGTGATAAGGACGACTCTAAGTCGCAGTCGGGATTTGTCTTTACCCTTTACGGAGGGGCGGTTAGCTGGAAGAGTTCCAAGCAGGAAACCGTGGCAGACTCGACGATGGAGGCTGAATACATCGCTGCCAACGATGCTGCCAAAGAGGCTGTCTGGATCAAGAAGTTCATTACTGAACTTGGAGTGGTTCCATCCATTGAGCATCCAATACCTTTGTATTGCGATAACAATGGAGCGGTGGCTTTGGCCAAGGAACCCAGGTCCCATCAGCGATCCAGGCATATTCTGAGGCGGTATCACCTGATCCGGGGATAGTTGATCGCCGAGAGATCGAGGTCAGGAGGGTTGACACGAAGAACAACACGGCGGATCCACTCACGAAGGCCATTCCCCAGATACAGTTTGAGAGACTCTTCGGGATGCTCGGTATGCGATACTACAGCAGCTGGCCCTAGTGCAAGTGGGAGATTGTTAGTTGTATGTATGCCCTAGAGGCCAGTATTGTACAGATGATGTATATTATATTGGATGCTTGGACATATATAGAGATGACTTTCTTGCTCGATATGATAGTATGCTATCTGGTTGCTCATTATCTTAACATGTACACTTGTCTCTTTAAACTGTCTTATAGTTACATATTGGTAAAGCCCTTAGGATGTGTACTTGACTACCTGGACTATGATGCAGATCATACTAGTGGGGACATGGTAGTCCATAGGTACATCCTTCAAGGTCCCTAGTCGTGGGTGTATCGAGACGGGGCATCGATATACCAGTGTAGACTAGCGTATACGCTTCTCGACCCATGAGATGGGCGATGGATGATCCCATATCCATTGGTGTTTGACATCAGAGATGGTATACGGGTGCTCAGTGGAGACTGGGTACACTGGACGGACTCGCCGAGAACTCCCAGATGGTATTATACCTCACGTCAGATGGCAGTTCTCAGGTGACACTTGTGCTGGTTAGACTGTAGACCCGAGATCGTCATAGATTCTTGTGTGATTCCCACTGTGCTTTGATCTCCACCTTACCACGTCCATGAGGGCGTGCAAAACGGTGGTCTTTGGGTACAGTCCCGAGTAACATTGAGGCAATGAGCGATAGGAGGGGTTTCGTCTCTCCCGGTATTGGGGGTTGATGTTGCACTGTGTTCGATTAGCCGTAACATGGAAATCCTTGGCCAGGGCTGATCAGAGATTTGCTGGTAAGTGTTACCAATAGTTTCTCGACCCGTTATGAGCCTCACATCGGCACGACTTATCGGTTATTGGGGTCTGACGTTTACCACCCCTAGACTTGATATGCGACATATCAGACGAACAGACCGGACTGTACGGTAAGTGTTACTGGTTGGATTCACAGGAGTGTGAGCGGGCTAGCTCGTCGATCTTCTGATCGCTCAATACCCGGATGGCCGTTACGTTTAGCAGACCGCTTGCGGCTTGTGGGTGCTTGATATGATCATCATCTGCTACCGGCGTATTGACGAGTCTTTAGAGTCTTACATAGAGGTTTCCTGGCTCAAGCGAAACGAAATAGGAGCGCATATGAGATATGTGCAGGACCGAGAATAATGCGTGTATGTGATACCGTATTCCATTCTCACGATGAAAGTATCGATTGGTTATATTCGATATAACATAGATATCGAATCAAGGATTGATTCGATAAGCCGATACATAGGATACTAGTCGGTTGTATGCGATATGACCGGATCGTTAAATCAAGTGTTGATTTAATGATTTAATGTATAATTATATATATGATATATTACTTTGCATTAACTAGTATTGGTTCACTTTAAATGGATTTTCTCACTTGTTGTGCAAGTTGTATATGTGATATACTTTTATGCACATGTTTGTATCATGTTTGATGATACTTGCTCATTTAGTTAAGTGTAAAGAATTAAACCTTGTTAAATAAATGGTTAGGGTTTTTATTTATTCATTCTTTTATCTTTCTTTTTAATTTGGATTAAAAAGAAATGGCAAAAGAAAACAAAAGGGTTGCTTTCATTCTTGAAGCTTGTTGAAGCTTCATGAAGCTTTGACCAAAGTGACCATTTTGTCTTCATGCTTAACCCTAACCATTCATCTAACCTTAGTCAATTCTCTACACCTAACCATGGTTTACATTATGATAAGTATTAATTTTCATTTTCATTTTAAAGAGACTTATCATATTCTAGCTTCATCTTCTTCTTCATCTTAAAAGAAAAAGCTTAAGTCCATTAATGGCAACTTCAGCTAAAGTGTGAGAAATCCAATTCTAAAGTGAACCCACCTCCTATTTCTTCACCTCTACCTCTTGCCAAGTAGTATAGGGTGTTTTCTTCACAAGTTTCACAACTTGATGGAGTTGGAGCTTGAACTTGTGATGCCTCGACGTAGATCATCTTCGGCACGAAGCCGACGACCTAGCCCGCCCATTTCTCCGATCAAGCCGATGATTGAGTCCGGGATTCGAGATGGACAGTGAGAGGATGCCTACGTGGAGCTAAGGAAGTGGAGAACCGGATCTACAAAGGTTGTAGCCTCTCTCTTGTAGTTAAATTGTTAACTAGTTTCGTTTTTCGCCTAAACTTCTAGTCAACGATTTGTATTAGGGTTTCTCGGCACCCGTAAAATTTGAAATTGGCATGGTTGATGCCTTGTGAGATCTCATTAGCGTGCCTAGGAACCCTACAATATTAAACCCATGTTGTCAGGATACCAGCACCATTATCGATGATGCGTATGTTCCATGTACACCTGCTTGCCGGATCACACACTTCATCATCGATAATTGCCATGACACTACACAGTAGGATTGTTGCATCAGGATATGACTCCTTGTATGACATACTTGCGTACACACATATTGTATACCCATATTTGCACATACGTAGATGATTCTGGCTTGATTTTGGAGATTTGGGAACCGCAAGATATATTTTTAAAATGGATTCATTTGAAAGAGCGATTTTCTCTTGTTATGTGCATATTACTATTCCATGTTGCATGATATACTGATATGCTTACATTTCTTTTATATATCGCATACATCATGCTTTATGATTATACACATTGAGATATGCTGATTTCATGAGATTTCTGGAACTAAGAACTGTGGCTATTTCAAAAGAAAGCATGTACTGTTTTAAAAACCCGGTTTCTCTTGATATGATATTTCAGTGCGTCCACCATGCGTTTTCTCGGTTCTGAGACGTGTGACATGTGAAACCCGATTCGAGGAGGCGGATGATCCGTCTGTGGGTTCATGGTGGACCCGGTATGGTACCCCGGGGCGAGAGAGATTTCTTGTCGATGACGATAAGCCAGCCAGAAGGACCACTACCTACCGGTGATTGTATTTGAGCTCGACGGATATCCGGAGGATACCGACCGGAGTTGAGAGATGATACGGGCCGATCCGGACTGACGGACCACGTTGGCCGATCCAGACTGACGGAGCCCTACATATATATGAGGATTTACGTGCCGATGCTGGGCATAGGTTTCATGATGTTTTCGAGTGTCGATGATGGACACTCAGGTTCCATGATTTTGTTGTGTCGCGAGGGACACACGTTGATTTACATTCTCATACTTCTATGCATATGCTTTATGATATTTACATGCATGATGTTTTGTGTCATTGGTTGACACGTGGACGAGATCCACTTGCATACAGACATTGATTCATGTTGATTACAATGATCACACCTTATATTTATGATATGTTGCTACCTGAGGCACTGGCACGAGCATTTGGTACTACACTTACGTATAGATGTTTAATCTTGCCACCTTATCGTACTTTGGACTTTATCATATTGAGGATATACATTATTACTGATTGGATTGACCTAGGATTGAGTCATACATATGATTTCTGCTCTGTGATGTTTTCTACTCATGAGTTGGCAACTCACCCCCGTTGTGCCACGGTTTCTTACAGGTTTTGCTGTACAGGTTTCATTGCGGCTTTCTGGCACACTGCTTACTTTCTGGGTGATTACTTTGGTAGGTGGGTTCACTCGCATTGTGACAACCATTGTACTTATTTATTTTCATTGTTGCATCTAGAAATTCCAACAACCAGACTTATATATTTATTTCAGACTTAGAAAACCAGTTGTGTATTATTTCGACCTTAGAGTCGCGCGTTGTAGTATTATGGTTTTCGTGATGATTTTGAGTTTCCTTTTGAGTTTTGATTCTCGCCCTTCGGCGTTGTATATTATATTGCTTGCGTGGTTCTGACCGTCGATTGACGAAGAGCTAGCTCCCGCTTAGGGATGCCTTTTATCATTGTGCATATATTATTCTTGTTGTACCCCATTTAGGGCCAGTTTTTACAAAGGAAACTCTGCCGAAATTTTTAGAAAAGACTTGAGATTTTAAAAATGCATATTCGGCTTACATATTTAAAAACCCTTTGTTCTAAAACATGTTTTCTTCACTTCTTTCTTTAAATGGTTTAGATTTCTGGGATTTCCTGGCTTACTTGAATTAGATGGGGTCCTATAGACTTCATGTGATTCAAGTGCCAGTCGCGTACCATTTCAGGTCGTCACAAAGTTGGTATCGAAGCGCTAGGTTAACCTTAGTTCGAGTCTAAGTTTGACTATGCAGAGCCTAGAGCGTTTGTATATATTCGGAACTTAGGCTTGACCTTACGGAACATAGACTTAGTTGAGGGGGTATTACACCCGAACTTTCTTCGCATAGGTTGACCTTGGTTTATGGAGTAGGTGACTTAAGGAGAGTGACGTACCGTGTGTATGTTCCGCGGCATACTTACGATACACCACTCCGCTTAAGGAGCCTTAGGATGTACATTTCCTTGCACAGTATTATATTCATTCCTATGATCTATCCTCATCGATATTGGTTATGATTTTGCTGCCATGATTACACGGGCAGAGAAAGCTACGGCTAGAGTTGCGGTCAGCAAGAGCTCGTCACGAATGAGGACTGACCAGGGCGTGATTACAGAGACATACGATTGCATAGAGGTGTCGTTTTATTGTGTTTTCGCGCCATGAGCGTTTGATGGATCACTTTTACGGGATTTCTCGGACGTGCAGACCAGCACCAGAAGATCCGGCTACTGCTAGAGGCCAGCCAGAATGAGATGACCGTCGATGCACCTATTAATTGACGATTGAGTCACTATTCAGCGTGCTGACAAATGAGCCAATTGTTGCTGCGAACGACGAGATATCGCCCCAGATGTTGGAGCTATTGCAGAACGAGATGTACTCAGAGATATGAAAGAAGGTCGCTAGTCATCCGAGGATGAAAGACTAGGACATGTGGTTCGTTCGCTTACCCCGATGCAAGGTTATCAGATAGATTGATTCCAGCTAGAGACGACTTCATGCAGGTACGTTGAGAGTCCATGGAGACGATTGAATGTCAGGAGCCAATTTTCCAATTTTAAAGTATTCAGAGACAAATGCAAGTAATTTTATGGACCCTCTAGAAGAATGAAACCCTAACTCGACGTAATGACCATGGAACGCCTTGGAAACTTAGGATTTGCGGCAGTTAAGCGGTGCCATTTGTGAGGCTTAGGTTTTCGCTTCTACGGATGTCCACAGGTATTGTGGCATATACTGGAGTACTATTAAACTGTACCCAAGCTGTTTAGCTCTTGGAGGAATTATGGAACCTTGACGAATCGATCGAAAGGTTCGACATCTTTCGGATATCATGTGACGGGATGCATTGCTTAGGAAACTCCAGATACGTGTATAGCCGTTGGAGCACAGTCCATGCTACAATGATGAGACGAGTTCGAAGCAGTCGACAGCAGAGAAAAGTGGAGTACGAGATCTTGATGAGATGACGTTCCACTCTGCCGACATCAGAGATGTGACACGCATGCAGAGGCATTGTATATAGATATATCTTCCAGAAGGAGTCGCGATGAGTATGCAGCCGTTCCGGAACAAGGAATTGATTTAGTAAATGATGATGGCTTCCGGGCAGTTCGGTAGAAATGAGATTTGAGAGAGACCTCGACAAGACCTTTCTGGAATACTATACGAGAAGACTTGGACCCAGGAGCGGTCATATTGCGCATACCCAGCAGGCCAGAGTTCGGCACCGTCGACGAGATAGTTGGCCAGAGATCTGTAGAGGATGTGCCATAGCGGGACTGTTTCCGTCTGTAGGGTTACTAGGCACTGTCAAAAGGGTCTATAAGGCATCAACCATGCCCGATTTAAAATTTAGACTTGCCGAACAACCCTAACCAAGATCCTAGATTAGAGATTAGGCGAAACAAAGAGCAAGTAAACAACTTTACTTCTAAAAGTTTGGGATTACAACCTTTGTAGTCCGTTCCTTCACTTCCAAAGCTCCATGTTGAGGTCCCTTCGCTACGATCATCGAGTACCCGGACTCAAGACAGGCTCCATGAAGAGAAAGACGCAAGCATGCTTCCGATCTTCAATAACAAAGATGATCTACCTTGAAGAAACTCAAACCCAAGCTCTTGCTTTGCTAATCAGGTATTAGCAAAGCAAACACCCTAATCTAAGTGGCTAGAATAGATTAGGATGATGAAGTAGGAATTTAGCTCTCATTTGTTTTCATTCTCTCACTCAAAATCATCACATATGAAAAAGCCAGTGAAGCTTTTCATCAAGAAAAGAAAGAAGAAGATGATGATCAAATCATTTTGTGATGAATAACGAATCAAGTGTGATGTTAGAATTGCAACCATGGGTTAAGTAAGAAGACTTAACCCTTGTAGAGATTTAACTATTGTTAAAGGGTTGGGTTCGGTTAAAGAAATATCTTTGCAAAATATCACAAAATATCAAGGTCAAAGTCAAAGCTTCAAGAAGCTTCTTGAAAGCTTCATGAAAGCTTTACCCTAATCCAAACCCTAACCATATTTAAATTCCATAAATCATGTTGCATTTATAACCATAACATGTTACAATATTATATATCACATATACAATATTTATTGTAACAAAATAAAATAATACAATTAACATATATCGCATATATATCAATGTATTACCCGAGTGAGAAAATGAATCTTTAAGCGAGCTTATATTAGTTAACGTAATTTAACATATCAAATATATAATTATACATTAAATTATCGAATAAACACATGATCCGATAAACCGGCTATTTCAGAAATAACCGACTAATATAATCTGTATCAGTTCATCGAATCAACACTTGATCCGATGACCAGGCTATATCACATATAGCCGGCCGATATCTAATATCGCGAGAATCTAACACGGTATCGCATACACGTATTATTCTCGGTCCCGCACATATCACATATGTGCTCCTACTTCGTTTTGCCTGAGCCAAGAAAACTCTGTGTAGGACTCTAAAGAATCGTCAATACGCCGGCAGTAGGTGATGATCATATCAAACACTCATAAGCTACATGCTGTCAGCTAAACGTAACAGCCACCCAGGTATTGAGCAATTAGAAGATCAACAAGCATGCCTGTACTTTCTCCCGTGAATCCAACCAGTAACACTCCCGTACAGTCCGGTCTCTTCGTCTGATATGTCGCATGTCTCGCCTAGGGGTGGTAAACGTCAGACCCCAGTAGCTTGATAAGTCGTGTCGATATGAGGTCCATAATAGTTGGAGAAACTACTGATAACTCTTACCAGTAAATCTCAGCAACCCTGGCCAGGGATTTCTAGTTATAGCCAATTGAACACAGCGCAACATCAACTCCCTATACCGGGAGAGACGAAACCCCTCCTATCGCTTATTGCCTCCATGTGACTCTGGACTTTACCCAAAAGCCACCTTTTTGCATGCCCTCTTGGACGTGGTATGATGGAAATCAAAGCACAGTGGGAATCACATAAGACTCTATGACGATCTCGGGTCTACAGACTAACCTGTACCAGTGTCACCAGAGAACTGCCATCTGGCGTGAGGTATAATACCATCTGGGAGTTCTCGGCGAGTCCGTCCAGTATACCCAGTCTCCACTGAGCACCCGTATACCTTCTTTGATGTCAAACACCAATGGATATGGGATCATTCATCGTCTATCATATGGGTCAAGAAGCGCATACGCTAGTCTATTCTGGAGTATCGATGCCCTGTCTCGGTACTCCCACGACTAGGAACATTTGAAGGATGTACTTGGCGACTACACTGTCCCCACTAGTATGATCTGCATCATAGTCCTGGTAGTCAAGTAGCCATCCTAAGGGCTTTATCAACATCTGACATAGAGACAATCTGAGTGCATGTTAAGATAAAGAGTAACCAGATAGCATACTATCATGTTGAGCAAGAAAATCCTCCCTATATATGTCCAAGCATCCACTACAATATACAACGTATGTACAGTAATGGCCTCTAGGGCATACATATAACTAACACCGTCATCAATCTATATTGGGCTATTGAGCCGAGGTGCTATATATCTAGTAATGCACAGTAGGAGACAAGAGCCTAAAAGCACCAGGCGTCAGACCTTGAACAGGAGGCAAGTAGATATCTTGCTCTGCTAGCATTGGATTCACCGACACCTTCTCGATTTTGAAGAAGGAAATATCGACGACAATACTTATGAATTGTGATTTGATGATTCGATTATCAGGTATCCGTCACCCTGGATTTCGGTATTTTGGGTGATCTATTCACATGATTTAGTCTTGATGACTGAGTTTCATGATATTTGTTTTCGTGCACCATGGTTGCATGTCACGTCCCGAAAGTACGGAACATGACCGGCACTTAAACTACGAAACGTCTCGAGGCGTACGTAATCTAAGTAAGCCGAAAACCCAGAAATCCAAACCAAGAAAAGTAATAGAGTGAAGGAAAACCAATTCAAATCAAGTAGTTTTAATAGCATAAGCCGAATTATGCGTTTTTAAAAATATCAAATATTTACTGAAAATTTTGGCAGAGTCTCCTTTGTAAATACTGGCCCCCAAACGGGATACAACATGAATGGTATACGAAATCAATAAAAGGCATCCCCAAGCGGGAGCTAGCTCTTCGTCAATCGACGGTCACAACCACACAAGCAATATAATATACAACGCCAAGGGCGAGGATCAAAACTCAAAACGAACTCAAAACAACAAGAAATCCACAGAAAAAAATAACGCGCGACTCTAAGGTCGAAAGAATAACATCACTGTCTCTAGCTCAAAAATAAATACATGTTTGGTTGATGGAACTTCTAGATACAACTGAATAATAATATACAATGTATAATGATGGGTACGATACAAATAAACCCACCTACTAGAAAGTCACCCGAAAGAAGCAGTGCCAGCAAAGCCGTAATGAAACCTATACGGCAAAACCTGCAAGAAACTGGGGCTCAACGGGGGTGAGTTGCCAACTCGTGAATAGAATACATCTACGAACAGGAATCGCATGTATGACGCAATCCTAGGTCATACGATCAATATATATCCTCAAATATATAATCAGCAGCCTATAACAATGCTAAGGTATACCTCTAAACAACAGTAATACCAAGTGCACGTGTCAGTGCCTCAGATAGCAATATATCATATGGATGATGTATGAATGCATGAAAACAGAGTACATGTACTAAAGAAACTGCTTTCATAACTCAGTGAGATTTCTGTATTCTTTAAAAAAATGAGGTATCATAAGGAAATCAGTATAAACCGTGTCTAGCATCGACACAAAAACATAAACCCATATATCTCAATATCTCAGGCTCTGGCTACCCGGACTGACCTGGATCATCAAATTTCAGTACCTCAATATCTCGAAATCTCAATGTATCAAATCTCAATATCTAGGGCGCCGTCAGTCTAGACTGGCCCCTTCCATCCATCTCAAGACTACGAAGGTATCCTCCGGATATTCGACACGTCGGGTAATATCACCGGTCGGTAGTGTTCCCCTGCCAGGCTCAACGTTAGCAACACGACCTTCTTGCCCCCGAGGTACCTTACCGGGTCCACCATGTACCCGAAACGGTTCATCCGTCTCCTCGAATCGGGTTTCGAAATCCATCAGCAAACTCATGGTGGACGACTCATACATCATGGGAAAACCGTGCTTTTTATTTAAAAAGAGAGAAGAAGTTTGTATATGTTTTGCGGTTTTCCCCTAAATCCAGAAAATCTCATGGAAATCCGAATCCAAAACCTCAATAGCACGTAAAATAGTGAATATATGCATGAGAATCCATGAATGCGGCACAACAATGAATAACAGTATGCATGAAGTGACAAGTAATAACTACAATGTCTAAACTGGCATATAAGGCAAGTACACTAATATCATGTCTAAACTATTAGCTAACAACCTATATCAATGAAATAGTATTTTCTAAGTGTTCATGACATGGCAATTACCGATGAAGATGTGTGTGAGCCGGCAAGTAAGTGTACGTGGTACATACGCATCATCGGTAATGGTGATGGTGTCCTAACAGCATGATATCAATAATGAAATATGAATTACAATAAGTATGCGATGCGAAGCAACAACAATAATATGCGGAAGCTGAACACTAGACACAACGATAACTAAACTGCATTACCCTAATATAAGTCCTACTATAGTGCCTTTTGAAATAACACGAATCGCGGTGTTTTGAAAATAAGGGCTTCGGTGTTTTTAAGAAAAGATACGTCTTTTGAAATATCCGTAAAATCCCTTGGCCTGTCTTTTAAAATACCCACGATTCGTTAGTTTTGAAATAAATTGGAGTCTAATCTAGTCTAACAACTACACTAAACTATACGGCTGAAGTAACAAGCTGAACTACAGGTAAGTAAACCGCCTAACATCTGAGTGGATACGTATACATACCTGTATATATATAAGTCGGTGATCCCGCCTCAATAATATCATATTCGATACCATATCTATAATCAGACATCCCAAGTCAAGAGTGCGGATAAATCATCAATATATTGCTCGTACGTAAATCCGTCGTACGGCATCCCCAAATCTGGGTACGGGTCAATATCATACTCGTCACACTGTTCATCTGGTATCCTCTTTATCAAGATCATCATCTGGGGTATTGACCTACGTCTAGTACACTACTAAAATCACTATTCATATGGAATCGTCATCCATAGATCCGCTATAATATCAGGACGTATCTCAAGTACGAATCCTGCCACATCACCGATCTCACGGCCTCAACTCAAATCTCATCGACTCATCTCAATCCCAAGTATCATCTGCATATCTAGTATGTGAACACCTAGTCCCATACCCAGGTGAACACAAAACACATATCCCCATATACACACAGGTAAAACATAGATGTATGCATTTGTATGTGTGAGTGTGTGGGTATAACAACTACTCTAGGGTTTCATAACTAACACTAAACTAATCCATGAACACCTAGAATCTACCTTTATCATCAAGTCTCATATCAGCATAATATATATAATCAAAATATATGTGTGTATACGTATTCGTATACATCACCACGAACTGCGGGGGTGCTATACGCCATCCACCCGACCTCTCCCCGTAGATCTAAATCTACTCACCTGATCCTCGCTCGCCGGTGCCGACGTCACCACGCGCTTGCTTGTCGTCTCAAAGCCCACATGGGGTACATACATATCATAACGCACCGTATCGCATTAAAACTAAATTCAAAATCGAAACGGCATACGAAAATCAAATCGGCACGCGCATCACGCATAGGTCAAAACCTATCACCTACGCAAGCAAGAATAGCCAAACCAACTCTCGATGTCGATGTACAAACGTCAAACCATCGAGAAAAACCCAAACACTCTCATTTGCCCATTCACGAACACTAATTATAATATAAAATAGGATAAAATTCACAAAAACCCCAAATTCACCTTAAAAGCCATTTTTCCGAAAATCTAGCAAGCAAAAATTACCCGTTTTACTACAGAACTCGATGTTTAAACAAATCTAGCGGCCATAATACTTATTAAATATCTTAAATAAGTCATAAAAACAATTTCCATAATTTAATCCCAATAAATTTCATTAACCCCAAAATTCTAGTTTACAATATACCCAAATTTTAACAATTTTATAGCAAAAATGCACAAACAACAATTTAGCTTGGATTTTCATGAAATAAAAGTATTAAACCACTCAATTTAATATTTATAATGACATGGAACATTAATTTGAATTTTATCTCACAAGAATATAATTATTTTAAAAAGCTAGTTTACAATTTATATAAATATCACAATTTAAATTAACAAAAAGCAAATTAGCAACTTAATTTGATTTAGCAAAATATTAATATGGCAAATACCTCCCACAACCATAGTCTCACAACACAGAACCCTAACTATATTTTTCACAAACCCTAATCTAAAATTTCTCTTGCAAACCCATAACTTTCAATTAAACCGAAATTAAGCACCTAACAAGCTTCAATAAGGAATTTAAACCGAAATGAACAATGGGTCAAAATTATTCCTCACAACCATGAATCAAACTACAAATCTAGACCTCCACATTGGAATCCTTGCACCAAGATCCATGCTAAAGAAGATGAGGAAAAATGGGTAGGAATCGGATTTGGATTTTAGCTTGATTTTTGAGGTTTTTTGATGAATTTTTGATGCAAAATTAGAGAGGGAGAAAGAGGGGCTGTTGTTCATGCAGGAAATGGGAGGGCTCGGCTGGAATTGAGGGAAGAGGGGAGAGAGTGAGGTGGGGAAAGATAACATCTAGTCAAAGTCCACCTTAATTCTACATTTCCTTTTTCTTTTCTTTTCTTTTCTTTTGCAACACAAGTGGGGAAAATATTGAGGGAGGGACGGCTGAATTCAGCCAAGAAAAAAGATAAATGGGGTTGTGTGAGTGTGGGTATGGGCTTGGGGTGATGGAAAATGATAAATACTATACCCCCAAACATCCATTAACACTAAATTCACTATTTAAGCCTTTTTCTTCGATATTTTCTAACACCGTTTTGGCAAACCATTTCATTTCAAAAACCACATGATAAAATTTTGTTTAAAGTGTTATGATGCACAAAATTTGTTTCAACTCATTCCAATTTGTAATTTTCCCTAATTAAATGTATTAGGGACGACTTAAAATAATATTAAAATAATTAATTTCGGAAAATTTTTCAGAAAATTTGAAACTTCACCAGTGGCTCAATAAACACCAAATACTAGCAATTACATAGCTAAAATATGTATATTTAATTTTAAAGCAAAGATATTTGTATTATGACTTTTTACAGAAAACCCCCTTATTTTACCGATTTTCCGAAATTTCACCGAAACGATTTTCAAAACGTTACAATCTTCTCCCCTTAGAGAAATTCGGTCCAAGAATTTAAATTAAAACTCCCCCCCCCCCACATACTAAAATATCTAAGCAAAACCATCAAGTCGTCGGGGCTCCGAAATCGTAAATATATAAAACAAGTCATAGCGCAGCGCATGCGCATGAAAAATGAGCATGTAACTCAAAATCAAAACTCCGTCAAGTATCCCGCAATCATCGGAGTCATGGTAAAGACACAATGTCAAATCCAATACCAAAACCAATATGATATAACTCGAAACTATACACGTAAATATCAAATCTATATATGTAATTATCTGAAGGAAATGCATGCCAAATCTCTTAAAGTCGCTGTGCAATGCGCATAACACTGCACAGTGGCGGACGTCTATCATAAGAAAATAACCATATACATATATACCTTTTGTTTGAAATGTACGTTCCGCCGTTTTGGGAAACAATTTAGAAGGGTTTCCTTGTTTTATACGTTTCGCGTCATATCAGACACGTAGGTAAATACTGAGACTATAGCTCGCTTTTTGGAATTCCCTTCGATAGCTATCAATGCATGCAAAATACATTCAGGTACTGTCCTCTGACTAGTCCTGCTCTGTACGAAAACGCATAGCAAATATCATAAAAACGTACTGCTGTTTAAGAAATCAATCCCAAAATACGCATATGAATACTACGTGCGTCTGGTGCGCACGGAAATCAAAATCCATATATGTGCCATACATGCACGCAGAAACAACCTCTAAGTGCATCGGGTGTGTGCACAACATCTATCATAGGCAACGTGTGTGCCTGACAGCAAGGACAGGTGCGTCTGACACGCATGAAGAATCTCGATTTAGTGCATCTGGTGTGCACCGAAATCGCTTCTCAAAACATGCGCTCAACATGCGCGAAAATCAAAACCAGGTGCATCCATCATGCATGAAATCATGAAATCCAATATCAAGTGCCGAACATGCGCAAAATCAAATCAGGTGCACAAGATGCGCAAAACAAATATCGAGTATCACAATCGAAATCGAAGTCTAGTGCATCTAAGTGCACAACATACGTAACACTGCACTGCAAGCATATATGAACTATACCGAGTGCAAAAACCAAATCGTGTGCGTACATACGCACAAAATCAACTCAACTGTATGAAACCCCTAAAATCATAAACATGCGAAACCAAGGCATGAAAATGATATCAAGTGCAACAACTGTGCAAAAATCGTAAATACTCAGTAGGTGCAACCATGGTGCCTGAAAACGATATCATGAAACTCAATCATCAAAACCAATCCTGCAAATAGATCGCTCAAAATACCAAAATCAAGTATGGCGGAATAGTCCCGCTCAAGCACTTCCTCTAAGAACCTCTGGCCAACTGTCGTGGTCACTCATAGCATGTCTCATCGACGATCCTGAACTCTGGCCTGCCGGTGTGCATAACATGACCACTCCTGGGTCCAAGTCTTCTCGTAATTTATTCTAAGAAGGTCCTATCGAGATCTCTCCCAAATCACATCTCTGTCGAACTGTCCGGAAGTCATCGTCCCTTACTAGATCTGTTCTCGTTCCGGAACGGCTGCATACTCATCGCGAATCCTTCTGGAAGGTATATCCAAGTACAATGCCTCGGCATGCGTATCACATCTCCGATGTCGGTGGAGTGGAACGTCATCTTATCCAGATCTTGTACGGACCTCTTTACTCCACTTTAATGTCGACTGCTTCGGACTCGTCTCGTCGTGGCTGCATGGACTGAGCTCCTACAGCTATCCACGTATCTGGAGTCTCCTTAGAAATGCATCTCCCCACCAAGCATCCGAATGAAGTCAAACCATCCGATCGATTCGTCAAAACCTCATAATCCCCCAAGAGCTCAACATCTTGGGTATAGTTCAACAGTATCGAGTACGTACCACAACATCGATGGTCCAGCCGTAGAAGGGCAATCCCAAGCCTCACTAATGGCGCCGCAGAACTGCCGCAAACCCTGAGATTCAAAGGCTTTCACACGGTCATTATGTCGAGTTAGGGTTTCATTCTTCTAGAGGGACCATAGAATTGCTTGCATGACTTTCCGAATACTTTAAACTTAGAATAATAGGTTTCTGACATTCGATCGTCTCTGTCGACTCTCAATGTCTCTGCGTGAAGTCGTCTCTAGCCGGAATCAATCTATCTGATGACATCGCATCGGGTAGGCGAACGAACCACATGTCCTAGTCATTCATCCTCGGGTGACTAGCGACCTTCTATCATCTCTTAGTACAACCCGTACTGCAATAGCTCCAACATCTGGGGTGATATCTCGTCGTTCGCAGCAATGACTGGCTCACTCGTCTGCACGCTGAACAGTGCCTCAATCATCATGAATAAGCAATACACCAACAGTCATCAAAATCTGGTTGGCCTCTGCCATTGGCTCAATCCTCTGGGGCTAATCTGCACGTCTGAGTAAACTCATACAGCAATCCACCCAATGCTCGTGGCGCGAAAATACAATAAAAAGACACATCTCCGCAATCGTGTGTCGCCGGAATTACGCCCTGCTCAGTCCTCGTTCGTGACGAGCTCATGCTGACCGCAACTCTAGCCGTAGCTCTCCCTGCCCGTAATTGTGGCAGCAAAACCATAACTGGTACCGATGAGGCTAAATCAGGAATGAATATAATACTAAACAAAGAAATGTACATCCTAAGGTATCCTAACTGGAGTAGCGTATCGTAAGTATGCCGCGGAACATACCCACGGTACGTCACTCTACTTTAGTCACCTATTCCATCAACCAAGGGTCATCCTACGCTTCGAAGGTTAAACCTAACGCTCTGATAGCAAATTTGTCACGTCCCGAAAGTACGGAACATGACCGGCACTTAAACTACGAAATGTCTCGAGGCGTACGTAATCTAAGTAAGCCGAAAATCCAGAAATCCAAACCAAGAAAAGTAGTAGAGTGAAGGAAAACCAATTCAAATCAAGTAGTTTTAATAGCATAAGCCGAATTATGCGTTTTTAAAAACATCAAATATTTACTGAAAATTTCGGCAGAGTCTCCTTTGTAAATACTGGCCCCCAAACGGGATACAACATGAATAGTATACGAAATCAATAAAAGGCATCCCCAAGCGGGAGCTAGCTCTTCGTCAATCGACGGTCACAACCACACGAGCAATATAATATACAACGCCAAAAGCAAGGATCAAAACTCAAAAGGAACTCAAAACAACAAGAAATCCATAGAAAAAAATAACGCACGACTCTAAGGTCGAAAGAATAACATCACCGTCTCTAGCTCAAAAATAAATACATGTTTGGTTGATGGAACTTCTAGATACAACTGAATTACAATGTATAATGATGGGTACGATACAAATAAACCCACCTACTAGCAAGTCACCCGAAAGAAGCAGTGCCAACAAAGCCGTAATGAAACCTGTACAGCAAAACCTGCAAGAAACTGGGGCACAACGGGGGTGAGTTGCCAACTCGTGAATAGAATACATCTACGAACAGGAATCACATGTATGACGCAATCCTAGGTCATACGATCAATATATATCCTCAAATATATAATCAGCAGCCTATAACAATGGCTAAGGTATACCTCTAAACAACAGTAATACCAAGTGCTCGTGTCAGTGCCTCAGATAGCAATATATCATATGGATGATGTACGAATGCATGAAAACAGAGTACTTGTACTAAAGAAACTGCTTTCATAACTCAGTGAGATTTCTGTATTTTTAAAAAAAATGAGGTATCATAAGGAAATCATTATAAACCGTGTCTAGCATCGACACAAAAACATAAATCCATATATCTCAATATCTCAGGCTCCGGCTACCAGGACTGACCTGGATCATGAAATCTCAGTACCTCAATATCTCGAAATCTCAATGTATCAAATCTCAATATCTATGGCTCCGTCAGTCCAGACTGGCCCCTACCATCCATCTCAAGACTACGAAGGTATCCTCCGGATATCCGACGCGTCGGGTAATATCACCGGTCGGTAGTGCTCCCCTGCCAGGCTCAACGTCAGCAACACGACCTTCTTTCCCTGGGGTACCTTACCGGGTCCACCATGTACCCGAAACGTTCATCCGTCTCCTCGAATCGGGTCTCGAAATCTATCAGCAAACTCATGGTGGACGACTCATACATCATGGGAAAACCGCGCTTTTTATTTAAAAAGAGAGAAGAAGTTTGTATAAGTTTTGCGGTTTTCCCCCAAATCCAGAAAATCTCATGGAAATCCGAATCCAAAACCTAAATAGCACGTAAAATAGTGAATATATGCATAAGAATCCATGAATGCGGCATAACAATGAATAACAATATGCATGAGGTGACAAGTAATAACTACAATGTCTAAACTGGCATATAAGGCAAGTACACAAATATCATGTCTAAACTATTAGCTAACAACCTATGTCAATGAAATAGTATTTTCTAAGTGTACGTGACATGAAAATTACCGATGAAGATGTGTGTGAGCCGGCAAGTAAGTGTACGTGGTACATACGCATCATCGGTAATGGTGATGGTGTCCTAACAGCATGATATCAATAATGAAATATGAATTACAATAAGTATGCGATGCGGAGCAACAACAATAAAATGCGGGAGCTGAACGCTAGACACAACGATAACTAAACTGCATTACCCTAATATAAGTCCTACTATAGTGCCTTTTGAAAAAACACGAATCGCGGTGTTTTGAAAATAAGGGCTACGGTGTTTTTAAGAAAAGATACGTCTTTTGAAATATCCGTAAAATCCCTTGACCTGTCTTTTAAAATACCGACGATTCGTTAGTTTTGAAATAAATAGGATTCTAATCTAGTCTAACAACTACACTAAACTATACGGCTGAACTAACAAACTGAACTACAGGTAAGGAAGCCGCCTAACATCTGAGTCGATACGTATACATACCTGTATATATATTAGTCGGTGATCCCGCCTCAATAATATCATATCCGATACCATATCTATAATCAGACATCCCAAGTCAAGAGTGCGGATCAATCATCAATATATAGCTCGTACGTAAATCCGTCGTACGGCATCCCCAAATCTGGGTACGGGTCAATATCGTACTCATCACACTGTTCATCTGGTATCCTCTTTATCAAGATCATCATCTGGGTACTGACCTACGTCTAGTACACTACTAAAATCACTATTCATATGGCATCGTCATCCAAAGATCCGCTATAACATCAGGACGTATCTCATGTACGAATCCTGCCATATCACCGATCTCACGGCCTCAACTCAAATCTCATCGACTCATCTCAATCCCAAGTATCATCCGCAAATCTAGTATGTGAACACCTAGTCCCATACCCAGGTGAACACAAAACACATATCCCCATATACGCACAGGTAAAACATAGATGTATGCATTTGTATGTGTGCGTGTGTGGGTGTAACAACTACTCCAGGGTTTCGTAAATAACACTAAACTAATCTATGAACACCTAGAATCTACCTTTATCATCAAGTCTCATATCAACATAATATATATAATCAAAATATATGTGTGTATACGTATTCGTATACATCACCACGAACTGCGGCGGTGCTATACGCCATCCGCCCGACTTCTCCCCGTAGATCTAAATCTACTCACCTGGTCCTCGCTCGCCAGTGCCGACGTTGCCATGCGCTTGCTTGTCGTCTCAAAGTTCACATGGGGTACCTACATATCATAACACACCGTATCGCATTAAAACCAAATTCGAAATCGAAACGGCATACCAAAATCAAATCGGCACGCGCATCACGCATAGGTCAAAACCTATCGCCTACGCATGCAAGAATAGCCAAACCAACTCTCGATGTCGATGTACAAACATCAAACCATCGAGAAAAACCCAAACACTCTCATTTGCGCATTCACGAACACTAATTATAATATAAAATAGGATAAAATTCACAAAAACCCCAAATTCACCTTAAAAGCCATTTTTCCAAAAATCTAACAAGCAAAAATTACCCGTTTTAGTACAAAACTCGACGTTTAAACAAATCTAGCGGCCATAATACTTATTAAATATCTTAAATAAGTCATAAAAACAATTTCCATAATTTAATCCCAATAAATTTCATTAACCCCAAAATTCTAGTTTACAATATACCCAAATTTTAACAATTTTATAGCAAAAATGCACAAACAACAATTTAGCTTGGATTTTCATGAACTAAAAGCATTAAACCCGTCAATATAATATTTATAATGACATGGAACCTTAATTTGAATTTTATCTCACAAGAATATAATTATTTTAAAAAGCTAGTTTACAATTTATATAAATATCACAATTTAAATTAACAAAATGCAAATTAGCAACTTAATTTGATTTAGCAAAATATTAATATTGCAAATATCTCCCACAACCATAGTCTCACAACACAAAACCCTAACTATATTTTTCACAAACCCTAATCTAAAACTTCTCTTGCAAACCCATAAATTTCAATTAAACCGAAATTAAGCACCTAACAAGCTTCAATAAGGAATTTAAACCAAAAAGAACAATGGGTCAAAAGTTATACCTCACAACCATGAATAAAACTACAAATCTAGACCTCCACTTTGGAATCCTTGCACCAAGATCCATGCTAAAGAAGATGAGGGAAAATGGGTAGGAATCGGATTTGGATTTTAGCTTGATTTTTGAGGTTTTTTGATGAATTTTTGATGCAAAATTAGAGAGGGAGAAAGAGGGGCTGTTGTTGATACAGGAAATGGGAGGGCTCGGCTGGAATTGAGGGAAGAGGAGAGAGAGTGAGATGCGGAAAGATAACATCTAGTCAAAGTCCACTTTAATTCTACATTTCCTTTTTCTTTTCTTTTCTTTTCTTTTGCAACACAAGTGGGGAAAAGATTGAGGGAGGGGCTGCTGCATTCAGCCAAGAAAAAAGATAAATGGGGGTGTGTGAGTGTGGGTATGGGAGTGGGGTGATGGAAAATGATAAATACTATACCCCCAAATATCCATTAACACTAAATTCACTATTTAAGGTTTTTTTTCGATATTTTCTAACACCGTTTTGGCAAACCATTTCATTTCAAAAACCACATGATAAAACTTTGTTTAAAGTGTTATGATGCACAAATTTTGTTTCAACTCATTCCAATTTGTAATTTTCCGTAATTAAATGTATTAGGAACGGCTTAAAATAATATTAAAATAATTAATTTCGGAAAATTTTTCAGAAAATTTGTAATTTCACCTGTGGCTCAATAAACACAAAATATTAGCAATTACATAGCTAAAATATGTATATTTAATTTTAATGCAAAGATATTTGTATTTTGACTTTTTACAGAAAACGCTTTATTTTACCGATTTTCCGAAATTTCACCGAAACGATTTTCAAAACGTTACATTGCGCCTACTGGGTATTTATACTTTGTGCATAGTTATTACACTTGAGATATAATTTATACACCGTGGTGTTGATTTATGATTTGTGCATAGTGATTGCACTTAATATCGTTTTGTGCTTTGGTTTCACATGTTTATGATTTCATGGACTTATTACAATTGAGTTGATTTTGTGTATATGATACGCACACGATTTGTTTTTTGCACACGGTATAGTTCACATATCCTTGCAGTGCGTTGATACGTATTTGTGTACCATAGTTGCACATGACTTCGATTTGATGTCATTCGATATGTTGATTTAGATTTCATGCCTATGTTATGCATGTGATTTGACTTATACTTTCAGCATAGTTTTCAAGCACTTTTAGTGTTCTGATTTGATTTGTGCATGCTGATGCACATGGTTGTGAGATTATATACCGCGGTATACCAGATTTGGATTGAGCTTTATTATATACCGTCGATTTCGATTCTAATATTGATGTTGATTTCGTGCACTCTGTCCATTTGATTTGGATTCTTGCGCATGTTTGACGTGCTTGGATTAGATTTTGCGTATGTTCAGCGCTTGATATTGGATTTCGTGATTTCGTGCATGTTGGATGCGCATGATTTAGATTTTATTCGTGCATGATGGATGCACCTGATTTGGATTTTCGTGCATGTTGGGCGCATGTTATGAGATACGATTTGGGTGCACGCCAGATGCACTAAATCGAGATTCTTCGTGCTGGTCAGATGTACCTGATTTCGTTGTCAGGCACACACGTTGTCCTTGACAGGTGTTTCGTGCACACCCGTTGCACTTAGATGTTTCTTCAGTGGATATGTATGGCACATATATGGATTTTGATTTCCGTGCGTACCAGACACACGTAGCATTCATATGCACATTTGGGATTGATTTCTTATGGAGCAGTAAGTTTTTATGATATTTTCTATTTGTTTTCATACTGAGCAGGACTGGTCAGAAGACAGTACCTGGATATAATTTGTGTATACCACACACCGTCAATAATTGCCATGACACGCACAACACAATTTAGATATGATATTGTTTGGTTAGGGACATTTTGACATTGATTCATATTTCTTATTGCATATGACATACTGCATACCTGTATACCTACATGCTTATACATATGCCTTAACATGCTTAAATACTAGTTACCTGTGTACCTATAGGATATTGTACCATTAGCGATACGTACATAAACACATAATGACATAGCTACATGTATACCTTGCATACATACTTCACTTATACCTGGAGGGTATATTACATCATTACTGATAGGTAGATACTTACACCTTGCTATACCTTTATGTTTACACATATATCTGGTTATAGCTACATGTTTACCTTTACTTGATATTATTTAGAATTGGAGAAAATAGGAACCGCATGATATTTTATATTAACTTGTTGCAGTTAATTAGCGGCCTTTCCTTTATATGCTTACATTTTAGTTTTATATTGAATATATTATATTCATGGATTTTCGCATTGAGATATGGACTTTTCATGATGTTTTCTGGATTTGAGAACCGTGGTAGTTTCATGAAATTATACATTATTTGAAAAACCTGATTTCTCTTGATATGATATTTCAGTATCCACCATGAGATTTATCGGTTCTGATATATATACCCCATGAGAGGAGCGTCATGGGCCGTATGAGGGTACATGGTAGGGCCTCGAGGTACCCCGGGGCAAGACAATTCAAGGACCTTGCCGATTGAGCCTAGCAGGGGAAGCATGCCATCCGGTGACTGTACCTATGACTCGGCGGTTATCGTGGGTTTTCTGATGGGAGTCATGTACGCATGGATACATCGAGAGGCGAGGGTCAGATCTAGGCACTCGAGCTTTCGGTATAGCGTATGATACGTACCTATCCGGGTGCCAGTCGTGGTGACAGAACCTGATAGATCAGCATTTCTATGTCGATGTTTGACACATTGTTTTCATGTATTTTGACTCCCAAGTATATATAACAGCGGAATAGGACGCTGTTATATATGCATATATGTATATATTAGTGGAATGGGATGCTAATATATATGTATACATTTAAATTCATATACTTCATCATAATTATTCATGAAAATTTATTTAGGATATAAGAGATTCACTTGATATTGGATTTAGGACATTTGAGATTTATTTGATATTTGATTCAGGATATTTGAGATTTACTCGATATTGGATACTTGATTTATATAAGATTGTTGATTATGTACATTCAGGTTATATGAGATTTACTTGATGTTGTACAATTAGGGTTGGTGAGACTTATATGATATGAAAGCCAATTTGGGGGCTTATTTGAGGAATTGGGATTTGGATTGTCTTGATGGACTTTGGTCCTACCACGATATTAGGATTCCGTGGAAATGACATGTTTTTATTCCATACTCTACACTTATTGTTTATGCACTGCTTCATGCATTAGTAGTACCTGATAGAATACCTTTCAAGACTGTTGCATATAAACATTGGCATATCACTGCTTCATGTATTAGTTGTACCTGATATTGTACCTTACATGATTGTTGCATACAGATTGTCATATTACTATTGCTTCATGTATTAGTTGTACCTGCTAGTGAACTTTTCATGACTATTGCATTCATATGATCATTTATTGCTTAGCTTGCATATGTTAGATTCACGCTGTACGTGCATACTTGCGATTAACTGCATATTTTATTTACTATTCACGAGTTGGAAACTCACCGCTGTTGTGCCACAGTGTTTTGCAGGTTGATCCTCACAGTAGGCAGAGGCGGGGCTATTATCATCTATCATATTATCTTTTGCTGCGGATACCGTTTCGGCTCACAGTGTGTAGTTTTGTTTTAGGTGGGTTTTGTGGTTATCCGTTCATATTTCTTATTGTATATTCGTTGTATCCTGTACTCTCCATCTACCATTATCTTGTATGACTTAGAGGCTTAATGTGAGGACGATATTGTATATTATTTTGTGACTTGGTTATCTCTTATGCAGTTTTATTTATATCGTCTTTTATTTCTTCGCTACGGCATCGTATATCTATTGTGGTTGTTGTTTTCCGCCTTTGGGCGTGTTTTTGCACCTGTTTGGGGATGGTTTACTTATATTAATGTTGTAACCATTTTTGGGGCTGGTTTTCACAAAGGAGCTGCCGCCAAAATTTTAAAGGAAATAAGTTGGACTTTCAAAGAATTTGGGTCGAGATTTCAAAAAATTTAAATTTGTTCTTATTTCTTACTACTTTTGATGGTTTAGATTGTTGGGTTTTCAGCTTTCTTAAATTGCGTTACGCCTGTAGACGTTGCGTAGTTTAAGGGCCGTCACGTGGCAATTTCGGGTCGTGACAATTGGGTCTCGTGTTTCACTGGTGTTCTAATTACATTATATGCAACATCCTGTACGTGTTTAAAAAAATTTCAGTGATCATTTAAAATTCGACAGAAAGTTACTTTTTGGGTTTCGGTTTTCGGAGTTTTTTCGGTTTCGCAATTCTAATAATATCGTCTAATCTTCTAGATTTGGCTCTGATACCATGAAAGTGTATGTTAGCACCACCACCGGGTTTTATTAGCATCAAGCATGCCATTTTAAAATATTTGGGATGCTAATTAACACTATACAAGAATCGAAACTAGATGATTAGGGTTTAACAATGATATAACTAAAACTGCACTAAGAGAAAGGTAGCTACAACATTTGTAGACCGTGTCCTTCTCTTCTAAAGCTCCAGATTGTAGTCCCTATGACTCCACTTGGCTCCACTTGAATGTTGAACGAACTTGCTTCAATGACCTTCGTGCCGAAGATGATCCATCAGAAGTACGCTAATCCAAGCTACATCTTCACTAAACTCTTTAATGAAGCAAACACACAACACCAAAGTGCTAATCTAGTGTAGGATGGTGAAGTAGGGGTTTTATTTGCTCACTAGGGTTCTTAGAATCTCAAGGATTCACAACTCATGTGAAGATTGAGCTTGGAGGTGGATAAATTGAGAGATCTAGAGAGCAAGGCGCTCATGTGAAGAAAATAACTCTTGTAAATAGCTAAGTGTTGAACGGCTCATCAAAGACCCTCACTTATTGAAGCATGGAATAAAAATCCAATTCTTTTTTTTAACCATGCTTCAATAGTAAGTCAAGACCAATAAACAATAGATAAAAGCCATGCTTGCCCATTCCACAAAAAAGTCTCCACATTTTCTGTCACGACCCAAAATATTAGCTCACGACCAGCACATAAATCACGCGATGTCAACAGGCGTAATGCAATTCAAGTAAGCTGAAACCCAGAAATCTAAACATTTTAAGAAATAAAGATACTATAAATCATGTTTTGTCTTTTGAAAAATTGGGCAGCACCTCCTTTGTAAAAAGTAACCCCGAAAACGGGTACAACAAAGAATAAAAATAAATCATCCCAAACGGGAGCAAAACACGCCCAACGGCGGAAACAACCACCACAAGTATAAATAACAAGTATACAACGCCCAACAGCGAATATCCACATAAGGAAATAATGTAAAGCAAGACATCAACCCCTAAAGCGAACATAAAACCCATCGCTCAAGTCTCGCAACTACAAGTCCTCTAAGTCCGCAACATATACAATTTTCTAGTTTCTGAATTGATGGAGTGACTAGCTACAATATGAATAATGAATACAAGAGGGGCACGATCCATCATGTATCACCTACCACAAGCAAGTCACCTGAAAACAGCTGTGTGCCAGCGATGCCGCAACTGATCCATGCGGTCAACCTGCAAGAACTGTGGCACAACGGCGGTGAGTTGCCAACTCGTGAGTAGAAAACATAATCAGGTAGAAATCGAAATAAACAACGATTCCTAGGTTAACTATATCATAAAGGTAATACTATGATACCTAAGGTGACCGTATCTGCATATGTGCCAACACATAAATAAATATCTAATAGCAAGTGGATATCATCCAATGATCGCACGCTTTTGGCGTGTCGGATGTTCAAAGAATTTAAGTGTAACCGCGATCAGGACGGTGTCGCTTTGCAGATAGCCGGTGAGCACGGGTCGGTCCACAGGGAGATGGTGTTATCTTACCTTCTTGCTTTAGACGAGTCAAAAAAGAATCTTGTATGTTTGTTTGTTCTAACCTATGTGTTTATCTGCAAGTATAAAGTTGTTAAGAAAATACGAAATTATAAGCTAAGAAATCCGTACTCAAAACCTTTGAGCCGAGTCTTGACCAATTGAAGCTAAGCAATCGGCAACAACGTGGATTAGGGGATTTAAGCGCGGTATTCGAGGAATCCGGCTTATTTACCCTTGTCCTTCCGTTCTTGTCTCTTGCCTTCGCCTCCGGCCAAACCGAACGCAACCGGTCGTGGTTAGGAATCACCGTTACCTTGTCAGGGTACGGTGCCTAACGGAGCGCTTGCGTATGGTTTGGGCGGAGTTCAAAAGGAAAATAACGGGAAAAGGAGATGAGAAGGAAATGTTAACTTATAAAACTGTATTAATTCTTAACAACAACAATAATTACAACATTCACAAAATAAACAAAAGAGAACAAAAAGAAAAGAACAAAGAAAAGAAAAGATACAAGTAATAAAGAGCATGAATAAAATTGCATGAAATAGAAAGACAAGTAATAAAAAGCGAGTAATAAAAAGAACAAGAAAAGAACACGGAAGTAGAACCCAAGCCAAGCATGTGCTCAATAGCCAACCCTTAAACTTGCAAGCTCAATGAAGAGGTTGCAAGATCAAGGGAAGGGTAGAGAACGCATGTGAAGTGAAGAACTAGTCCCGGGAGAAAATACGACCTTTGAGATCAATAACTAACCCTTAACCATTCAAGCTCAATGAAGAGGTTGAATGAGCAAGAGAAAGCAAAAATCTCAAAGGGGAAGAAGAAGCACAAGAGAATGATACAAAACCCTCATCTTTATTCACATCCATAAAAAGCTCTCACTACAATTCATGGAAGAGGAATGAAGAAGAAGAAGAAAAAGAACTAAAAACTACAAAAGAAAGAGGAACAAAAGAATACAAAGAATGACCCTTGGCTTTGGCAAGTTCTGCTGTATTTATAGGCAGGGAGTTGAAGTTCTAGGGCAACCAGCAGACCATATTTGAAGTACCAAAAGTGCCCCTGAAATTCGGCAGGGAGTGGGCCCCACCTTGCCGCGCTTGCGCGGCCAAAACCCCCTTTTGGCCGTGCATGCGCGGCCGAACAGTGGAATTGGGCAGTGGTTTTTGGTTGGGGTCCCTGGTTGGATTTTTCCAACTGTTTGGTACATACATTTTCTGAAAATACATTCACAATTCTTCCAGAATTTCTGTTGAGGAAGGGTGGACTTTTTGTGGATGTCTTTTGTCATGATTGCCTCGAGCTCCGCGTAGATCTCTTGGATCTTGTGCTACCATTGAGCCTTGTGCATGAAAGCGACATTGATTTGACATTTTGTCTTTTAACTGATATCTGGTAACATACGGATGAAGAGCGGAGACCGTGTTTTATCAGTGGTTGGCAGGAACCCGGATATTGTCGTGTTTTCCATGAATTTCACCGTTTTAGAACCGAGAACCTGTATTCTGCAAATATGTGATAAACACGGATAAAAAGCACCTACCTATAAACACACGAGCGTAAGAATGGGCAGTATAAAATGCAGTATTCTGTTATGAACAAATACCCCCAAACTTAACTTTTGCTCGTCCCGAGCAAAACCAATTATTCACAAAAATAAAATGATAACCGCACTTTCGCAGGGAACGCGATTGCACTGAGCGCGTGCAACAAGCCGTTAAACCTCTAGGTGTCCCTAGTAGGAGGAGTGTTGTCTCCTGAGGGTTTTCAGCGGATACTACCCACAAAATCCGGTCAAGCTAGTTTTGTAAAATAACTAAGATTCAAACCCCTAAAGTTTTGTTTTAGAAAATAACAATTCTATTATCCTAAGTCTAGACTATCGAACCTTTATTTTTCACACCTCGCTTCTTATTTAACTACAGATTTTATATGTCTTTACGTGCAGTGCAAATAGTGTCGTTAAGTTCCCGAAAGGTCGAATAAAGTCATTATGTCACACAATAAAGCCCAGATAACAATTTTAAAAGGATCACATAAGTTTTATAGAGAGTTAAGCATTTTTCAAGTTTCGTTTTCCAGTAAGGTTTCAACTTCAGAATTTCTATCTTCCTTAACAGGAAACTAAGTCGTATTTTTCACTCCACCTTTTAACTTGTTTTCATTTCATACACACCTCTGTGAACGTGCAATAGTCTTTATCAAAGAGTAAAACCTTCATATCTCCGTTAAGAAATTTTTATAAAAGCCTGTCTTTTATCAAGATTATTCTCACACAAAGAACCGTTAGGAATTTTAACTCGGAGAGAACACTTGCTTGATTTTGTTTTAAAACTGGACTTTCTAGGCTTCTTAGCGAGCTTTGGGCCAATGCATCCAAACCAGTTGGTTTTAGGGCATTAGGTGTAGAAACACCCCAGCGGACTTAATTACTCAAGTTACCTAGGTCCAAAAACAAAAGACAGATTGTTGTGAAAATCAGATGATTTAATACGAACGGAGATATAACCGGCAGTTCAATTATTTTTCAGATAAAAGACGTGTTTAGTGGGTTTGGTGTGTAATCATTCCAATCAAGTTTAAGATGGGTTATTTTTCAGACTTAGTTCCAATTAAGGCATCAATAACATTCCTTCATATTCACTCACTTCATAAACAATTCTTGATATATTACTTATTTCAGAACAAACCTATTTGATCCTCAGAAAATTATTTATCTGTTTAAAAGTTTTTTAAACATAAAAGACTTGTCATCTAATTTCCAAGACTCACAACACGTGTAGTGTGATGTAAAGACGTATATCAGCTATAGTTAACTTCAAAGGAGAGTTATCTTTCAGGTTTTCAAAATCTAAACATAGGATTTAGTTATTCCTATCTTTTCAAACAAAAAACCGTCGAATGTTGAATCAGAGTTCTTCCACAAGCTAACTTGACAAAAAAGTTTTTATATTTTTAGAAATTTTTCGATTTTTATGGGTTTTTTAATAAGGTATGCAAATGCAAAATATACAAATGAATGCGAAGGAAGAAAGCTTACCGAGCACACCCCCAAACTTAAACTTGACAGTGCCCTCACTGTCAGGCTATACCAAGAGGGTCAAAATTGCCGGTGCTTCCTAAAAACAAATTATATACAAAACAAAAAGAAAAACCAAAAATATATACAAAAAAGGAGCCCCCCCAAACTTAAGTAAAACAGTGTTTCCACTGTTAAGCGTTGAAATTCAGGATTAGGGGGGGAAAGAGAAGTATCCATCTATACAAGGCCTTACACAGGCCAAAAGTTAGCACCAACCATTCAAAAATCTTATCTCTGTAGAGCGGTGGCTGGTGGAAGAAAGCGTAGAGAAAAGAGATGGAAAATACGCGAGACCGCTTGTGGAGAGAAGTGGAATGCGGTCTCGGTAGATGAGAAGAAGAAGAATGGCGGAAGGGAAAAAGAAGTGGAATACGAACTTGAGGGTGCAAATGGAGTGAATAAATTAGCACAATTTGTGATGAGTGATGTGTAAACAGCGATTGTGCTATTCTATTAACCCGTCGAGAGATTGGGTCAAATCCCTCAAGATTCGTAAGCAACCATGGGTACGCCGAACCTGGTAAACCAGACATATGAAATGAGAGCGAGACGGGTTCTTGCAAGGTCGGAACGATGGAACGGATTGAGGGAAGTGGTTGAGGAAGGGTATCGGTTAAAGGTTCAGGAGGGTGTACACAGTCAGTGGAAGGGACAGGATGAATTGGAAAATCCGACTCATCAATTAAAACTGGTTCATCCTCTAAACTATCCTCAATATTCTCCTCAAAATTTAGCGCATCCATGCACATTTCTTCAAAATCCAGACGCATATGAAGTTCGGGAAAAACATTTAATGACTCGGGATGATGACTTGAAGAGATAAACTCAGCCAAATCTACGGTTTCATCATCCAAAATATTCCCAGCGTCAATATCCTCAATCAAGTGAAAATCAAAATTCTCCGACACCTCAACTAAAGCATGGATATCAATCAATTCAGGTTCTAGAGAGGAGGTGTAGAGGTCAAGAGGATTGGGTATGGTTTCACTCAAAAGGGACCCTTCACAGTCGGGTAAATCAAACACTACAAAGTCGCACAACTCATTAAACATTCTATCTTCAATTGATAATTCATTTGGGATACTTGATAGACTTTCAAAACATGAGTTGTCGGATTCAATTTGGGATGGGTAGGTTTGATTTGGAAGGGGGTATATCTCACTCTCTCCACTCAAATTCACAGCCTGTCCTGCCACCGCATCATACATTGGAAAAGTTGTAGCTAATTGAAAACTAGCTACCGGGTCACTAGGTTGCATGAGGGCGGCCATGGACGCATTCAAATCCATCATCTGTTGGCTTGACGCGACCCTAAAGTCTTCCAAGGACTGTTCTAAACTAGACATTGGTTGTGAAGGGGTTTCAGTAAAAGATTCAAAGTTATTTGGATACTGAAAACTCCCAAATTTCGGTTCTGATGCAATGTCTAGGGAAGGTGCAAAATTAGGGTAGGAGTGGTAGGAGTTGAATGGCTGGACAGGAGTGGGATCAACATTGGGATAAGAAGGTGAATGGAATTGTTGATCCCAAGAATTTGTAGTGGGGAAAGGAGTGAAAGATCGGCTACGAGATTGTTCAATACGTTCAGCAATAGACATAGGTCTAGGAGTGGCAACATGACTCGAAGAAGGGGTATCAATGTAAGAAGGGGTGACTGTTTGAAATGGTTGATACGAAGTGAATTGCGGAGTCAAATTGTTCGTCCTAGACGCGTCTATCCGATCTTTCAAAGAAATTTTCGGCATGGAGGGGTCGTTCGAAGTTCGACCAAAACAAGAACCGTATGAAGTAATGTCTGGTTGTGGGTACCAAAGTTCGGCAAGAGTTTTGCGGGGTGGAGTACCAATGATATGAAGAGAGAATGAAAGAAAGGAAGAGAAAAGGAGGGGAAAAAGAATGTGTTTTTTTTTTTTAGTTAGTTGTTAGCAAAAGAATGAAATATACACAAAAAATATGGACAAAAAAAAATCACGACACAAAAATACCACACACCTAATCGTTCTAGGGTTCACCTAGGTCAACTAGACCTGCTCAAGAACTTGATTGTCGAAGTACAACTGTGTCGAGAAACAGGCTTAAAAATACACTGATCACGAGGCCAGGTAAGTGCAGAGATAAGGGGAGGTTTTCCAACGCTTTCGCGAAGTTCCTTAATTAAATAACCCTTTCTCTTTTGGCGGTTTCGCCGTTAACACTTTCCTAGACACCCCGTAAACAATATACCGTTAAGCAAGCTTCTAAATACAGTTAACTTCTCCTAGTGAGCGCGAAGTCCTTAAGGCTTAAAGTCTAGTTTCTTTTAAATTTGTGCGGGTAGACGTTATGCTTAGGTTCGTGATTTGTGGGCCACGGAAAAGGTGATGAAATCCTTTACCGTATGTTGTGGGGTTCGCTTGCCCTTAAGTCCGTATTAATGTATGCAATGCGCAGTTCAAAAATTCTATAAAGAATCAAACAATCGTTTTTTATTTTAAGCGCGGCGCTGCAACAAATACGGGTTAGTCAATTTTGGCGTTTGCTAGCGAACTTGCAAAGAATCCTGCAAAAGAATAGTATATTGGAAGCGTCGGATTTGAGAAGAAAGTGTTAGGAAAGTACGTACCGTTTAAGTTTTTGGGTTAGGAAACCCCCGTTGAATCAAATCCGGTAAGCTTGAAAGGTTCGCTTGCGCGGGTCAAACTACCCGGATCTTTGGCACTGTACTTCGTAAATCACCTTTGCTTTAAATGTACACTTTGCTTCCCACAATTGCAGTTTGCAAATACGCAAAAATCTGCACACTTGCCCACAAAAATATTGTCCAAAAAAAAAAAAAAAAAAAAGAATATTTTTTTTATTTATATACAAAAAAGAATATTAACCCGAATAACAAGAAAGAAAATACGCTACCGTCTCCCCGGCAGCGGCGCCATTTGATCGCACGCTTTTGGCGTGTCGGATGTTCAAAGAATTTAAGTGTAACCGCGATCAGGACGGTGTCGCTTTGCAGCTAGCCGGTGAGCACGGGTCGGTCCACAGGGAGATGGTGTTATCTTACCTTCTTGCTTTAGACGAGTCAAAAAAGAATCTTGTATGTTTGTTTGTTCTAACCTATGTGTTTATCTGCAAGTATAAAGTTGTTAAGAAAATACGAAATTATAAGCTAAGAAATCCGTACTCAAAACCTTTGAGCCGAGTCTTGACCAATTGAAGCTAAGCAATCGGCAACAACGTGGATTAGGGGATTTAAGCGCGGTATTCGAGGAATCCGGCTTATTTACCCTTGTCCTTCCGTTCTTGTCTCTTGCCATCGCCTCCGGCCAAACCGAACGCAACCGGTCGTGGTTAGGAATCACCGTTACCTTGTCAGGGTACGGTGCCTAACGGAGCGCTTGCGTATGGTTTGGACGGAGTTCAAAAGGAAAATAATGGGAAAAGGAGATGAGAAGGAAATGTTAACTTATAAAACTGTATTAATTCTTAACAACAACAATAATTACAACATTCACAAAATAAACAAAAGAGAACAAAAAGAAAAGAACAAAGAAAAGAAAGGATACAAGTAATAAAGAGCATGAATAAAATTGCATGAAATAGAAAGACAAGTAATAAAAAGCGAGTAATAAAAAGAACAAGAAAAGAACACGGAAGTAGAACCCAAGCCAAGCATGTGCTCAATAGCCAACCCTTAAACTTGCAAGCTCAATGAAGAGGTTGCAAGATCAAGGGAAGGGTAGAGAACGCATGTGAAGTGAAGAACTAGTCCCGGGAGAAAATACGACCTTTGAGATCAATAACTAACCCTTAACCATTCAAGCTCAATGAAGAGGTTGAATGAGCAAGAGAAAGCAAAAATCTCAAAGGGGAAGAAGAAGCACAAGAGAATGATACAAAACCCTCATCTTTATTCACATCCATAAAAAGCTCTCACTACAATTCATGGAAGAGGAATGAAGAAGAAGAAGAAAAAGAACTAAAAACTACAAAAGAAAGAGGAACAAAAGAATACAAAGAATGACCCTTGGCTTTGGCAAGTTCTGCTGTATTTATAGGCAGGGAGTTGAAGTTCTAGGGCAACCAGCAGACCATATTTGAAGTACCAAAAGTGCCCCTGAAATTCGGCAGGGAGTGGGCCCCACCTTGCCGCGCTTGCGCGGCCAAAACCCCCTTTTGGCCGCGCATGCGCGGCCGAACAGTAGAATTGGGCAGTGGTTTTTGGTTGGGGTCCCTGGTTGGATTTTTCCAACTGTTTGGTACATACATTTTCTGAAAATACATTCACAATTCTTCCAGAATTTCTGTTGAGGAAGGGTGGACTTTTTGTGGATGTCTTTTGTCATGATTGCCTCGAGCTCCGCGTAGATCTCTTGGATCTTGTGCTACCATTGAGCCTTGTGCATGAAAGCGACATTGATTTGACATTTTGTCTCTTAACTGATATCTGGTAACATACGGATGAAGAGCGGAGACCGTGTTTTATCAGTGGTTGGCAGGAACCCGGATATTGTCGTGTTTTCCATGAATTTCACCGTTTTAGAACCGAGAACCTGTATTCTGCAAATATGTGATAAACACGGATAAAAAGCACCTACCTATAAACACACGAGCGTAAGAATGGGCGGTATAAAATGCAGTATTCTGTTATGAACATCCAACAAAATAGTCAATGCATGTATGAAGGTGGATCTCGTCCAACAATATAATCAATGCATGTATGCAGTGGATCTCATCCACGTGTCAACCACTGACACAAAACTCCTGCATGTAAATATCATAAAAGTATATGCAGGTAAATATGAGGATATATATCAACGTATGTCCGTCGCGACACAACAAAATCATGGAAACCTGAGTATCTAACCTCGACACTCGAAACATCATGAAACCCGTGTTTAGCATCGACATGTAAATCCTCATGCTCAGGCGCCGTCCCCACGACTGTCCCTGATGTCAGTACATCTCATGGAACCTGAGTGTTCACATTGACACCTAAAATCCACGTAGCATGTCAGAATATGACTCCGGTCGGTATCCCCCAGATATCCGCCGAGTCCAAATAATATCACCGATATGTAGTGGTCCCTCTGCCAGGCTCATAGCCTACACCATGAAATCACCTCTCGCCCCGGGTACTATACCAGGTCCACCATGTACCCGCAGACGGTGCCTCCCACTCCTCGAATCGGATTTCACATGCCAATCTCAAAAACGAGAAATCACATGGTGGACACACTGAAATATCATATCAAGAGAAACCGGGTTTTCAAACAACACATAATTTCTTGAAATACCCCCATGGTTCTCAAATCCATTGTTTACCGCCGGAAGCCTAGAAGACTGGACGTCTTTCCTGAATCTGGGGGCAAATTCTAATTGGTGCTATCCGTCCACCTCTCCGAAGATGCCAAGTTAATTTATGGCACCATGTATCGAAGGTTTAAACGGATGCGGCCGATGTAGCAGACTTCGTCAGATTCCCCCTCGTTTGATGGGTTTTTGATTGTGGGGACGCTCTTCCCTGCAGGCGCAAGCCCCTGCAGTTAATTACGCTACCGCATCGCGGTAACAACTTTCTCCTTCTCCAGATGGTCACATCGTGTCGTGGGTGTTTGTTTTGTGTTTGGTTGCCCGTGGATTGTATACGGAGACTAAGTTATGCTGTCGCCCGTAGGACGTGGATTAGTCCAAATCCGTATCTTTCTTAGATTTGGGTTTGAGGGGGTTTTGTTTAAGGATATGTTAGCCTTATTTGTGGCTAAGATCAACTTAAAAATTTGGTAAGGACACGTTAGTCTAATTCTAGACTAAGATCAACTTAACGGGATCATTTAGATCCGACAAGAGAGTAATTGGGCTCTATTGTTTAGTTTAATGACATTGCGGTCGACAATCAGTTTAAGGACATTACGGTCCATTGTTAGTTTAAGTACATTTCGGTCCAATGTTAGTTTAAAGACATTACGGTCGAGGTTAATGACATCAAAGTCCGTGGATTTAAGGACTCCACAGTCCGATGTTAGTTTAAAGACATCACGGTCGAGATTAAGGACATCATAGTCCATGAGTTTAAGGACCCCACAGTCCGTAGTAATGTGTGGTCGTCGGGACCCTTCACCTCTCTGACGATGTTGAAGGATTATAACGACAGATGTCAGAGGAGTAAAGAGATGTACCCTCGAACCGGGTGTAAATTGATTGGAAGAGAAGGTGTGCTCAGTTCAATTTAAATTGGGGACTTATGACCAGAATTGGGCTAAGTCCAGTTATAAATGTTTAACATTTCATTTTTGTTTTGCCTATTAGGCCTTTATTTGGGCTCTGCCCTTTTAATAATGCCATGCATTGGGCTCTGACATTTTTTCTGGAATTAAATGCATAACATTTATCAGAACAAAGTATGTTCTGACAGCGCGCCACGTGGCGCATCAGGCGCTTTGCGCTAATTAAAGAGCGCATTGCGCTAGCCCATATGAGGGTGACACGTGTCGCTTAGCGCTAGTTTGTTAGCGCACTGCGCTTTTAATTTATGAGCGCGCTGCGCCAGTTTATGCGTGCGCCACTGAGTGACACGTGGCGCGCTTGGCGCTGAGCGCCAACCCAAGAGCACAGTGCGCTGTTTTCAGGAGCGCAAAGCGCAAGCTGTGTCTGTGGTTGACACGTGGCATGTTTTGGCGCTGAGCACCAGTCCAAGGAGAGCAAAAGCGCAGTTCAATAGTGCAAAGCAGTTTCCAGTAGCGCAAAGCGCATCAGATCAAATTTAAGATCAAAGAACAAGTTTATATTCTTCAAAGGAGGCCTTGCCTCAAGATCCTAGAACCAAAGTTCTTTTTTTTTATTAAAAGGCTCTGCCTTTGTAGATCAGAAGATCTGTGAATGAAGTAAAATACTTCTTTTTTATATTTTAAGGATTGGATCTTTTAATTCTTTATGTTTAATCAAAGACCATGGACTTTTTTATAGATCTAAAATCTTTTTAGAAAATGTTTCTTCTTTTACGAGATGATTTCATCTCTATTGTTCAAGAATTAATTGTTTTACCTTTAAAGATGAAGAAATGCTCTTCTTTCTTCAAAGGCTTGCCTTTCTTTCTTTTTGAGTTCTTCTCAAAGTTTGCAGAGGGTTTTTTCTATCTGAGACTTGAAGCCTTGGGGCCTTTATATAGGGCCAATTGATTTGTTAAGTTAGTTGAAGAGATCTTTCTCTGATTGATTTAGGAATATTTCCCACCGTTGGATCTTTGATCCTAAGGCTTCTGTTTTACAGAAGATAATCATCAAGTTTTAATAAGATTGGAAAATCTTTCCATAACAGAATTTTAATTCTGATTAATTAATAATTTATTATTATTAGATCTTTTGATCTAACGATAGGGAATTCTTGTAATTCCAGCACTGGCGCACTTGGCGCTAGCGCTCCTACGTTTGATACGTGGCGCGTAGCACAAACGCAGTGCAACTGTTCTAGCGCACCCGTACGCACAGCGCAACTACGCTAGCGCACCTGTGTCCGACACGTAGCGCGCAGCGCAGAGCGCGCCGCAACAGCGCTAGCGCCCCTGCGCTAGCGCACCTGTATCCGACACGAGGCGCACAGCGCAGAGCGCTGGATCTGAAGCGTTGCTTCAACTTTTAAAATTTGAATTTTGAAATAGAGCTTTGCTTTGATTGGGGTGCGCTGCTTTGGGCGCAGCGCTCCTGGCACTGGCGTGTCTTCTTTTGACACGTGGCGCGTAGCGCGCAGCACATGGGATCTGAAGCGTTGCTTCAATTTTGAATTTTGAAATTCAAAACAGAGCTTTGCTCTGATTGGGGGAAACAAATGCCCCCTACCGTTGCGCTCACGTGGCACACACGTGAGTGCAGCAGTGGCAACATCTGAGCCTTTGGATCAACTCAGAAGTTGAGGAGACGGTTCAGCGCCTATAAATAGGACTTTCTGGTCCTCAGATTATCTTCATCTTCTTAAGAATTTTATTCAGATCCTTGCTCTTTTGTTCAAGAACTTTCAAGAGTTAAAACTCCACTAAATTTAGGTAAAATTAAATTAAATTAAATTAATTCTAATAAATTGGGGTTTTTACACATTAACAGAGCCTTGCTCTTCATAGATCTTTTGATCTAAAGAAACCCCTTTAGGCTTTCATAAACAGAGCCTTGCACTCATGAACCCATAGATCTAAAATGATCTTTTTTAGGGTTTCTTAGCCCATGAGTCAGAGCTTTGCTCTTTTGACAATATATAGATATTTTGATCTTTTGATGAAGAACTTTTAAGAGTTTTTTCATGGATTTTTAAGATCCCAGAATTTTAACTCAAAAGAATTAATTTTCATTAATCTTTGATGGATTTTCCATCATCATTACAGAGCTAGGCTCTTTAAGAAATTTTATTCCCTCGTGACCAGAGTTTGACAAGTGTCACTCTGTTATAGAGGTTTGCTCTAAAAAGGGAGATTTTCTCCTTCTCCCGAGGGATTTCTCATTCAATGAGAATATTCCTTGAGGATTTCCTCATTAATTGACAGTCTCATCCAATGATGAGGCTCTCTTACTAATTGATGCATTGTCATCTGGATTTTGTGGGTCCCCGTTTGGTCCCTTCTCCACTGCATTGCAGTGTGGTACAAATTTTAAAGTACCGAGCATCGGGATTTTTTCTAAAATTAAATTATGACACTGATAATTGAATTTCGTTCTTTCTTGCAGGCGACATGTATTCTGATCTTTCTTTCCCGTTTTTCCGCTCAGAGGGAGGATTCCCTGAAGCACCGGTAGACCGGGAGGTTCTTGCGCTTATTAGGGACTATGACCCGGAATACAAAAACCTTCACCTGTGGGGTAGGTGGTATGACCAAATTATCAAAGGTCGTCGAAGCTTCTCTTGTGCAATGCAATCGGATCCGATCTCATCAATCTCGTATGCAGATATACCCCCGGTGAACTATTCCGTGGAGGTCGTTAATTGGACTTCCGAGGGTGTTCTTCAACCTTCGATTGCTGCCATACCCATGCAGCTGCCGGTAGCCTTAGATATTTTGGGGCGGCGCATATGCCAAGGCGAGTCGCGTCCTTGGGGACAACCCTACAACATTGGGTTGACCCCACGAAATTCGGCCGGGTATTTGCAGTGGGCCAGGTACATTTTGTCAGTGAAGAAGGTGCACCTGCTGAATATCGGTCTATATCCTGCGGTTTATGCCTCGTTGTTCCAATATTCTGCTCCTCCGACATGGTGGATTAAGGCGTTCATGGAGCAATGGAACATCCCCACCCATACCTTTCTTCTTATGGACAGAAAAGTTTCCATCTCTCTAGAAGAATTTGCTGAGATTTCCGGCCTGCCTGTGAAGGGGAGCACTATGAGGATCTGCTTCCTCCGGATGAACACGTTTTTGCCACCAAGCCGTTGGTGATTGACCTAACGCCAGAGAACGCTATTCAGCACCAGTTTCCGAGTCTGATAATGGTGCTGAATATGTACGAGAGTCTTTTCTTGGAATCCGGAGGCCGGGGAGTTAGTTTCGCAGACTTCATTGCCCGTTTTCTTCGACCGGAGATTCTATCGCAACGGGGCGAAAATTTTTCCAAGCTCGACGATCCCTTCGGCTTTGGCTTAGATCGTCGACCGGTACTGGAAGATGATCAAAAAGGCTTTTATCTCCCCTATGCCGCAATCATTCCTTCGTCGGAAATCGCTGCTCCGGGCATCGACGAGGAGACTTTCTTTCTCGGGTTTCTGGGGTTATGGTTGTGCTAGTTCGCGCTCCCCATTCACCCTCGCTATATGAGGCCGTCCGTCTTCTACCCAGCACATCGAATGGTGGCGGGCATACAATTGGCCATCGGGATTGCCGAGTTGGCCCACCTTTACCATGGTCTTAGCGTGGCGGCGGACACAATTGAACCGGGGGTGCAAGCCGCCAATTTCCCGATGCACTACTTTACTTCGCGGATGGAAATGCACGTGCTCTGGGTGTTTGGTATTCATAAAAGACCCTCGTTTTACGAGAAGTACAGATTCCAGAGAATTATGCGGCTGATCGACCCTTCTATCGTGAATCCGCCTCAGCGGGAGGCCAGGGGGTTGCTTCTTCGTCCGCGCACGGTCGAAGCGGGTATTTCTTTCACGGACAAGGTCCTGCCAATCGGCCAGGAAACTTCCAAGACTGTGCTGGCGTTGCGCGACAGTTTCAAGGACGGGGCCTCCGTGTTGAAAGCTCTAGAGATTCTACATCTATACTCCATCAGGTCGGGCTTCCTCGTATTGAGGCAAAATGATGCGGCACTTTTTATGAGATACAACCCTCATCGTTTTGATCAGCAGCTAAGTTATAACCAGGGGGTCCCACTGGAGGCGTTTTTGTAAGAACCAGCGGCCACCAGAGAGGGAATACGGAGTGCACTGCATCATTTTATGCAGTTAAATCCGGGCTCCCACTTCTTCATTAGAGAGCCGAGTTGCATTCCAAGGGCCCTTAACGTATACGGGGCTTGGTATCAACCCGCGATGGGCGCTGTCATCAGGGAAGAGAAGTGGTTGCTGCTCGATCGCAAGAGTGCGCCCCCCGCCAGCGATCGCAACATCCTTTTAAAGCGAAGGACCCCTATCCCTCCTCTACTAAGAGGAGATGCTGTAGTTGAGCCTCCATGTATGCTAAGCCCCACACGTGGATTGCCTCGTGATCCCGTGGACGTACCATCAGTGCCCCATGCTTCCGTGGAGACGGTAAACATGGTTTAACCCAATTCCGGCGTGGGCTTGGATATTGGGACCCGCTGTCCCAAAGTGCCCACGAAGCGTAAGCTGATTTTGGCTGCGACCGGAGTTCGCGCGCATAAGAGGAAGAAGAAGTCGATCCTCTCTGCTGACGTTGTATTGGGTCAGGAACCTCATGCTCCTTATAGCGAGGGCTTGATTGAGTACGGGAGCAACGACGGCCTATTTATGCCGGCAGATGACACTGATCTGGCGGCTGCCATCGCAGCTTCCGAGCGATTAGCAAGGCGCGTCGAGTAGTTGGCTAAACTCGTGCAGCCAGGTAATCATTAGTTGAATTTTTCGTTATTGAATCATACCTCTATCATCGTTTTTGACTAACGCTTTTCCTTCTTTAATAAGCATTTCAACCGAAGAAGCTCTCGCTGCTTCTCTTAAGACTTTCGAGGAGGAGGAACGATTTAGAGCATCCTTAGGCCTTGGTACATTTCGGTTCGCTATGTTTCTGCTTCCATTTCTTATGAGTAATCTGACCCTCTCTTTGTCTTATCACAGGGACCATAAGGCCTATCCTACAAGCTGATGTGGAAATTCTCCCCGGGCCAGATACCGAAGTCCCGGCCTCTTCGGCATTGCTGCAAGAGGCCCTGCTTAAAAAACCGATGATGGAAGCCTTGACGGCTCTGGAGGTAACCCTGAATGAGGACGATGACGCCTTGTTGAAGGAGGCTCCCAAAAGGTCTGTCATGACGGCCCGGGAGGAAAGGAAACGCCTGAGGCGCGCAAGAAGGTAACGTAATGCTGCTTTGGCTGCAGGGGTAGGTTCAAGTGCCATTACTCCCTCTGCTACTCCTTCAGAGGAGCTCCCGGTCGCCTTGTCTACTGCTCATAGACGGGCGGCCCTTGCAGCTCGGGAAGCCAACGGTAAATCAACCCCAGGTAATGTGTTTTGAGGTTTCGTTGTCAAAGTTTTAAACTATCAGTTCTTATATATCTTGTCCTGCAGGGCCGAGTCTTACTGAAGGAGTGGCGGCGACCGTTGAGCCTGAGGGGGCAGTGGAGGAGGTAGCTGCTGAACCCGAGGCGACGTTTGGCGATGTAACCATAGTTGTCGGGCCTGAGATAGTGGTTGACAAGACAGTCATGACTGCTACACCCGAGGTGGCTACCTATGCCGAGCCTGAGGCGGCGGCGGGTGAGACGGTTGCTATGGCCGAGCCTGAGGCAGCAGTGGATGAAACGGCTGTTACGGACGAGCTTAAGACAGCGATGGACGAGACGGTGGCGACCACTGAGCCCGAGGTGGTAGCGACCGAAACGAGTACGATCGCTGGGCACGAGATGGCCGCACTTTCTCAAGAGTCGGGCACCGCTCCGATTATCGCTCTCCCCACCTACGGTTCCTTGTCGTCTCGTGGCACCGCGAGCGTGACTACGGCTCCTGTAGAGTCAGGCGATGAGGCAACGGGAGGTGAGACCATCCCAATGGAGGAGGGAGACGCCACCGTTGCATCAAGTGACGCCCTCGTCACAGCTCCGGCCGGTGACTCATCAGGTAAATCTTGGGTCACCGCCCTTCTTTTTTTATTCTGCAATCTTTCCTGATAGGGTTTATCTTGTTTCTAACGCAGGTGCGGCTAGTGCTGATGTCGCGTTACCTAAGGAAGCACCGTCAGTTACCGCTCTGACGGTGACCACTTCTCTACCTTCTCTCGCACCGTCTCAGATGCTGGAAGGTATGGATTTGTGACCCACCGGTCTTACCTCTAGGCTGTGTAATTTATGTACTGACGTTGTATTATTGTGTCTTTATAGGAGTCCTTTTTGACCACCTGTACCAGGTGCTGCACCTACACTTCTCCTTCTTGCCCGAAATTAGTCTGCCTGCTGGTGTCGGTGAGTATTTTCTTTAAACGACATCCTTTTCTTTAACGGGCAGTCACATTATTGCTAACTCTTCTTTATATTGCTTGCAGCCTTACGAATCGAAGGAGGGGACGAGGCTGTCGTTGCGCCACTAGTACTCCTAGCTCTGCCCCTTGCTGCAGCCGGTATAGTAGACTCTACTTTTTGCGTGTTTTCTTTATTTCCTGAGCCGACATCTGATTATGATCAATTTTGCAGCAATCACATCGACTCCAACCCCGTTCGAGTCTCGTATTATAATGCCGACATGATCTTTTTCCTGGCATCCATCATCCAAAGGTGCTGTGACCAGTCTACGCATGCTGAGCGAGTATATTGAGGAGTTTGACGCAGAGACTCCCACATCTGCTGTGGATTTTGCCGTAGAGGTTAACCCTATGCTGGCGATGCTTATGAACTTTCATAGTGAGGGCGTCGTTGAGTCTTGGGTTAATCGCTGCAGGGAGATCGAGGCTTGCTTGCATGAGCTTGAGCTTAAGCGTCCCGCACCTGAGATTCTGGATATGAGCACTCAACGGGCGGCATGGATCGAGCAGAGCGCTTCTTACTTCCGCCATCTCGAACAAGAAGTGGGTTTAAAGCGAAGGGAATGTAAAGAAACTTCAAGCGAGTCTGCTCGACTGCATGCTGAGGTCGACACGAACGCTTCCCAGTTGAAAGTTATCTTCGAAGGCCTTCTGCAATGTATCTCTAAGGGGTTAACATTGAGGCATAATCTCGATGTCGTTGAGCGTGATGCATAAGATCGTGAATCAGCTCAGCGAGACGTCGAGGAACAACTCTCGTCTTACTTGCAGTAGCGAGCCCAGGTCGAAGCAGGGTTGGCCGCGGCAGCTGATCAGGATGATGGGTTAAGGGAAGTGCGCGAACGGCTGACTGGATTATTGAAAGTGCTTTCCTCCCAATAAATTTTTTTTACCATTTGTAATTTTGAATAAAATGTATTTGTTCTTTTATTCTTTCATATGATGTATTTTGTATCCAATCGAATTCATGAATAAAAGATACACGTTCTTCGTAATGTCTTGTGTCATTTCTCTGCTTTCTTCTTTCTTGCTGTGTTGTTTGCCTTGTGACTTTAGCAAGTTCGGTCCGTAGATAGCGTATAGCTATCAGTCTTGGGCTCGTTGTAGAGTGGCGATGGCATAGAAAACAGGGTTAGGATCTGTCTCCTATGACTTTTCAACATTATTAGTCATGAGGGTCTCATAAAGAATTTTCTCTCTACCGGTCGAGAGGATCCCGTAGGTGTAATTTCACCTTAAGAATCATGAGGATTCCTAAGTGTGTTTTCTTTTGAAAGTCGTAAGGATCTCATAAAAGAATTTATTCCCTTACGAGTCATGAGGACCCGCAAGTGATGGATGAAGTTGTCCTTATCTGCATTTCACGGAGTCAGGGGTTGCTCTGGATGCTTTCCACGGGTTCACTGCCGTGTTTGGTGAGGACCAGGCCCTGCTCTAGACGTTTTCCAGGATACCGTAGTTTAAAGACATCACGGTCGAGCTTAAGGACATCATGGTTCATGAGTTTAAGGACCTCACTTTCCAATGTTAGTTTTAAGACATCGCGGTCGAGGTTAAGGACATCATAGTCCGTGAGTTTAAAGACCTCATAATCCGATGTTAGTTTTAAGAAATCACGGTCGAGGTTAAGGACATCATAGTCCATGAGTTTAAGGACCTCACAGTCCGGTGTTAGTTTTAAGACATCACAGTCGAGGTTAAGGAAATCATAGTCCATGTGTTTAAGGATCTCACAGCCCGATGTTAGTTTTAAGACATTACGGTCGAGGTTAAGGACATCATAGTCCATGGGTTTAAGGACCCCCCATTCCGTAAAATGTGTGGTTGTCGGGACCCGTCACCTCTTTGAAGACATTGAGGAGTTAGAACGACAAATATCAAAGGAGTGAAGAGATGTACCCTTGAACCAAGGTAAAACTAGTAAAAAAAATCATTACGGTTAATTGTTAGTTTTAAGACATCACGGTCGAGGTTAAGGACATTATAGTCTGTGAGTTTAAGGACCTCACAGTCCGATGTTAGTTTGAAGACATTACGGTCGAGGTTAAGGACATCATAGTCCATGGATTTAAGGACTCCACAGTCCGATGTTTGCTCTGGATGCTTCCCACGGGTTCATGCCGTGTTCGGTGAGGACTAGGCTCCGCTCTGGATGCTACACACGGGTTACCTGCCATGCTCTGCGAGGACTAGGATCCGCTCTGGATCCTTCATACGTGTTCACTGCCGTGCTCTGCGAGGACCAGGATCCGCTCTGGAAGCTTTCCACGGGGTCAGAAGTGACATAATCCGCGTTCTACGTAGCCAGGAATTTTGCTCTGGATGATTCCCACGGGTTCACTGCCGTGTTCGGCGAGGACCAGGCTCCGCTCTGGATGCTTTACACGGGTTCACTGCCGTGCTCTGCGAAGACCAGGATCTGCTCTGGACGTTTTCCACGGGGTCAGAAGTGACATAATCCGCGTTCCACATAGCTAGGAATTTTGCTCTGGATGCTTCCCATGGGTTCACTGCCGTGTTCGGCGAGGACCAGACTCCGCTCTGGATGCTTCGCACGAGTTCACTGCCGTACTCTGCGAGGACCAGGATCCGCTCTGGATGCTTCACATGGGTTCACTGCCGTGCTCTGCGAGGACCAGGATCCGCTCTGGACGTTTTCCACGGGGTCAGAAGTGAAATAATCCGCGTTCCACATAGCCAGGAATTTTGCTCTGGATGCTTCCCACGGGTTCACTGTCGTGTTTGGCGAGGACCAGGCTCCGCTCTGGATGCTTCACACGGGTTCACTGCCGTGCTCTGCGAGGACCAGGATCCACTCTGGACGTTTTCCACGGGGTCAGAAGTGATGTTATCCGCGTTCCATGTAACCTGGAATTTTTCTCTAGATGCTTCCCACGGGTTCACTGCCGTGTTCGGCGAGGACTAGGCTCCGCTCTGGATGCTTCTCACGGGTTCACTGCCGTGCTCTGCGAGGACCAAGATCCGCTCTGGACATTTTCCACGGGGTCAGAAGTGACGTTATCCGCGTTCCACTTAACCAAGAATTTTGCTCTGGATGCTTCCCACGGGTTCACTGCCGTGTTCGGCGAGGACTAGGCTATGCTCTGGATGCTTCATACGGGTTCACTGCCGTGCTCTATGAGGACCAGGATCCACTCTAGATGCTTCACGCGGGTTCACTGCCATGCTCTGCGAGGACCAGGATCCGCTCTGGATGTTTTCCACAGGGTCAGAGGTAACATAATCATTGTTCCACGTAGCCATGAATTTTGCTCTGGATGCTTCCCACGGGTTCACTGCCGTGTTCGGCGAGGACCAAGCTCCGCTCTGGATTCTTCACACGGGTTCACTGCCGTGCTCTGTGAGGACCAGGATCCGCTCTGGAAGTTTTCCACGGGGTCAGTAGTTACATAATCCGCGTTCCACGTAGTTAGGATTTTGCTCTGGACGCTTCCCACGGGTTCACTGTAGTGTTCGGCGAAGAACAGGCTCCGCTCTTGATGCTTCGTACGGGTTCACTGCCGTGCTCTGCGAGGACCAGGATACGCTCTGGACGTTTTCCAAGGGGTCAGAAGTGACATAATCCGCGTTCCATGTAGCCAGGAATTTTTCTCCGGATGCTTCCCACGGGTTCACTGCCGTGTTCGGCGAGGACCAGGCTCCGCTCTGGATGCTTCACACGGGTTCACTGCTGTGCGCTGCGAGGACCGGGATCCGCTCTGGATGCTTCACACGGGTTCACTGCCGTGGTCTGCGAGGACCAGGATCCGCTCTGGACGTTTTCCCCGAGGTCAGAAGTGACGTTATCCGCGTTCCACGTAACCAGGAATTTGTTGATTATATCCGCATTTCACGGAGTTGGGATTTGACTCTCGGACATTTGTACACCGCCGAGTCATGGAAGTGGGAGTTACCGCTGTTCCGTTTTTCTTGATGTTGTGTCTGCTGAGACGAATGTTTAGATGATCTCCAGGCTATCTGTGACCCATCGAGATTTGGCTTCTTCTTCTGATGAAACCTTGGGAGGAGTGTGATTTCTTCTTTGTTTGCGCCCCGTGATTGTATACAGGGATTGATGTAATATCACCTGTAGGGCATAAATTTCATTTTCATTTTTATTTTATTTCTTTCTGGGATGCTATATCATTTCAGCTTTTATATCGCGAAGGTCGCGATTGCCCCATCATTTCGGCTATTTTTCGCGGTGCCCAATCATTTCGGCTATTTTGCATGCATACATTTTTACTTGCTGATTTTGTTGCAAGTTGCCCCATCATTTCGGCTATTTCGTATGCATGTCTGGCTTGCTGGCTTTTCGCTGCAAGCTTAGAATCAAACACCGATTTCGGCATCAACACCGCTACAACTGGGATATTTCCAGGAGCGAATCATCATTTGCCTCTGTCGATATCAACACCGCTACACTTGCTGGCTTTTCGCTGCAAGCTTAGAATCAAACACCGATTTCGGCATCAACACCGCTACAACTGGGATATTTCCAGGAGCGAATCATCATTTGCCTCTGTCGATATCGAACAAAGGTGTCTTAGCGAACAGGGTTAGGATCCTGTCGACTAAGGCTTTTGACTTCATGAGCCGTAAGGGTCTCACAAAGGTATTTCTCCCTGCGAGTCGTGAGGATCTCGTAGGTGTGTTTTCTCCTTAGGAATCGTGGGGACTCCTAAGTTTATGTTCTCTTTTAAGTCGTAAGGATCTTACAAGAGGGTTTTCTCCTTATAAGTCGAGAGGACTTACAAGGGTCGTTCACCATATGGACATATCCCTGTCCCGGGTAGGACTTGGTTAGGGAAATGTTTATTCGCGCCCGTGGATTGTATACAATGGTCTGTGTTGCACCGCTTATAGGGCAGTATCAAAAGTTGTGGGGGTTGCTTAAGAACAGGTTCAGGTCTCTCTAGCTTAAGACTTTCAAATCTTATGAGCCGTGAGGGTCTCATAAGAGGATTCTCCTTACGAGTCGTGAGGATCTCGCAAGTGTAATTTCTCCTTAGGAATTGTGAGGATTCCTAAGCGTGTTTCTCCCTTGTGAGTCGTAAGGATCTCACGCAGGTTGTTTCTCCTCACAAGGTCGAGAGGACCCCGTAAGTGTCTTTTAACGAGTCTGCGCCCTATCGGGTTTTCACAAACACTCGCCGGTAGCCCTACTGTTTTTACTCACGTATCCCTTTCGGGTTTTCATTCGTGCCTATTTTGCTTATGGACATAGCGTTTTCACTTTTTTTTTATTCTCTCTTTTTTTTAACCAGGTTGCGCCTTTTCGGGTTTTCACAAACACTCGCCGGTAGCCCTGCTGTTTTTACTCACGGAGCCCTTTCGGGTTTTCATCCGTGCCCATTTTGCTTATGGACAAACCGTTTTCTTCTTCTTTTTTTTCTCTTTTATTTATTCTAGTATAAGCTCTGGGAAGCTGCGATCCATCGTAGTTTATCAACATCTCGGTCAACAGCTAGTTTTAAGACGTAGTGGTCCGTTGTAAGTTTAAGGACATTTCGGTCCGTCGTTAGTTTAAGCATGTTTCGGTCCGCTGTTAGTTTAAGAACGTTTCGGTCCGTTGTTAGTTTTAAGGACGTTTCGGTCCGTCGTAAAGGAAGCCGGTTACTACTGAAAGAGTTTGGGCTTAGGAAGATAGCGAGCGGACGTAGTCGTCGTCATCTATCATTGACCTAGGCCATGACTCGTCAAGCATAGTATTTCTTCAAGAAGCGACCGTTTATTGGCCTGAAAGGTCTTTCACCATGCATGTCCATGAGTAGATAGGCTCCACCCTGGTAGACCTTGTCTATGATGTACGGGCCTTCATAGTTCAGCTCGAATTTTCCCCGCTTGGCGCGATTGGGGATCATAGGTCTTTTGACCACTAGTACGAGTTCGCCCTGGAGGAATGTCCTCGGCCTAGTCAATCTTTCGTAAGAGCACCTCATCTTTGCTCTATAAGCCTCCAGGTTTTGTTGCGCTATGAGCCGGGTTTCATCAAGGGCATCGAGCTCCTCAAGCCGAAGGTGAGCATTCTCTTCGTCCATTAGCTCGTAATGAACTGCTACTCGTAAAGTGGGTAGCTCTATCTCGAGGGGGAGTACCGCTTCTGTACCGAATACCAATGCGTACGGCGTTGTTTTCGTGGCCGTCTTGAACGTCGTTCGATACGCCCAGAGAGTTTCTTGCAGTCTCTCATGCCAGTCCTTCTTATTTCGGGACACAATCTTCTTCACGATCTTTGCCAGGGTCTTATTGAAAGCCTCAGCTAGACCATTAGCTCGAGGGTTATAAACTGAGGAGAATCTCCAGACTATGTTATGTTGTTATGCGAAGCGGCTGATCTTGTGGCTTCTGTAGGCTGGCCCGTTGTCGGAGATGATCCGTCATGGAGTTCCAAACCGATAGATAACGTGCGTTTTGAAAAAATGGAGGATATTCTCCGTCTTCACTACTCTCAGAGGTACTGCTTCTGCCCATTTGGAGAAGTAATCAGTTGTCGCTAAAATGAATCGATGTCCTCTGGACGATGTTCGCTCGATGGGGAAGATTATGTCAGTTCCCCACATTTCGAACGGCCAGCTAGCCACTGTCGGGTGTACTGGATTTGGATGCTGGGGGATGAAGTCCCCATGGATATGGCGTGTGGGGCATTACTTAGCATATTCGAGGCAGTCCTGAATCATCATGGGCCAGTAGTAGCCCATCCATTTAATCTCCAACTTCATCTTTGGGCCTGCTTGGTGAGAACCGCAGAGTCCGTCATGAACTTCTTGGACGACTCTTTTTGCTTCTTCAGGTCCCAGGCATCTTAACCACAGAGAATCAAATGACCTCTTGTATAGAGTGTCATTGACGAAGGCAAAAGACAGAGCTCGTTTCATAAGCTGATGCCTTCAGGATGCATCTTCAGGTGCTCGACGGGATTTGAAGTAGTCTATAAAGACTTCTCTCCAATCCTCAACCTTTTCCTGGTCCTTAGCTTGCAAGGCCATTTGCGCGGTCGTTCCCTTTTCTTTGGACGACCCCGGAGATATTTCTGCCGGTGCAAGAACCCGACGGCTTTGCACAACGATTCTCACGTCATCGAGGTTCTCGTCTGCCAGTTCTTTACCGAGCTTAGCTAGTGCATCCGCTTTGCTATTTTCCACAGGCGGTATGCTTTCCAAGGTGTAGGAAGGAATTTGAGTCAGCAGTTCTGTACTTTCTCGCCGTACTTTACCAACTCTGGTTTGCACGTTTGGTAGTCGCCATTTACTTGACTAACGACTAGTTGGGAGTTTCCGTATATGAGGAGGTTTTCAATTCAATGTCGATGGCGATTTCGAAGCCTGCTATCAAAGCTTCATAGTCGGCTTCATTGTTTGTCCTTGGCTCTGTTAAGGAGAAGGCAAAGCGCATTATCTCTCCTTTTGGAGTTACGAAGATGAGGCCTACCCCTGATTTGATTATTGGGGTGTTTTGTTCACGTTTCTTCATTGAAAATGCTCTATCGAAGTAAAGTTCCCATCGGGTATCACTTCCGTCGATCATGTCAAATGCATGTTCATCTGGCAGGTCGCAATTCAAAGGAGAATCGGCAGGTATTAGATGCTAAGCGAGGAAGTCGGCGATGGCTTGGCCTTTCACTACCTTAAGAGGCTGATAACTTATTGAGAACCCCATCACGAGCAAGGCCCATTTAGCGAGCCGCCCCGTTAATATGGCTTTTGACATCAAATATTTGAGAGGATCCACTTTCGATATGAGACGGACTTCATACGCCAATGAATAGTGCCGGAGTTTCGTTATCGCGAAGATCAACGCCATGCAGTGTTTTTCGATGGGAGAATAATTGCATTCTGCCCACAGGAGAACTCGACTCAAGTAATAGAGAGCTCTTTCTTTCCCTTGGTCGTTCTCTTATGCCGAAAATGCGCCTAAGGAACCTTCGAGGGCTGTTGTATAAAGAATAAGGGGCTTTCCCTTGACCGGAGTGGCCAGCACCGGCGGATTTTGCTGGTATTGCTTGATTTCGTCCAGTGCGCTTTGGCATTTTTAATCCCAGACGAACGAGGTTCCCTTCTTCATCAGGTGAATGTAAGGACGACACTTGCCAGAGAAATTGGATATAAGTCGCTGGATATACGCGAGCTTCCCTTTAAGAGACCGCAATTGCTTGAGAGTCCTTGGCGGGGGCATCTCCATAATTGCTTTAATCTTTGACGGATCTATCTCGATGCCTCGGTATCGGACAACGAATCCTAGAAATTTGCCCAAGGAAACTCCGAATGCGCATTTGAGAGGGTTCATCTTCAAGTTGTATTGCCAAAGGCGTTTAAATACGATCTTCAGATGCTCAAGACGTTCCTCGTATGATTTGCTTTTCACCACGAGGTCGTCGATATAGCATTTGACAATTTCATGTATAAGGTCATCGAAGATCTTCGTCATGGCCCTCTGATAGGTGGCACCGGCGTTCTTTAGACCGAAGGGCATCACCTTGTAGCAAAATATACCCAAAGGGGTCCGGAAAGCGGTGTGCTTCTGGTCCTCGGGATGCATCTTTATCTGATTATATCCTGATGAGCCGTCCATGAAGGAGAAATCTTCCTGAGTGGACGTATTGTTTATCATTAGCTCGGTGACCAGTACTGGAAAGTCGTCCTTCTAGCAAGCTTTATTGAGATCCCGAAAGTCTACGCAGATGCGCACCGTCCCATTCTTCTTCATAACTTGGACGATGTTGGCGATCCAATCAGGATACTGATCTTCTTGGATGAAGCCGGAGTCGATTAGCTTCTTGACCTTGGCGTTGATGCTCATCTCAAGCTCAAGCCGCATCCTCCTTGGCGCCTGTTTGATTGGCTTGACGTCCGGGGATATTGCCAGTTTGTGGACAGCAATCTCTGGATCTAGTCCTGGCATCTAGGAATAGTTCCATGCAAAGCAATCTTTATGCTGCATAAGCACGTCTTTTAGTGTAGCTACCCTTTCTTCAGACAGCAACTCACTGACGATTGTCGGTCGCGGGTCACTTTTCGTCCCGAAATCAATTTTCTGGAGGTTATCTGCAGTGGTATGTATTCCATCTTCCAGCTCTTTTGGTGCCGGTGGGAACTCTGAGATCACCTCGTCATCGTTGTTTTCGAAGCACCAGGGGAGGTCATCCATATTCTCTGGTTCTTCTTTTGACATCTTTATCATATGACAAGTACGAGCTCGCTTCCACGACCGAGGTTGATCTGGTTGTACTCTCGTGGATTTGGATTCATGCTTCTGCGGCGGTGTTACCCTCCAACTGCTGGATAGAGTGAATTTGCCGAGCTGATATTGGTCTTCGACCCAGTTCTTGAAGGTGAAGCAGTCTTCGAAAGAGTGTCCTATTGCTCGATGATAAGAGCAATAGGCTGGATGAGAGACCTCGTTAGCTTGCTCGAGGTGCTTGGGCTCCGGGACTATAAGCATTTGATGTCTTATAACAAGATCAAGTATCTTCTTTGTCTTGTCTTGAGGAAAAGAGTATGCTCGACTCATCTTCTTCATAAGGGACAAATCCGAACCGCTCGATTCCCGATGGCGTGACTTCTTGGTCCCTCTTTGTTGCTGTCGAACGCTTTTTCCGCTCTTTGACTTGTTTCTGCCTCTGCGTCGAGCCTTTTGTACGACAGGTTGACAGGGAGGGTCATTTTCATCTTTCGCAGCCTGTTGAAGAAGGCGTTGCGTCCTGGATTTCTCGTAGATCGCTATTTCGTGATTATGGTCGTCTCGAACCTTTTGACCTCCTTCCCTTATAAGCTTGTCCATTTGTTCTTCGAACGACGGACTGGGCATTTTCATGTCGGGGGCTCTTTCTTGTTCAGGGTTAGCATTCTCCCATCGAGCATCTTCTTCTTCATCAAAGTCATGTACGACATAGCAGTCGCGGAGTAGCTGCCGTTTCTTGGACCGAACATATCCAAGCCCGATTGCTTCCATTCTCCCATTGGGCAACTTGTGCTGAGTTCCGGGAACGTTCCAGATCCTGTCATAGAACTTAGCTTTTCGAGCGGTCTATTTATAGGGTACCCCTTGGCGCTTCAATAGCCTTTTCAAGCCTTCTGTGTAATATCTTGGCAGGCGAATGGGCTGGAGCCTATCAAGTGTAGAATCCGCGCCATGCCAAACTTCTTTCTCCACTCTTGTTTTCGTGGATCGGTAGAATAGGATTTCCTGTTCGCCTTCTCGCCTGGGAGGGACATAGAACGTCTGCAGCTCTTCCACACTGTAGGTATCAAGCCCGTCTAGTTCTTTATGATATTTGGGCGGAACCATGACAACCTGCAAACTTTGCTCTTCATTAGTGAATGTTTGTATTGAAGGCCGAGCGGAGAATATATCATGGACCTCATCTTCCGAGTCACTGCCAAAGGTCAACATGGGAGCGGACGGTCCTGGCTTGTTTTACTGGGGCGGGCCTGGATAAACTATCTCTTCCTCTTCATCAGTATCACTCCCGAAGACAGGAATGGTGGTGATAGCCTTGTTCTCCAGCTTGCGACATCTCTCTGTGTCCTCGAAATCTGGCAAGAAGTATTTTGCATCTTCGTACTTACGGACTTCGTTCACGGAGAATGGGTTCAGCTCTCCCGTTACGGTATACTCGAGACCATCCTTAATGTATTTCATACACTGATGTTGTGTAGAAGGGATGATGTTGTACTCGTGTAACCAAGGCCGGCCGAGCAAAGCGTTATAGCATATCTTGGCGTCAATGACATGAAATTTAATATCCGTGACAAGTTGCCCGAATCGCAATGTCAATATCACAGACCCGAGAGTCCGCGATGACTGGGAGTCAAAACCAGAGATGGTGATTTTATCACGAGCGAGATGCTGGACGCTCATGAAGATTTCCTTCAACACTTGCACGTTGAGAAGATTGACGGAAGACCCATTGTCGACCAGGATTTTGCCTATGTTTATATTGTGGCAGTATCCTGAGACATAGAAGGGACGGTTGTGCTCGCATGTCCCAAGAAGGAGGTCTTCGTCACCGAAGGTGATATCGGCTGTGTGTACTTCCTTTAGCTCGTCCTTCATCTTCTCTTCGGCGAGAAAAGCTTGGAATTGCTCTGGCTCTTGTAGCGCCTTGATCAGTGAATTTCTCGCTTCTTTGGATTGTAGAAGGGCGTCGAGAATACTGAGTTGCGAGGGTAACTTCCTCAAGTGCGCCAGAATGTTATAGTCCACCTTACTCTTCTTTGGCGGGTCCTTGGCGGTCAGTTCTTTCATGACTTGGTCGTCCAGGGCGATATCCATGGAGACCTTTTCTTTTCCATTATATTTTCTACTAGTGGATCCGAGATTCTTTACTAGAAGCATGCGATTGCGCAGCTGAATGTTTTCACAGGCCTTCGGTTCTTCCTCCTTCCCCAAGGTGGATTCTTTAAAGAGAGGGGCAAGAGCCATATCTTCCTCAGAGTCGCTTCCGAAAGTGAGAATCTGCGATCCTCCGGTGTTGACCATGCGACAGTTACCGGTATTTCTTTTATGCTCCTCAGTCGCACTTCTTTGCTCCCGATGAGTTTTGCATTTCACCCGCTTAAAATGTTTCCGGTGAGCAACATATCCTGCCAACATCTTTAAAAAGTGTCGCACTCTTCGCTAGGGTGCGAAATCTTTCGATGATATAAGCAGTAGCTGGGTTGTGTTTCTGTTTCACCCGGAGTGTTTCCTTCAGAGGGTGGTAGCTTCATTAATATTGATATGGCTTTAGCAAACCTTTTCTCCGTCTTGAACTTATTTTTATCCGCGACGGATGTTCCTTGATTTGGCGGGAGTGGCTCGATTCTTTCGTCTAGTCGCCAGCGTTTGGCTCTTTCAAATATGGACATCTCACGGTCCCGATTGGCTTTACTTTTCAGGAGAGCTTCGTTTAGGAATGCGTCGATCATTTCATCTGACGGCCCCACAAGTTCCTGTTCAGGCCCTGCCCCCTGTTTCTTTGTGCAAGGAGCCTTTTCATCGTCTGTAAATGAGTGAGAGATCACATGACAACTTGCTACGTAATCCTCAGATCCATTTGATGAGTCTTCTCCATCATTTCCGTCCTCAAGGACGTGGTTGAGGAACTCTTGGAGCGTGATTGGAGTCCGCGCTTTCTGGTTATACTCTTCCAGCACGTCAATCTGTTTTTGTTGGTCCGTGCACTTGTCGCCAGGCTTCACGGACTTTTTGGATCTCTTCTTCTTCTTCTTTGAAGATTTTGACGGCTGGGTGTGAGTGCTTTGGCCATCACCACCAATCTTTAGAGTTGGGTGCGGCTTCAGCATCCCTTCGATGATCTGGGGTTCTAGCGGGTTCTTCCACCTGATCGCAGGGTATGTCTTAAGATCATTCAGCATCCTTTTGGTTTTAGCTGAAAGCACGACCTCCCATGGAGCTTCTTCAACAAAAGAGCACGTTGACCCCGGTGTGTCCGTCTTCATAGGAGTGTGCGGTTGTGGTAGGTTTACTTTCCACTTCTCAGACAGCGCAAACTTGCCTTGTTGGTACTGATCCTCGATCCATCCCTTAAAGACGAAGCAATCCTCGATCGGGTGGCTTAGCGTTTGGTGGTAAATGCAATAATTGGGATTATTCAATTCGTTGGGTTGTGGTGGTCGCCTTGGATTCGGCAAATTGATAAGCCTGTTGCGCATAGCCAGCTCGAACAGCCTCTTCGTTTTGTCCCGTGGGAATGAGTAAGGACGCTTCATTTTCTCATTGTAATAACGTCGTCTCTCCTCCAGTTGATCCGCTAGCTTTGGGGCACTGGGCTGCTGTTGGGGGTTTGAAACGAAGATCGCCTTCCCTGTACCCTTTTCGTTCCGCAGTTCCGGCTTCGGGGGAGATGGTCTATGACCCATCTGATCCATCTTGGCCAACTTATCGATTAAAGCCTGGAAAGTGGTCGGTTTGAAGAACATCATGAACTATGAAATAGTTGCATGGGGGTCTAGGGTCCCACGAACATGCCCACCGCTGGTGCTTCTTCGATGCGCTGTTCGCACATTGACCACAGATTCCACCATCGGATTGCGTATTGGACCTAAGTCTCTCCTGGCTTTACCCTGGCATTGATCAATGCCATTATTGGGGTGTGTTCACTGGCACTTGCAAATCGCTGGGTGAACAATAGCCACATTTCTGCGAAAGTTTTGGCGGAGTCGTTTGGAAGTTCGGAGTACCACTCAAACGCCGTCTCCGATAAGCTGCCGATGAATTGGCGGAGCAAAAGCTTATCATCGCCCTCGGTGTTGCCGCACAGGGCTCTGAACTAGGCGACATGCTGGTGCAGATTGCCCGTCCCCTTGTACATGTGGAATTTCGGGATCGTATAGCCCGATGGGTATTTTATCTGGTCATACCAGCCCGGATATGGTCGCCCAGATTTTACGACCTGGCCAGCCGCTTCATTCACCTGGTGAACTCGTATTTGTTGAGCAATATAATCATCCAGGGCGGCCATGGAGATAGTTTCCTCTTTGGCTGTTGAAAGAGCTAGAGGTGGATTTGATGTTTCTCCTCTGTCGCCTTCGAGGATAATCGGAGGATCTTCAGCTGGAGGGTCCTGCTGGATCATCATACCCACCATGCCTTGGAACAGAAGAGCCATTTGCTTTATATTGGCCGCTTTTTCCGCAGCCTCCTTGTCCTTCTTTTCGAGCATTCTCCGAAGGAATTCAGCATCTGTCTCGTGTTCGTGACGCTGTCCCGATGACGCCTCCGGGCATTCTTTTGGCCTGGTGAATGCGGCCATGGCAGTCAGCATCTCCTGAAGCTTCTGCTGTTGCTGTTCCTGAGTGTAACGTTTTGAAAATCGTTTCAGTGAAATTTCGGAAAAATCGGTAAAATAAGGGTGGTTTCTGTAAAAAAGTCAAAATACTAATATCTTTAATATAAAATTAAATATTCATATTCTAGCTAAGTAATTGCTAGTATTTGCTGTTTATTGAGCCAATGGTAAAATTTCTAATTTTCTGAAAATTTTTCCGAAATTTAATATTTTAATATTATTTTAAGCCATCACTAATACATTTAATTAGGGAAAATTACAAATTGGAATGGGTTGGAGCAAATTTTGTGCAACATAAAAAATTAAACAAAATTTTAACATGTTGTTTTTGAAATGAAATGAAGCTGCCAAACGGTTTTAGAAAATATCGGAGAAAAAGGCTTAAATAGTGACATTAGTGTAAATAGATATTGGGGTATAACATTTATCATTTTTCCCTTACCCACACTCACCCACACCCTCTCTCCTCTCCCCAAATCAGCAGCAGTCCCATGTTGGCCCTCATTGTTGGATAGTGTGCTCTCAAAGTCAATTATTGGATCGCTGGCACGTGATTGCAATGATTGCGGAGGACCTATACCGATATAACAGTCTTACTCGAGATGATAGTATGCTATCTGGTCTGTCTTTATCATTATGTAGATGTTGATAGAGCCCATAGGATTCGATCTTGACTACCAGCAGTTTGATGGCGATCATATATGTGGGAGCTGGGGTCTATAAGCACATCCTTAAAGTGTCCCTAGTCGTGGGAGTTCCGAGACAGGGCATCGATACTCCGGAGTAGACTAGTGTATACAGTCGAGACCCCGACGAGGGGCGGTGGCCGGTCTCACAAGCCACTGGTGTCAGTTGGATCACCTAAGATGTATACAATTGCTCATTGGGTTATGAGTACACCGTACAGGACTCGCCAGGAACATACTAGTTGGTATTATACATATCGTCAGATAGCAGTTCCCTGGTGACATGTGTACAGGTTAGTTTGTCGTCCTGAGATCGTCATTTGTCTCGTGTGAGTTCCCACTGTGCTTTGATTACTACCCTACCACGGCTGAAAGGAGTCGTGCAAACAGGTTTTAGTTGGGTACAGTCCCGAGCCACATGGTGGCAGTGAGCGGATCGTCGGGGATTCGTCTCTCCCGGTATTGGGGGTGAGATCGCGCTGTGTTTAGGAGAGCCATTACACGAAATCCCTGGCCAGGGTAACCGAGATTTACTGGAAGGTATTCCAGTAGTATCTCATGGTGTTCTGGGATACTCTCTGACACGACTTATACAGCTATTGGGAGTCTGACGTTTACCAACCCCCTAGGCCCTATATGCGATACTCATAGACGAACGGACCGGACTGTACGGATATTGTCACTGTCAGACTCAGTAGGGTTTCTGGATGAGTTCGCTCGTCAGCTTCCCTTCCGATCAATACATAGGCAACCGTTACGTACAGCTAGTACCTCTGACGTGCTAGTGGTTATACCCAGTGCCAGTGTGTTGATGAGTCATTAGAGTCCCCCACAAACAGTTTCCCAAGTTCGGGCGAAACGTTCTAGAGGCCGTATGGTTTTATGGCAGGGTTCGAAAAATGCACGTGCGTTTACGCACGTGTCATATTTCGGGCAGATAATACTGGTGGGTTTTGGTTTAAGCCGTATCCGAGTATTATATTGAGTAAATATAATATCTTTGTCTCTGTTGCATCTGTATTCGGTCGTAATACAAATGCTGGTATATTCATATTGTTACGGGGTTATCCAGAGATTCGTTTCGTGATCGTTTTTGGAAGTTGCCATTTTCTAGTTTTCTATCACCCGTCTTTAACATTCAGTTAAAGACGGATTTATCTTTTCTTGGGTGAGTCATGATTCTAGAAGGTTCTAGATTTGATGATTCTTTGTTAGCATTATATGAATGGTGACTAAGGTTAATGATTCATGTATGCATTAATGCTAAATGCAAGGTGTATTATTGACTCATCATTCTCATTTAATGGTTGTGTTCATCCCCCTCCACCTCATGATGTGGCCGGCCTATTATTAGGTGCCCTCTTGATTGATTTTTACACACACTCTCATTTGTGAAAATGATATGAAATATTTGCTAAGTTTCCAAGCTCATTTTTCATTACTCGATTCCAAAAGGCAACTTCATTAACCGTTCGTCCATGGCTTTGGACAAAGTGAGATAAAGTGTTCTACTTATTCTCTACATCAACTTGGTCATCTCTTTTAGCAAACTTGACGACCGAGTTGCCTCGGTTCAGAGGCGGGAGCCCGTTTAAAGATCCGTCGACATGGTGCCACCTGGACGAGGAGTCTGGAGATTCAGGAGATCGGAGCAGCCGCAACAAAGTGTGGGATGATGGTTGAAGACCAAAGGACTCGGATCGTTCGGTATAACATTTCTACAAAATTTGTAATTTGTTAGTTTAGCTTTAATGGCAAATCCGGATTATAGTATACGATAGCGCCAGTTGTAAAAAGTTTTGTTCCGCATTTGACGTCTGTTAGACGGCCGGGACGCTACCGTGTACTTACAGTGGTATCGGAGCCTCACTATTAAGCTTTACTAACTTGTGTTAACGCGTTTAAAATATCGATCGAACCGAATTTCAAAAATAGCAATTTTCTGTAAAAAAAGGTTTCTGGCGATTTTTTAAAGTGTCTAAAAATTATTTTACATATCACAGAAAACAGAGCAGGATTTTTTAAGCATTCTGGGAAAATTTGGACACGTGATCCCACAGTACCACCGCGGATTCACGGTCAAAGCTAAGTTTTGACCGCAGAACCGCGGCCAGTATGTGGGAACAGTGATCCAATTTTTTCTAGTAAGTTTGTCTTGGGAAATTGTGGTTTTTGGTATAGTTCTTTTGGGCCCAGATTTTATTACAATAAACAAGATGTACATGGGGCACACTTCGGGAAGTTTTATCGATCGAAATTTTAAACTTGTTAGTATGCAGTATTTACACTGTATCTCTGACCGTGAATGTCATTCGAGCGGTAAATTACGTCTACTTGCTATAGTCCTTTTAGACGGATTTGCGAATGTGACATTCGCGTTGATGTTCTGTGTTGTGCTGTGATGTTGCGGATTTGTCGTGGTAGATAGCAGTGTGCAATGGTAGTGCAGTTTGAATTTATTTGTACATTTGATATTGCGGGGGGAGCATCCAACATGTGGACTGCCGTCACTGCCTGTTTGTATAATATTCTTTTGGGGCACGACCGGGCTGAGGTCGATGTACCCGTTGTATATATATTTATTTATTTATTTCTGTACTAGGTTTATCCCGTGACGGAGTGCACGGATAGCCGGGTTCTGTTGGGCAACGGGTCCGTATCTCATGGCTTTGAGAGGCAGAGGGGCCGCACTCTAGAATTGGCAGACTATTCGCCGCACTCGTAGGGGTACAGGTTGACCCAAGGAGGGGTGCTCAAGTTACCGGATTCCGTGAAGTGCCGGGTTGTCCATTCACTTTGCTGTAGGGGGCTGCCTCGCTTCAAGTTTTGGCGGGTAACTTGCCGCACCCGTAGGGGTCTAGGTTTCATTGCCCAGGCTATCCATACGACCAGGGGAACGTCGGGTTTCAGTAGCGGCTCTGTGAAACCCGGGGATCCCAGATTATCTGTATTGTTCTGTGATGCTTATTACTTTTCTGTAATGTTGCATATTATCAAGCTTGGAGCGATTATTTTATATTGGTATATATACTATTAGATGTTGTATATGTTTTACACCCGCGCTAGTCCAGTCCCCGCTCTGTCGTTAGTTATGTAACCTTACGGGAGATGACGGGACCCAGTGACGGATGCGGATGGCATATACGTACATTTTATTTCCGTTCTTTTCTGGTGTGATTGATTGATGGGACTGCTTTGATTCTTATCAATGCAAAGAGAAAACAAACCTATATTTTATGTTGTTGGAACCAAATTTAAAAAGGGTGTTATTACAAAGACGTTTCCTTTTCCTTTGCATCGCGGTATTCAGTTAGAATATCTTGCACCTCATTCGACGAGGCAAGGGCCGAGATCCCCTCACCGGGAGTGACCCCTTGGGCAGAAGTTTACGTCAGGGTAATAACTTCACTATAGTCGATTACAAGTTGCTTTGAATCGCGGTATTCAGTTATGAATATCTTGCACCTCATTCGACGACGAAAGAGCCGAGATCCCTTCATCGGGAGTGACCTCTTTAGCAAAGGTTTTCGCCACTATATTTTTTTAAAAACTTTCAGGTTCCTTCAACGATATCAAGTTCATTACGTTAAAGGTTTTTTGCCAAAAACCATTCATTGTCCTCCGTCATTTCAGACGGGAAGCACTTAGTATTCATGTTATGTTTGTTGGCCTACGTCAAGGCATAGTGTATGGTAGCTATTTATTACTTTTCTGTTGCATAGATAGATGCGTTGGTTTGGGACAGACGTATAGCCTTGTTGGTCTACGTCAAGGGCTTGTACGGGTGGTTCAAATCAACCTGGATAATGAAGGATAGAACTTGACATGTGTCTTATGATTTGTTGGCCTACGTCAAGGTCATAAGAGCATGGGATAAAAATTACATCGGGAGTTTCAAACATACAGGAAACTTGCCAATCATGCACATACCTTCTGGAATGTGATAACGTGAGTGGATACCGTCAGGTTATGATGCGATGAGAGTTGGATCCCGATTCCTACTGATGATTTAGTTTACTCTTCGGGTGATCCCGACTAATTCTTCTTTCAGGTTTAGAGAGAATTTGACGGAACAGTGGGAGGTTTCCTGATTAGATAAAATGATAACCATTCTGATCTAGGTTAGAGTGCACGCAGAGTGTTTCTTTTCTCTCTCTGTTTGGTTGCGACCTTTGACCGGCCCTAGACTATGACTCAGTGACCAAGTTGACCGAACCTTCTTAAAACACTGGCTTTTGGATTGTCCGAGTTGCATAAGTGATTGCCACTCCTTCTTTTACCCTTTATATTTCTCAGAACACACCATATTACTACGGACATCCACTTCCATTGGATAGATCCAACGTATGGTTATATACGAACTCGGAATGACTTCTTCGAGGATGGATCTAGGTTCAGAAGAAATAGAATTGGTTTATTCAATTTTCTTTTATTATCATCTTCTCTCAGGTTGCGAGAGCTCCTTAGTTTAGGAGAGTACACTTATTACGATTATTGGATAGTTTTATTCCAAACCATAGGTAAATGCCGAAAGGTAGGGAATGAAGAAAATCAATTAGCCTAAGTAGGGTGTACAGAAGGTAATAACTAAAGACGAAATAAAGGGATTAGAAAGAAGGGCAAAGTAAATTGCGACTGCTATCATTCACGACCAAATCGCGTACTTCATCGCCACTCCTATTTCACCTTTGCTTTTTCCCAGTTGGGGAGAAATAGAATAAGGTATTATTCAGTTGCCTTTTATCATCACCTTCTCTCAAGATGCGAGTACTCCTAGTATTAGGAGAGTACACCTATTATGCTTACTGGATATTCTTCTTCCAAACCATAGGCTGGTGCCGAATGGTAGGAAAGGAACAAAACCACTTAGCCTAAAGGGGTTTACGGAAGGTAATAAATAAAGACAAATAAATGGATTTGGAGAGATGGTAATGAAATATACGGTTAAAGTCATGAATTGGATTATGGAAGAGGCATTACTAGAAATATCTGGATAGCCCTACGAAACATTTTTATGTTTCAGTGCATTGTTAATAGAAAACTGATTTCCCGATTAGATACTTACTCCAGGGTATGTATTTACCAGGTATGACTCTCACATCTGTATGGTTTTACAGATCATGAGTGGGAGTAAGTTATTGGGAATCAGGTGACCATCCTTATTGTAAGTGCACGGCGGCGCCCCGGCCGTCAATCCGGCGGCCAGTTGCGGAAGCGGTTGTTGGGGTAAAAATTTAAACCCCGGTTGACCAAGTCAAAATCAAAGTCAACCCCAAGCCAAGTGGGCCCAAGCCCAGATCCAGTAGGCCCATGCCCGGGTCAAGCCCGAACATGAAGCGGCCGGCCTCCCCCCATGCGAAGATAAAAATTTTCTAATAAATAATTTTGTTGTATTTCTTTTATTTTATTTTATGGATAAATGTAAGAAAAATAGGTATAAAGCCAAATTTTTGTAAAGCCCATGGCTTATGTGCAAAAAGAAATGGCACATGAGCCATGGGATAGGCAAAATGCCATTTTGTGAAGCCCAAGGGGCTATGTGTAAAGTGTAAAGCCTATAAAGGCAAAGATAATGAAATATCTCAACAACTTTTTCTCTCTCAAAAAAAAAAAGTCTCAGAGCTGAGCTCTTTCTTCCATCTTCAAGGTTCCAAAACCTTCTTCTTTCTCTTGAATTAAATCAAGAGTTTTACTCTTTCTTTTTCAAAACAAATTAGTTTTTCACCACAAAACCCACAAAGGGGAACTTGGATCTATCATTAGATCTGAAAAAGAAGAGATTTTGAGATTTCACATCTCTTGATCTTCAAGATCCAGCAAGCAACAGGAGGAAGAAGAACATCGTTCACTAAACCCCAAAAAAAAAACACACACACATTCAGGAGTCCAACTCCTCTCTGATTTCTCTTCTGAGAAATTTGTTTTAGCAGCGCGCAGCGCAAGTGCGCAAAGCGCCCGCGTGCCGACACGTGGCGCGCGCGCTTGCGCAAGTGCGCAAAGCGCCCGCGTGCCGACACGTGGCGCGCGCGCGCTTGCGCACCTGAGCGCTTGCGCAAGTGCGCAAAGCGCCCGCATGCCGACACGTGGCGCGCGCGCTTGCGCACCTGCGCTCTTGCGCAAGTGCGCAAAGCGCCCGCGTACCGACACGTGGCGCGCGCGCTTGCGCACCTGCGCTCTTGTGCAAGTGCGCAAAGTGCCCGCGTACCGACACGTGGCGCGCGCGCTTGCGCAAGTGCGCAAAGCGCCCGCGTGCCTACACGTGGCGCGCTTGCGCACCTGCGCGCAGCGCTCATGCGCAAAGCGCCCACGTGCCGACACGTGGCACGCTTGCGCCTGAGCGCACAGCACCTAAGCGCACAACGCCCAAGGTGCTGCCCCACGCATCCTTTGGATGCCCTTTTCCCCTTTATTTATATATACATGTATATATATACATATGTATACAAATGTACACATACACATACTCCGCCACACTGCCCCGAACCCCGCAAGGGGGCTGCTAGCCCCCTTGACCCCCAGCCCGCTATCCGGGTAGCGGGACCCCCGTAAAAACTCTGCGTAGCTCCCGATATATCCAAAACCCCCCTTTCAGAACAGAACACACGTACACTGCACATTGAGTTCGCATGACCAGTTTAACCCGTTAATCGGAGGTTCCCTCGCCCCAAAGGCAAGGGGTAATTAACGGCAGCTTAGTCCGCGGCTGCCGGAGATTCGGATCCCCACAATCATTAAACCCCGGCCTACCCTAGGCAGGGGGAATCTGTAGTACGCCTGACAAGCGCGCGCGTATTCCCATCTCAATGGGGTGACGAAAAACACCCTACAGATTCTGGCACGCCCGGTGGGACCAATCTCTCCTTCCATATTTCGGGTTAAACGTTCATGCGAACTCAATCAATATACATATCGATTGCCTATACTGAAATGATGTTTTCTTTGCGTGCAGCAATCAGCTTTCAACGACAATGTCTCCCCAGACGAATTCAGCTTCCAACGTGACCCCGATTCCATACGTGGTCAAGATCAACGCTCGTGTGGTTCTCCCTGCAAGCCTCAGTCGACAGTGGGAGGAACTGCCCCGCCAGTTTGGCTCCGTCATCATCTACCCTGCTGGAAGCGCTCATCTGGCGGAAATCCCGGCGGAACAGGTGGTCAAGCCGGTCCCAAGGGGCAAGAGGCCGAATGTTGTGATTGCTAAGGCACCACAACCGAAACTTAAGATGGTGTCTGAACGATTCCCTGACGCTCTAGCTGGGGGCAAGACTTCCGGTGCGAAGGGCAACAACAAATGTCGCGGACGAGCTCAAGCGATGACTCCAACAAACGCACAATCGAGCGTATCTCCAAAGCCCTCCGTCGCCCGGTCTGCGGCGTCTTCCCAAAGAGCTGAAGTCTGCCAGGTGCTTAGAACAGAAAAGTTAAGGCAGAAGCGGCTCAGGTATCGAGCCAACAAAAGGGCCAAGGCTTCGGCCAAATAGAATCATGTGAAGTTCCAAGTGCAGGGTTTCCCCGCGACGACGGCTGAGTCGGACATAAGAATCAGCAATTCTTTCGAGCCTCTGAAGTGGGTTCAGAAAAACGCCATGACCGCCAGAATCAAGAAGACAGCGGCCCGAACAGTGCCACAAAGAGACGTGTCCCCGCCCCAACAGAAAAAGTACGACACTATCTCTTCAAGAGTCTATCAAGCGCTCTGTGCCGCACGAAAGCAGCGGGGCAAACCCAGAAAAGATGCGCCAGCACCATTTAAGAACCTGGTTAGGCCAGCCGCCTTCAATCGACTACCAGCTACCGAAACAAGGGGGTCAAGACAGCGACCCATGAAATCAGCTGCCAATGATAGAAAGACGTCCGGATATACCATCCATACGGTCTATATGGCGGGCGGGCGCCCTAGCGACAACCTTCGCAGCAAAAGCAAGGACGGGGCCACCACATCACAAGCCCAATCTAGCCTGAATGTGGTTGCTGCCGCCCAAGAACAGCCGCCCCCGCTGGATGAAGAAAACCCTCTCGATGAGGATGATAGGCAGAAAGACCCCTCGTTCCATGCAGAGTCAAGCTCGGACAGCGAGGAAGAGCCGACTTTCCGCCCCAGGACTGCGGAGCAAGAGCTGCTTCAAGAGCTTCGAAAACAGCTCAGGAGCAAAGATAAAGAGATGGCCAAGCTCTATTCGAAGATTGACGACTTAACGAATGTGGTGATGCAGCTTACGGCTCAAATTGCTCGAGCGCCTCCTAATCAAGCGCAAGCCGCTACTAATCAGCCGGGTGAGGACAATCCGAGGCAGCCAATGCCTGTTCCTTCGGGCCCAAGACTGGTCGAGCCACATGAAAGCCGGCCACACTCCGCTTCTGGGGACGCCTTGGCCCCAGATAGCACTATCCCGCTAACACAGGATCGGATAATGGATTTGGTCACCAGCAAGGTTAAAACATTGGTGGCCGAAGCTGAAGCTCAGAAAGAAATCGGCAGTAGTGGGCGGCCATACCCCGCGCAGTACGATCTGATTGAGTTCCCAAGCGGCTACGTCATTCCTAAGTTCGGAAGATTTGATGGAACGGGGAATGCAAATCAGCACGTCGCCCACTTCAAAGCATCGTGCGGAAATACAGGGGGCAATGACGCGCTCCTTCTTCGTCAGTTTGTCAACAGCCTGACCGGTGTCGCTTTCGACTGGTACGCGAGCATACCAGACGGGTCCATCATTACCTTTGCCCAAATGGAGTCTCTATTCCGGCAAAGGTTCATGAGCGTCAGTGATAAAATCTCCATTGCCGACCTTGTGAGGACCAAGCCGGGGAGGAATGAAAGCAACACTGACTTTATCGCCCGATGGCGTAATCTCACGGTCAAGTGCGAACCGCCGCTGGAGCAGGACCAGTCCGTCAGCCTTCTCATTGGGAACCTCAGCAATTGGATGGTCCCATTCTTGTGTACAGCGGGCCTCAAGACATTTCAGGAGCTAACCAAGAAAGTCCAAATGCTGGAACGCTCAAAGCAAGAGTCCCCGCCGGACTCTCAGAGAGAGAAAACTTGGAAAAGCAAGCGGGACGACAACCGTAGAAGCGGGAGTTCCAGCAGTACCAATGTCTTCAATGCGTCCGACAATGAAGAAAAGCGAAAGGCGGCCGAATCCAAAACTAACCGGTCTCGAAAGCCATTGCTGGGAGGAGATGGGCCTTCCCTAGAGGAGAAAAAGAACAAGGTTTACTCTTTCAGGAGGGACAAAGTCCGCAAGATATTTAAAGATGCCTTGAACAACGGCCTCCAATTGCCGGAGTCGAAAAGACCCCAAGAAGCAAAAATGACCGACAATCCTCTATATTGCCCGTACCACCGAGTAGTGAGCCATGCGATCGAGGATTGCTATATCTTCAAAGACTGGGTCGAGAAGCAGTACAAGGCTGGAGAGATCGAGCTGTCCAAAAGCGTGTTGGTGAACAATCAAGTTGCGACCGCCAACTTTATACAGACAGAAGTTGAAGCCTTCTGGGAGCAGACAGCTGAACCCGCTGCCCCGACAAACGAAACCGACTCATCGCAGCCTCCGTGGAGTACGCACATATCTAATAAGACGAAGAAGATGCTAAAGCTACTTCAGAAAGAACCCAGGACGGAATGGGAAGGGCAAAAGAAGCCTACCAGTCCAGCTGCCAATGCAGCTCCATCAGGCTCAAAATCCAAGAAGCTCAAGAAGAAGAAAAGTGTAGCTCGGCGCGAAAAGGAGCCTGCAGGGAGATCGACCATTCAAAAATATATCGATTCCCTCGAAGAATATGAACAAAGGGAAAGAACATTGATTCAATTGAATGAGTTCTTCCCTGTACAAGCGGCTGAAATTCTGGAGGAGTTAGAAGAAGACTCCAATGAAGAGATCCCAGTAGTGACCTGCTACGCCATCCATCTTGGCAGCGACTCCGAGGATGAGCTCTGTTTTCCCGAAGAGGACGAAGAGCTCACCACAAAGGCTAATCAAATCCAGCTCAGAAGCGGCAGGGCTCTACCGCCAAATCAGGGCAACGCCCCAAAAGGGAAGGAAAAACAAGTCGCTAATGAAGAAGATGGCAGAGAACCAGCTGATGAAAACACAAGTCCTTCCTCGGTGGACTATAATGTCTTGGCACATCTCTGGAAGCTTCCGTCTCTCCTGAGCATCTATGACGCCTTGGTCCTATCTAAGGAGCTTAGAGATGTTCTCATTCACGCTCTACAAAACCCCGAGCGGTATCAGGCTCACTTTCCGAAAATTAATATGAAAGAAGCCCAGCACGCTTTGCATGCCGCCGCAGTCACATTTAAGGATGAAGACTTGCTACTGGGAACGGCTGAGCATAATCGGCCGCTTTACGTGACCGGGTACAGCGACGGAGATCGAATTAATCGTATATTGATTGATCCGGGGTCCTCAGTGAACATCATGAACTTGCGAACTCTGAAGAGTTTGTCAATGGATGTCCGACACCTGTCAAGGGAAAGGATTGTCATTCAAGGCTTCAACCAAAATTGCCAGCAAGTTCTAGGGTCTATAGCTTTGCCAATCATATTTGGGGATCTGCAAACTGAAGCTAAGATATACGTGATCGACGCCGACACGTCTTATAAGATTCTCTTGGGGCGGCCATGGCTCCACGATTACGGCATCATTCCATCAACTCTCCATCAATGCATGAAGTATAATAAAAATGGCGAAGAAAGACGCATTGACGGAGACATCCAGCCGTTCGGTGTGCATGAAGTCCGATATGAAGATTCTCGGTACTTTATGAACCACCAAAATGCTAAGCCACAACTGACTGAGGATAGACCAGCCCCAAGACTCAAAAGCAAATCTGCGCCGGCTATCACTTTCAAAAGCAAAAACGCCCAAGTGCACCCGCATTTCGGTAGCGACACTGATGAGTCCGACGCTGGAAGCCCGTCCTTCCATAAAACTCGCCCTCGTTTCGGCAGCGATACGGATGAATCCGTCACTGAAGCCCCATCTAGCAGTAAAGTCCGCCCTCATCTTGGCAGCGACACTGAAGAGTCAGAGGAGGAGGACCTGTCGTGCAACAGCGGTGCAGATTGGACCCCTACGCAACAAGAGAAACTACGAGAGACCTTCGAAGTTGCAGAAGGGTCCCTAGCCGTTACAAGGGTACCATAGAAAATGTGCAAAAAGCTCGATGCATTATCAATCTCCACCGTGGACCAGCTGAAAACTTTCTACGTTCCCGGGAGGAAAAGTGGACAGAAGGGCATCTTGTTTTATGGGTCAAACCCCGTTGCGCACCCGGACGATTTGTCTGTCGTATGCCTTCCATATGAGAGAGGCATAAGAGCCGTCCTCAATCCCAGATACTATGCGCCCGAGATGCGGGAATACTTTAAGAAGTGCGAATGCCGGTTATATCAAACGGAGTCCGAAGCAAAGTTTTACGAAGGGCTATGGCATCCGCCCCAGGTCCGAGCACTCATCGATGGACGAATTCCAGATAGACGGGGCATAGGCTACATTCAACCTAATTCTAAAGCGTGCTACATGATCCATGTTGGTGAGGCCAGCGAAAGATCAAATGATGACGACGAGATAGCCGAGCCAGAAGAAGCTCCTCAAGAGCTCGAAGATGGCGGACAAGCAACCTTTGACGAGCTAACCGAGATTGACTTAGGAACGCCCGATAATCCAAGGCCGACCTACATCAGCTCGCTCTTGTCAGAGGAAATGAAAGCGCAGATAATCGCCCTATTGCATGAGTTCGTCGACTGCTTCGCGTGGACATACAAAGAAATGCCTGGCCTTTCCCCTGAAGTGGCCGTACATAAGTTGGCTATATCTCCTGATGCTAAGCCAGTCAAACAAGCTCCTCGAAGAATGAGAAGGGAACTAGAAGAAAAGGTCATCGAGGAAACTAAGAAGCTCATCGATGCCGGCTTCATCAGGGAAGAGAAATACGCGGACTGGATCGCATGCATAGTCCCAGTGAAGAAGAAAAATGGGCAGATCTGAGTTTGTGTCGATTTCAGGGATCTCAACAAGGCATGTCCTAAAGACGACTTTCCGCTGCCGGTCATGGAAATGATGGTCGATGACACCTCAAATTACGAACTGTTCACCTTTATGGACGGCTCGTCTGGATATAATCAGATCAAGATGTCGCCTGAGGATGAGAAGCACACAGCATTTCGAACCCCGATCGGAATATATTGCTACAAGGTAATGCCATTCGGACTGAAGAACGCAGGTGCTACATATCAAAGGGCGATGACTAATATCTTTGATGACCTAATCCATAAAGTCGTCGAATGTTATGTTGATGATCTGGTCGTCAAGACTAAAGCCAAGGCCGATCATATCCAAGATCTCAGGACCGTTCTCACCAGACTGAGGGAATACGATCTGAAGATGAACCCTCTGAAGTGCGCTTTTGGCGTGTCATCGGGAAAATTCCTGGGCTTCATAGTCCGACATCGAGGGATCGAAGTTGACCCAACAAAGATAAAGGCCATCATGGAGATGCCCCCTCCGAAGAGTCTGACGCAGCTAAGATCTTTTCAAGGAAAGCTTGCTTATATACGGAGGTTTATCTCAAATTTATCGGGGAGATGTAGGCCCTTCTCAAAGCTCATGAAGAAAGGAGCTCCTTTTATCTGGGATGCCGAATGTCAAGCAGCGTTCGAAAGCATCAAACAATACTTGTTGCACCCTCCAGTGCTGGCTGCTCCCATTCCAAATAAACCGTTGATTCTCTATACTGCTGCGCTAGATGAGTCACTCGGTGCTCTCCTCGCCCAGAATAACGAGGAGGGAAAGGAAAATGCCCTCTACTACCTCAGTCGAACTCTAGTCGGGGCGGAACACAACTATTCCCCAATCGAAAAGCAATGCCTGGCTCTGATATTTGCTGTGAAGAAGCTGAGGCACTATCTGCTGGCTCATCGGGTTTTGCTGATCTCCAAGGTCGACCCGCTCAAACACTTGATGACCAAAGCAAGCCTAGCCGGCAGGATGGCAAGATGGGCTGTCATGCTACTTGAGTTTGACATAGTTTATACCCCTCAGAAAACAGTAAAAGGGCAAGCTATTGCAGACTTTCTCGCCGCTCATCCCATACCAGAAGGGTCGCCGCTAAATTGTGAGTTACCCGATGAACAAGTGCTGCACCTCGAGGAAGATGAGCCATGTTGGGAGCTCTACTTCGATGGAGCCTCGTCAATAAGGACCTCCAGTAAATCAAGCGTCCCGGAGATAAAAGCAGGGATAGGATTGGTGTTCATCACACCATCAATGGCAACCCTACGACGTTCTTTTGCTCTCACCGAGCCTCGAACGAACAATGAAGCTGAGTATGAAGCTCTGATAGCTGGTTTGGAACTCGCCATAGAAATGGAAATCCTTCGGCTACGAGTTTACGGTGACTCCCAGCTTGTCGTCAACCAAGTAAGCGGCGACTATAAGATATACAAACCTGAGTTAGCTCGGTACAGAGGTAGGGTGGTGGAACTCATGAAACGGTTCACTCATATCGAACTAACGAGAGTCCCTAGAGCGTTGAACGGAAAGGCTGATGTACTCTCTCGCTTGGCCAAGGAGCTGGCTGATCCTGACATGGAAGAAATTCTGATCACAGTCAGGAGCCGGCAAATTCTACCCCCAGTCTCTCTACGAGAAGAGGAAAGCGCGGAACAGAAGAGCAGTCCTGTGGAAGAAGCTTCGATCATCCAAGACGAGCCCGATTGGAGAGAACCCTTCATAGAGTACCTCCGATATGACAAGCTGCCCGAAGAAAAATCTGTGAGGATTCAGCTGAAGAAAAGAGCTCTCTGATACGTGTTTGTAAATGACACGTTATACCGCAGGTCATACGACCAACTATGGCTCAGGTGTCTGTCATTGGCCGAAGCCCAAAAGGTCATGAAAGATGTCCACTCGGGCGTTTGCGGTGCTCACCAATCTGGCCCCAAGATGCGACTTCAAATCAAACGGCTTGGGTACTACTGGCCCACCATGATACGGGATTGCGGAGAGCATGCAAAGAAATGTTATATCTGCCAAATTCACGGTGATTTTATTCACAAGCATCCCAATCCATTGCATCCTACAGTGGCGTCGTGGCCCTTCGAAGTCTGGGGCACCGACATTGTTGGCCCAATTGATCATCCGTCATCCAAAGGCCATCGGTTTATACTGGCCGCGACAGACTACTTCTCCAGATGGGTTGAAGCTGTCCCGCTAAAAGAAGTTAAGACAAAGGATATTCTGACATTCTTCCAGCATAATATTCTATACCGCTTCGGTACACCAAGAAGAATCATTTCTGACAACGGGCCTTCTTTCAAGAGCTTCAATGTCTCAAGGTTCGCTACTCAGCACAAGATAGACTGGAGATATTCCTCCATTTATAATCCAAGAGCCAACGGGCTAGCCGAAGCCTTCAATAAGACTCTATGCAAGCTCCTGAGGAAAAATGCTTCAGCCAACAAGAGAGACTGGAATCTCAAACTTCACGAGGCGTTGTGGGCATATCGTACCACACACCGTACTCCAACTCAGTCCACTCCATACTCATTGCTCTTCGGAGTGGAGGCGGTCCTCCCCCTCGAAGTTGAAGTTCCAAGCTTAAGAATGGCCGTCCAACATGAGTTGACGGAGGAAGAAAACGTGCTCCTTCGACTTGAAGAACTCGATGCCCTCGAAGAAAAGAGGCTCGCGGTGCAGCAAAATCTGGAACTATACCGAGCCCAAATGTCACGGGCCTATGACAAGATAACCCGTCTCCGCGCTTTCAAGAAAGGTGAATTGGTGTTGGTCCTCAAAAGACCGATCATCCCCAATCGACATGCCAAGGGAAAATTCGAGCCGAACTGGGAAGGACCATACGTCATCGAGAAAGTGTTCGACGGAGGATCCTACCAACTAATAAGTGCCGAGGGAGAAAGGCCCATGCCACCCATCAATGGCCGATATCTCAAGAAATACTACACATGAATGCTCCAAGTCGCAGGCGAATTGAGCACATCGGCCCTACGGTCTGGATCAGACATCCTGCAAAACCGTATACAATCCACGGGCGTAAATGACCCCTATTTCTCCCAAATCCTGCCGGTGAGACTACTTTTAAAGTCCCACCAGCGGCAAAAAAAAAAAAAAAAACAAAAAAAAAGGTATGTCCACAAGCAAAACGGGCACGGATGAAAACCCGAAAGGGCTCCGTGAGTAAAAACAGCAGGACTACCGGCGAGTCTGTGAAAACCCGAAAGGGCGCAAACTCGTGAAAAGAGATGAAATACACTCGCAAAGCCCTCTCGACCTTGCGAGGAGAAAACCCCTGCGTGAGATCCTTACGACTCACAAAGGAGCAACACACTTAGGAATCCTCACGATTCCTAAGGAGAAAATACACCTGGGGATCCTTACGACTCGTAGGGAGAAAATGCTTTTATGGGACCCTCACGGCCCATAAAATTGAAAAGCCTTGGGTGGTAGGGACCCAAACCTATCTCCTAAGCCATCGTTCCCCAACGGGCAACGGCAAATGATGAGTCGCTCCTGGCATTTCGCTTCAGTGTTAGCGGTGCTGATGCCGACCAAAAACCCAAATCCCAAGTCCTCCCAAGGCAAATGATGAGTTGCTCCTGGCATTATTCCAGTGCAGCAATGCTGATGCCAAACAAGATCCAAATTCTAAGTCCCCAAATGGCGAATGATGAGTCGCTCCTGGTACCATATTCCAGTGCAGCGATGCAGACGCCAACCAAATTCCAAATCCCATACCCCAACGGCGAATGATGAGTCGCTCCTGGTACCACATTCCAGTGCAGCAATGCAGACGCCAACAAATCCCTGAAATCTTTCTGGCCCTACGGTCTGGATCATACATCCTGCAAAACCGTATACAATCCACGGGCGTAAAACAATCCCAATCTCTCCTAAGTCCTACCGGTGAGACCACATTCAAAGTCCCATTTAAAAAAAAAAAAGGGGTATGTCCACAAGCAAAATGGGCACGGAGGAAAACCCGAAAGGGCTCCGTGAGTAAAAACAGCAGGACTGCCGACGAGTTTGTGAAAACCTGAAAGGGCGCAAACTCGTGAAAAGAAGATGAAATGCACTCTCAAAGTCCTCTCGACTTTGAGAGGAGGAAATTCCCGCGTGAGATCCTTACGACTCACAAAGGAGCAACACACTTAGGAGTCCCCACGACTCCTATGGAGAAAATACGCCTACGAGATCCTTTCGACTCGTAGGGAGAAAATGCTTTTATGGGACCCTCACGGCCCATAAAATTGAAAAGTCTTAGGTGATAGGGATCTAAACCTGCCTCCTAAGCCATCAATTCTCAAATTCTCTCGGGGCAAATGATGAGTTGCTCCTGGCATTATTCCAGTGCCGCAATGCAGATGCCAAACAAAAACCAAAATCCCAAAATCCTCTCCATGACAGATGATGGTTCGCTCCTGGTACCATATTCCAGTATAGCGATGCTGATGTCAACCCAATCAAAATCAACAAGTCAACTTCCACCCGACACCGCAAGAAGCGGAGCAAGTCAAGTCTACCCCTGACACTGCAAGAAGCAGAGCAAGTCAAATCAAGCATCGACCGTCTAAGTCGCTAAAAGGGCAGCAACGACCGTCCACGTCGCAAAAAGGGCAGCACCGACCGTCCACGTCGCTAAAAGGGCAGCACCGACCGTCCAAGTCGCAAAAAGGGTAGAACCGACCGTCCAAGTCGCAAAAAGGGCAGCATCGACCGTCCAAGTCGCTAAAAGGGCAGCAACGACCGTCCACGTCGCAAAAAGGGCAGCACCGACCGTCCACGTCGCTAAAAGGGCAGCACCGACCGTCCAAGTCGCAAAAAGGGCAGAACCGACCGTCCAAGTCGCAAAAAGGGCAGCACCGACCGTCCAAGTCGCTAAAAGGGCAGCACCGACCGTCCACGTCGCTAAAATGGCAGCACCGACCGTCCAAGTCGCAAAAAGGGCAGAACCGACCGTCCACGTCGCTAAAAGGGCAGCATCGACCGTCCAAGTCGCAAAAATGGCAGCATCGACCGTCCACGTCGCTAAAAGGGCAGCAACGACCGTCCACGTCGTAAAAAGGGCAGCACAGGATTCCTACAAAGCGGGAACCAGATCACTCCGGGCCAGGGAAACGTCTATCACGGACACTCCGTCTCAGAGACATGTCAAGCAACGACCGTTCATGTCGTAAAAAGGGCAGTGCCAGCATCCCAAAAGGTGGGAACCAAATCAAGCCGCCTCCACGTGAAAGAAGATCCATCAATTTCATGCACACGACCTACATATGTGGTGTGCATTTATTGATGGGGGGCAATTTGTTGGGGTAAAAATTTACACCCCGGTTGACCAAGTCAAAATCAAAGTCAACCCCAAGCCAAGTGGGCCCAAGCCCAGATCCAGTAGGCCCATGCCCGGGTCAAGCCCGAACATGAAGCGGCCGGCCTCCCCCCATGCCAAGATAAAAATTTTCTAATAAATAATTTTGTTGTATTTCTTTTATTTTATTTTATGGATAAATGTAAGAAAAATAGGCATAAAGCCAAATTTTTGTAAAGCCCATGGCTTATGTGCAAAAAGAAATGGCACATGAGCCATGGGATAGGCAAAATGCCATTTTGTGAAGCCCAAGGGGCTATGTGTAAAGTGTATAGCCTATAAAGGCAAAGATAATGAAATATCTCAACAACTTTTTCTCTCTCAAAAAAAAAGTCTCAGAGCTGAGCTCTTTCTTCCATCTTCAAGGTTCCAAAACCTTCTTCTTTCTCTTGAATTAAATCAAGAGTTTTACTCTTTCTTTTTCAAAACAAATTAGTTTTTCACCACAAAACCCACAAAGGGGAACTTGGATCTATCATTAGATTTGAAAAAGAAAAGATTTTGAGATTTCACATCTCTTGATCTTCAAGATCCAGCAAGCAACAGGAGGAAGAAGAACATCGTTCACTAAACCCCAAAAAAAAAAACACACACACACTCAGGAGTCCAACTCCTCTCTGATTTCTCTTCTGAGAAATTTGTTTTAGCAGCGCGCAGCGCAAGTGCGCAAAGCGCCCGCGTGCCGACACGTGGCGCGCGCGCTTGCACAAGTGCGCAAAGCGCCCGCGTGCCGACACGTGGCGCGCGGGCGCTTGCGCACCTAAGCGCTTGCGCAAGTGCGCAAAGCGCCCGCGTGCCGACACGTGGCGCGCGCGCTTGCGCACCTGCGCTCTTGCGCAAGTGCGCAAAGCGCCCGCGTACCGACACGTGGCGCGCGCGCTTGCGCACCTGCGCTCTTGCGCAAGTGCGCAAAGCGCCCGCGTACCGACACGTGGCGCGCGCGCTTGCGTACCTGCGCGCTTGCGCAAGTGCGCAAAGCGCCCGCGTGCCTACACGTGGCGCGCTTGCGCACCTGCGCGCAGCGCTCATGAGCAAAGCGCCCACGTGCCGACACGTGACACGCTTGCGCCTGAGCACACAGCACCTAAGCGCACAGCACCCAAGGTGCTGCCCCACGCATCCTTTGGATGCCCTTTTCCCCTTTATTTATATATACATGTATATATATACATATGTATACAAATGTACACATACACATACTCCGCCACACTGCCCCGAACCCCGCAAGGGGGCTGCTAGCCCCCTTGACCCCCAGCCCGCTATCCGGGTAGCGGGACCCCCGTAAAAACTCTGCGTGGCTCCCGATATATCCAAAACCCCCCTTTCAGAACAGAACACACGTACAATGCACATTGAGTTCGCATGACCAGTTTAACCCGTTAATCGGAGGTTCCCTCGCCCCAAAGGCGAGGGGTAATTAACGGCAGCTTAGTCCGCGGCTGCCGGAGATTCGGATCCCCACAATCATTAAACCCCGGCCTACCCTAGGCAGGGGGAATCTGTAGTACGCCTGACAAGCCCGCGCGTATTCCCATCTCAATGGGGTGACGAAAAACACCCTACATGGGTGATAAACTTAAATTTTGCGGACTTAGCAAACCGCCGCGCACTAATACCCGGATCGAACCATTAACTAGTCCAAGCTATCTACAAGAAAGGGAATAGAGATATACCGACGATCCAAGTCCTCCGGTCTTCTTGTCATCGTCCCGATCTCCTGTGGAAGCTCCGGTCTCCTCCTCGTCGCCGGAAGTGCACCACATCGCCTACTTCTTTTACGGGCTCCCACCTCAATGCCGAGGCAACTCGGGCACGAAGCCGGCTACTCGACGTGCCCAAGATTCGCTGTAGAATATGTAGTCCTCAAGTCTCATTTGGGGTTTTGGAGCTTTGCCATTTGGTGGAAGAAAAAGAGAGCTTGGAGAGAGGTGGGGAAAATGTAGCATACCAAAAATGAGAGTAACATTTTTCCACCCAAAAATGAAATGAATCCCATTCCTCTTTGGAATGGCCGGCCCCCCCCACTTCACAAGTGTGATTGGAGAGAGAAAGAGAAAAGGTCAAGGGGGTGGGTGGAACAATAATGAAAAAGGGAATCATGAAAAAACATGATAACAAACAAAAACCACACACAACCACAACCATCAAGTCCACAAAGTCAATCCATCATGAGAAGGAGAAGTCAATGATGGTGCACATCATGAAAACCATCATGATGCCAAAAGATGCAAAGAACCCCCTCCACAAATGCCTATTTGCAACAATGCAAATAAACCCTCCTCCACCAATCTTCGGCCAATGAACGGAACAATGGAAATTGGCCGAAACGGAAAGCAAACTGGCAACTCCATAAAGCTGGTCCCGTAATAAATTACAGGAAAACCCCGATACTGTGCATACACACCCGCATTTGTATTTCGACCGAAATACAAATGCAATGAGACAAAGTCTACGCTGTACTATACTAGGATCCGGCTTATACCAAAGCCGGCTAGTAATATCTGTTCGATCCTGATCCGTGCAATACCGCACGTATCTGATCGAACCCTGCCATATAACCATACGGCCTATAGTACAAACTGTCCGATCCTGATCCGTGCAATACCGTACGTATCTGATCGGACCTTGCCATATCTCCATACGGCCTCTACAACCTTTCGCCCGAAAGCTGAGTAACAGAATGTGGGGGACTCTAAAGACTCGTCAACACCTTGGTTGTGGATTTAACCACTAGCACGTCAGAGGTATAAGCCAATACGTAACGGGCTACCAGGTACTGACTAAAAGGGATGTCTGTGAGTGAACTCAGCCAGACAACCCTACTGAGCCTGTCAGTGACAATATCCGTGCAGTCCGGTCCGTTCGTCTATGAGTATCGCATGGCGGGCCTAAGGGGTTGGTAAAAGTCAGACCCCCAAAAGCGGTACAAGTCGTGTCGGAGTGTAGCCCAGAACACCCTGAGATACTACTGGAATACCTACCAGTAAATCTCCTTGCCTTGGCCAAGGACTTTGTGTAATGGCTCTCCTAGACACAGCACGACCTCACCCCCAATACCGGGAGAGACGAACCCCTGAAGATACGCTCACTGCCTCCATGTGGCTCGGGACTGTACCCAACTAAAACCTGTTTGCACGACTCCTTTGAGCCGTGGTAGGGTAGTAATCAAAATACAGTGGGAACTCACACGAGACAAATGACGATCCCCAGGTCGATGAACTAACCTGCACACATGTCACCAGGGAACTGCCATCTGACGTCTGGTATATGACCAACTAGCATGTTCCCGGCGAGTCCTGTCCGGTGTACTCATAACCCAATGAGCACCTGTATACATCTTAGGTGATCCAACTGACACCAGTGGCTTGTGAGACCGGCCACCGCCCCTCATCGGGGTCTCGACTGTATACACTAGTCTACTAATGGAGTATCGATGCCCAGTCTCGAAACTCCCACGACTAGGGACCTTTTAAGGATAAGCTTATAGACCCCAGCTCCCACTTATATGATCGCCCTCATACTACTGGTGGTCAAGCAAGAATCCTATGGGCTCTATCAACGTGTAATAGCGACGTGTCAGGTCACCTAAAGCAGTACACGATGATAAAGGTAAACCAGATAGCATACTATCATCTCGAGTAAGACTGTCCTACCGGGATAGGTCCTCCCTCAATCATTACAATCACGTACCTGTGACCTAATAATTGACTCTGAGGGCACTATCTCCAACAATCTCCCACTTGCACTCAAGGCTAATTATTGCGATGTCGCATACTCACAGCCCGTGTGATACCGAACATCCAACTCCTCTACTAGTCAGTCTCACAAAGCTCGTTTGCGGAACTATTGCGTTCGAGGAATAGCCTCAGTGAGTGGATCCGCTTAGTTGTTTCTTTCTATGTCTCTCTATATCTCAAGTTCGCGGAGAAAACCATCTCCCGAAAAGAGCAATACCTGTCTCAGAATATGTCTGGATGTCTGATGGGACCTAGCTCATAAATGAACTCCAAATCCAAACTTCTTAGACTGTATCGTCAACTGAACTTAATCAGTATCCTGCGCGCCATGCCTCCCTCAGTATTGCCTTGGACCACCTGTCCAAAATACTGCCCCTCATCAGAAGGAAAACTATAACTCTGACAACCTCCTTGTCGTCCATGTCACCTTGGAAGCCTGGAATGATAACTGTCTCCTGAATGAGGCTGTCGTTATCATCTCCCTAGAACATCCACTTATGTTCCAAAACTGCTTCCGACTGTTTCTCCAGGATTGGATTAATGTCAACTTATTGCATCTAGTGCAAGAACAACATCTGGTGTGGTACTTGACATCTCACGATTGACTCAATTGCCTGAGCAAGTGATCTGCCAATCATGCACGTCCCTCTCCCCTTTAGTCTGTAAGACACCTTTGGAGAGGGTGACTCCATTACCTGCAGGTACACTACCGTGCCAGGAGTCGTCCATCCTAAATACTCTTAGAATGCTGTCAAGTACCCTGATTGGGAAACCACCCAAATCTAGATCTAAAACCATAGATCTAGTAACCAGTATGTCAGATATAAAATCCATTTCCTTTGTGGAGAAACCACTGTGTGACGACCAAAGTATAACCGATTGTAGTGTAGGAGTTTCTTTTCCTACTCTGTGTATATCATCCAAATACCAGGATATCACACCCTACTACCTTCTCAACAGATCCATCCCCTATTCTGATGAAATCAAACCCATGACTGTCACGTCAGAAATAGATGATCTATCTCCGCTACATCTGCTCTAGTCTATAAATAGACATAAGCAACCTGTCCACCAATGCTTCCGCTGCTCCCACTGACTACGACAACCCTCTGGCAGAGTCATATAGACGTACACTTCTAAAACTGGTTTAGAACGACGCTATACTCATCCTCCCGCCGGGTCTCGTAACCTGGAACAACAGCAATGGCAATTGTGGGTAAACAAGAACTTCCCTGTCACCGTCCTTGAGGCTACCGTAGTGCCTCTCGGGTGCCTGAAGTTACCCACCTTATCTGCGGAGTGGCCAATGGAATGTCAAACCGGATTGAATCTTTAGGTTCCTTATCAAATCTTCAGTAATCGTTTGTGGTTCTGGAATCACTTCCAGTTCTACCATACTCCCACTACTGTTTTTTGAAAAAATCCATTTTTAATAAAACTGTGGCGAGTCTAGAACAATATTGTTATTGTTCATCCAGATGGTAGAATGTCAACCCACGTCATAGCCTGGGTCAACCCACAAACAGCCATTACAGAAACGTGCCTTGAGTTATCCAGAGTCTGGTTTTAAGCATAATCCGGACAACTCCCCGTACCTTAACATCGTTAAGATACGAACTTTTCTATATCCAATATAGGACCAGAGGCACTGATTTAATTGAACCAGATTCAAATCATGCAGCTGTCTCCAGTGCATGTCAACTAAATGGAAGAAGGCCTGATCAGCGTTACCCAACTTAGGAATGCTTCCAATTATGAGTAGCCTGAAAGAGAAGCAATTTCTCTTAATCATTACTATCAACTGAATACCATTGACAAGTATCTACATCTTCGATCACTTTGAAGAATCCCGATACTTGCTACACCTGGTTCTCTACTCTATTCAAATACCTATAACTTCTCAAAATTCAGACCCTGTGTTTCCGCGAAACACCTGTCTAAAAACTAGAGAAGTCATAAGTAAACCGAATATAGTACGAGGACCAACCCCTCTGTCCTGATGGACCCTGGACAACATACAATACTCTGCATAAGTCCCTTGAGTCTGATAACTCTTTTACTGTGTGTCGTAGGTTGAAAACTGTACTTATGGTTAAGAAGAATTACACCGCTGTTTAATGCTCCTTACCTAACCATCCACTGATATAGGTAAATGTCGTAGACATAATTTCAGAAAGGTATATCTCACTCTATGAAAATAGACGTACAGATATATCAATTTGAAATTGGTGCATAACTGCGGATATTCAAAACCAAACATTTGCCAACCGGAAAACAGCCCAGGTGATTTCCTCAAATATCACCGATTACAACGAATCCCGATATAATGAGGATAATTACCCAATTCCCAATAACTTACTCCCACTCATCATCTGTAAAACCATACAGATGTGAGAATCATACCTGGTAAATACATACCCTGGAGCAAGTGCCTAACTGGGAAATCAGTTTTCCTTTAACAGTACACAGTGATACTGAAACATTGAAATATTTCGATGGGGTATCTTGGTATTCCTAGTAATGCCCTTTCCATTATCCAGATTCACAACTGTAACCGTATAATTCTTTGCCACCTCTCCAAATCCCTTCATATGTCTTTAGTCATTACCTTCTGCACACCCCTTTAGGCCAAATGGTTTTCTTCCTTCCCTACCGTTCGGCACCAGCCTATGGTTTGGAAGAAGACTATCCAATAAGCATAATGGGTGTACTGTCCCAATCCTAGGAACACTCGCAATGAGAGAGGGTGAAGATATAAGACACCTGAATAAATCTTATTCCTATTTCTCCTGAACCAGAATCCATCCCCGAGCTGGAACAAGTTCCTTTCGAGTTCGTATATAACCATACGATGGAGTATCCAAATAAACTGTGGATCTTCGTAGTGATACGGAGTGTCCTGGAGAAATACAAAGGTGATGTGGGAGTGGTAACGAAATACTTGGTTTGGTCGTGAATATCTGTTGCAATTTACTTTGCCCTCTTACTAATCCCTTGCTTTGTCTGAACTAAATACCTTCTGCACACCATCGTTATGCTAATTGGTTTTCTTCATTCCCTACCGGTCGGCACCAGCCTAAGGTTTGGAAGAAGACAATCCAATTTGCGTAATAGGTGTACTATCCCTAAACCAAGGAGTACTCGTAACCTGAGAGAGGGTAAAAGGAAAAGACAACTGAATAATCCTATCCGTTTTCTCCAGAACCGGAAACCATCCTCGAATAAATTCTTTCGAGTTCGTATCTAACCATACGATGGTTTTGTCCAATGGAAGTGGACGTTCGTAGTAATACGGGGTGTCCTGGAGAAAAGGGTAAAAGTAGGAGTGGCAATGAGGTTCGCAACTTTGACAATCCAAAAGCCGGTGTTTAAGAAGGTTCGGTCAACTTGGTCACTGAGTCAAAGTCTTAGGGTCGGGTCAATGGTCGCTGCAAAAGAGAGAGAGAAAAGAAACACTCAGCGTGCACTCTAACCTAGATCAGAATGGTCACCAATTTATCTAATCTGGAAACCTCCCACTGTACCGTCAAATTCTCCTCCAAACCTGAAAGAAGAATTAGTCGGGATCACCCGAGGAGTAAACTAACTCATCAGTGGGAATCGGGATCCAACTCTCATCGCATGACAACGTGACGGAATCCGCTCACGGTATCACACTCCAGAAGGTATGCGCATATCTGGCAAGTTTCAGTACTTTTGAAACTCCCGATGTGATTTCTGCCCCATGCTCTTATGACCTTGACGAAGGCCAACAAATCATAAGTCACATGTCAAGTTCTACCCGTCATTCTCCAGGTTGATTTGAACCCACCCGCACAAGCCCTTGACGAAGGCCAACAAGGCTATACGACTGTCCCAAACCAACGCATCTATCTATGCTGCAGAAAGGCAACAAGCAGCTACCATACACTATGCCTTGACGAAGGCCAACAAACATAGCATGAATACTACGTGCTACCCGTCTGAAACGACGGAGGGCTACGAATGGTTTCTGGCGAAAACCTTTAATGTAATGAACTTGATATCGTCGAAGGAACGGATAGCTTTTTTAAAAATATAGTGACGAAAACCGTTGCTAAAGAGGTCACTCCCGGTGAAGGGATCTCGGCTCTTTCCCCGTAGAATGGGGTGCAGGATATTCCAAATGAATACCGCGATGCAAAGCAAAAGTAATCGGCTATAGTGAAGTTAATGCCCTGACGCAAAATTCTGTCCAAGGGGTCACTCCCGGTGAAGGGATCTCGGCCCTTGCCTCGTCGACTGAGGAGCAGGATATTCCAATGAATACCACGATGCAAAACAAAAGTAAACGTCCTTGCAATAACAGCTTTTTGAAAAGTGTTCCAACAACATCAGATTAGGTTTGTTTTTAACTTGCATTGATCCGAATCAACGCAGTCCCATCAATTGATCACACCACAAAGAACGAAAATATACTGATGTACGTATATGCCATCCGCATTCGCCACTGGGTCCCGTCATTACCCGTTAGGTTAGCTAACTAACGACAGAGCGGGGACTGGACTAGCGCGGATGCAAAACATATACAACATCTACTAATATATATACTAATATATTATATTCGCTCAAGGCGTGAATAAAATGCAACATCACAGAGAATGAACAGCATCACAGAAACAATACAGATATGTGGGATCCCCGGGTTTCACAGAGCCACTGCTGAAACCCGACGTTCCCCTGGTCGTGTGGATAGCCTGTGCAATGAAATCCTAGACCCCTACGGGCGCGGCAAGTCACCCGCCAAAACCTGAAGCGAGGCAGCCCCCTTCAGCGCCGTGAATGGACCACCCAGCACTTCACGGAATCCGGCAACTTGGGCACCCCTCCTGGGTCAACCTGTACCCCCTACGAGTGCGGCGAATAGCCCGCCAATCCTAGAGTGAAGCCCCCTCCGTCTCAATGCCATGAGATGCGGGCTTGTTGCCCTCCAGAATCCGGCTATCCGTGCACCCCTCCTGGGGGCAATCCTAGTACAGAAAATAAAATATACATACACCGGGTACATCGACCGCAACCAGGTCGTGCCCCAAAAGAATAATACAAACAGGCAGTGACGGCAGTCCACATGTCGGACGCTCGCCCCGCAATATCAAATGTACATAATACAACAAAAACTGTACTAGCATTGCATCCAGGCTATCCCCACGATCGATCCGCAACAACACAGCAAATACATAGAACATCAACGTGAAGGTCACGTTCGCAAATCCGTCTAACCGGGCTATAGCAGTTAGACCGGATTTACCGATCAAGTGACATTCACGGTCGCAGATATAATGTAAATACTGTGAAAAACGTGTTTAAAATATCCGACAGATCAAAATTTAACAAGTGGGCCCCAAAGCAATACTGCAGCACTCACAGAAATAATTGGCCCAATTTTAATATTCCAAAACCCATATTATAAGCCCAGAAAGCAACTGAAGAAGTTCGATGCAGTAAGGCCACCATTGCGCGGCGGAACCGCGGCCCAAAGGGGGTTGTTGCCGCGGTTCCGCGCTCTGGTGACTGAATTACTGCGTCGAATTTCTACAGTGAGGTTGTTACCTCCAGTACATCAATGTTTTATAACCTGAAAAATTTTTCGAGACCAAAAATTTTCAACAGAAACTGATGCGAAGGTAAAATGCAGTTTTGGAACTTTTTGATCGATCGGAAATGCAAACACATTAAACCAAGCTAGACTAAGTTAATGGCGAGGCTTTGATACCACTGTAAGTGCACGGCGGCGCCCCGGCCGTCAATCCGGCGGCCAGTTGCGGAAGCGGTGATAAACTTAAATTTTGCGGACTTAGCAAACCGCCGCGCACTAATACCCGGATCGAACCATTAACTAATCCTAGCTATCTACAAGAAAGGGAATAGAGATATACCGACGATCCAAGTCCTCCGGTCTTCTCGTCATCGTCCCGATCTCCTGCGGAAGCTCCGGTCTCCTCCTCGTCGCCGGAAGTGCACCACATCGCCTACTTCTTTTACGGGCTCCCACCTCAATGCCGAGGCAACTCGGGCACGAAGCCGGCTACTCGACGTGCCCAAGGTTCGCTGTAGAATATGTAGTCCTCAAGTCTCATTTGGGGTTTTGGAGCTTTGCCATTTGGTGGAAGAAAAAGAGAGCTTGGAGAGAGGTGGGGAAAATGTAGCATACCAAAAATGAGAGTAACATTTTTCCACCCAAAAATGAAATGAATCCCATTCCTCTTTGGAATGGCCGCCCCCCCCCCCCACTTCACAAGTGTGATTGGAGAGAGAAAGAGAAAAGGTCAAGGGGGTGGGTGGAACAATAATGAAAAAGGGAATCATGAAAAAACATGATAACAAACAAAAACCACACACAACCACAACCATCAAGTCCACAAAGTCAATCCATCATGAGAAGGAGAAGTCAATGATGGTGCACATCATGAAAACCATCATGATGCCAAACGATGCAAAGAACCCCCTCCACAAATGCCTATTTGCAACAATGCAAATAAACCCTCCTCCACCAATCTTCGGCCAATGAACGGAACAATGGAAATTGGCCGAAACGGAAAGCAAACTGGCAACTCCATAAAGCTGGTCCCGTAATAAATTACAGGAAAACCCCGATACTGTGCATACACACCCGCATTTGTATTTCGACCGAAATACAAATGCAATGAGACAAAGTCTACGCTGTACTATACTAGGATCCGGCTTATACCAAAGCCGGCTAGTAATATCTGTTCGATCCTGATCCGTGCAATACCGCACGTATCTGATCGAACCCTGCCATATAACCATACGGCCTATAGTACAAACTGTCCGATCCTGATCCGTGCAATACCGCACGTATCTGATCGGACCTTGCCATATCTCCATACGGCCTCTACAACCTTTCGCCCGAAAGCTGAGTAACAGAATGTGGGGGACTCTAAAGACTCGTCAACACCTTGGTTGTGGATTTAACCACTAGCACGTCAGAGGTATAAGCCAATACGTAACGGGCTACCAGGTACTGACTAAAAGGGATGTCTGTGAGTGAACTCAGCCAGACAACCCTACTGAGCCTGTCAGTGACAATATCCGTGCAGTCCGGTCTGTTCGTCTATGAGTATCGCATGGCGGGCCTAGGGGGTTGGTAAAAGTCAGACCCCCAAAAGCGGTACAAGTCGTGTCGGAGTGTAGCCCAGAACACCCTGAGATACTACTGGAATACCTACCAGTAAATCTCCTTGCCTTGGCCAAGGACTTTGTGTAATGGCTCTCCTAGACACAGCACGACCTCACCCCCAATACCGGGAGAGACGAACCCCTGAAGATACGCTCACTGCCTCCATGTGGCTCGGGACTGTACCCAACTAAAACCTGTTTGCACGACTCCTTTGAGCCGTGGTAGGGTAGTAATCAAAGTACAGTGGGAACTCACACGAGACAAATGACGATCCCCAGGTCGATGAACTAACCTGCACACATGTCACCAGGGAACTGCCATCTGACGTCTGGTATATGACCAACTAGCATGTTCCCGTCGAGTCCTGTCCGGTGTACTCATAACCCAATGAGCACCTGTATACATCTTAGGTGATCCAACTGACACCAGTGGCTTGTGAGACCGGCCACCGCCCCTCGTCGGGGTCTCGACTGTATACACTAGTTTACTAATGGAGTATCGATGCCCAGTCTCGAAACTCCTACGACTAGGGACCTTTTAAGGATAAGCTTATAGACCCCAGCTCCCACTTATATGATCGCCCTCATACTGCTGGTGGTCAAGCAAGAATCCTAGGGGCTCTATCAACGTGTAATAGCGACGTGTCAGGTCACCTAAAGCAGTACACGATGATAAAGGTAAACCAGATAGCATACTATCATCTCGAGTAAGACTGTCCTACCGGGATAGGTCCTCCCTCAATCATTACAATCACGTACCTGTGACCTAATAATTGACTCTGAGGGCACTGTCTCCAACACTTATTATATCGAAATTCGTTGTAATTGGTGATATTTGAGGAAATCTCCTGGTACAGTTTTCAACCTACGACGCACAAGTTTTGAGTTATTCAACTAAGCTGACTTGTACAGAGTATTGTATATTGTCTAGTGTCATCAGGACAAAGGGGTTGGTCCTCGTACTCTATTCTGTTTACTTGTGACTTCTCTAGTTTTTAGATAAGTGTTTCGTAGAAATACAACGTCTAAGTTTTGAGAAGTTTTGGGTATATGAATAAAGTAGAGAAGCAGGTATCGCAAGTATCAGGATTCTTCAAAGAAATCGAAGATGTAGATTCTTGTAATTGTTATTCAGTTAATAGTAATGATTTTGAGAAAGTAGTTTCTCTTTCAGGTTACTCATAATTGGATGGATTCCTAAGTTGAGTAATGCTGATTAGCCTCTCTCCATTAAGTTGATATGCACTGGAGACAGTTGCATGATTTGAATTTGGTTCTAATTAAATAAGTGCCAAAGTTTCTATATTGGATATAGAATGGTTCGTATCTTAAATATGTTAAGGTATGATGAGTTGTCCAGCTTATGCTTAAAAGCAGACTCTGGATAACTCAAGGCACGTTTCTGTAATGGCAGTTTGTTGGTTGACCCTGGATTTGACGAAGGTTGACATTCTACCATCTGGAAGATTAATAGTGATATTGTTCTTGACTCGCCATGGTTTTAGTAAAATGGATTTTTTCCGAAAAACAGAAATGGCAGTATGTTAGAACTGGAAATGATTCTAGAACCGCAAACGATTACGGAAAATTTAATAGGACCTATATATTCAATCAGGTTTGACATTCCAATAGCCACTCCGCAGATATGGTGGATAACCTCAGACACCCGAGAGGTACTCCGGTAGCCTCAAGGATGGCGATAGGGAGTTTCTTGTTTACCAAGACTTGACACTACTGTTGTTCCAGGCTATGAGACCCGGCAGGAGGTTAAGTATAGTGTCGTTCTAAACTAGCTTTAGAAGTGTACGTATATATTATTCTGCCAGAGGGTTGTCGTAGTCAGTGGGAGCAGTGGAAGCATAGTAGGCATGTAGCTTAAGTCTATTTATAGACTAGAGCAAATATAACGGAGATAGATCATCTATTTTTTGATGTGATAGTCATGGGTTTGACTTCATCAGAATAGGGGATGGATCTGTTAAGAAGGTAGCAGGGTGTGATGTCTTCGTATTTGGATGACATACACAGAGCAGGAATTAAAATTCCTATAGTATGATCGGTTATACTGTGGTTGCCACAAAGTTGTTTCTCAACAAAGGACATGGATATAATATCTGACATTCTGGTTACTAGATCTATGGTTTTAGATCTAGATTTGGGTAGTTTCCCAATGTGGGTACTTTGACAGTATTCTAATAGTATCTTAGAATAGATGACTCCTGGCATGGTGGTGTACCTGCAGGTGATGGTGTCACCATCTCTAAAGGTGTCTTACAGACTAAAAGGGAGAGGGAGGTGCATGATTGGCAGATCACTTGCTTAGGCAATTGAGTCAATCGTGAGATGTCAAGTACCACACCAGATGTTGTTTTTGCACTAGATACGATAAGTTTATATTAATCCAATCCTGAAGAAACATAAAGGAAGCAGTTTTAGAACATAAGTGCATGTTCTAAGGATTTGATGACGGCAGCCTCCTTCGGGAGACGGTTATCATTCCAGGCTTCAAAGGTGACATAGATGAAAGAGTGATTGTCAGAGTTATAGTTTTCCCTCAGACGAGGGACAGTATTACGGACATGTGGTCCAAGAGGATACTGTGGGAGGCATAGTGCTGGACACTGATTAGTTTCAGTGATCGATACAGTCTAAAAAGTTTGGATTTAGAGTTCATTTATGAACCAGGTCCTATCAGATATCCAGATATATTCTAAGTCAGGTATTACTCGATTCGGGAGATGGTTTTCTCCGCGAACTTGAGATTAAGAGAGACATAGAAAGAAACATCGGGGCGGATCCACTCACCGAGGCTATTTCTCTAGCATAATAGTTTTACTAACGGGCTTTGTGAAACTGATTAGTAGAGGAGTTGGATGTCCGGTATCATACGGGCTGTGAGTATGCGACATCGCAATAATTAGCCTTAAGTGCAAGTGGGAGATTGTTGGATATAGTGCCCTCAAAGTCAATTATTGGATCGCAGGCACGTGATTGCAATGATTGCGGAGGACCTATACCGATATAACAGTCTTACTCGAGATGATAGTATGCTATCTGGTCTGTCTTTATCATCATGTAGATGTTGATAGAGCCCATAGGATTCTTGCTTGACTACCAGCAGTATGATGGCGATCATATATATGGGAGCTGGGGTCTATAAGTACATCCTTAAAGTGTCCCTAGTCATGGGAGTTTCGAGACAGGGCATCGATACTCAGTGCAACACCTAAGTTTAGGGTTAGTAGTAATTGTGTGTTAATGTGGGGTTTTGGTAAAAAGTTTACCGAAACGGGTTTCTAGTAATTTATCTGGAATTATGGTGATTTTTGTAGAATTTTATCTCGACCACACACACTTGTACACGTTAGCTAGGGTTAAGACTAGGGTTTTGCCATATGATGGAGCTTGTGCGTTAATCATGTTTAAGTTAACCATGGTGGGTTAGGCCTTTAGTTAAGATAATTGAGTTGTTTTGAGCTAATTAGTTTAATTGAGGATGGTTGGCTTTGACCATGGGTGTTTAGGGAGTTTTAAGGTTGACTTGCTTGAGAGAGAGAGAGAGAGAGGGATGTGATGTGTCATGATCGTTTAAGGTTAAGTCACCCCTTTTTCAACTCAAACCTTTTGAAAGTCTTCTCACACTCACACCTCTCTCACTCATAACACACAAACATCAGCCCAAATTTTATCAAATCAGCCACCCAAACCACCACCCATTGCTGCTACAGCAGCTGATGATTCACATCAGCCCAATCTCAGCTCTTTTCTTCACACATCAGCACACCAACTGCTGCAACAGCAGCTGTTTCAGCCACCAAAACAGCACCATCAGCCTAAAACATCAGCCATATATCACCACCTCAGCCTCTATCATCATTGCAACAGCCCACTTCATGAACTCACACACAGCCATCTTCAAATAACCTTGCTCTACCACAAAAACAGCTTCAGCTTCAACTCAATTCAGCAGCAGCAGCATCAGCTGAAACAGTAACACTTTCAGCCCAACAACACACCACTTCAGCTCAAACCCACACCATATCAGCCCCAACACACACACCAACTACACAACATCAGCACTACAACACCAACACAACCACAACAACAGCAACAGCCCAGCCCAAAACTGGAGCAACAGCAACAGCAACATTTCAGCCCAAACAACAGCATCAGCTTCAGCAACAGTGAAGCTCAGCTCTTTTCCAGCCAAGTTTTGCAGCACCCACTCTCTTCTTCTTCTCCTTCTCGTTTGAGAGGTTCCTAGGCGGTATAATTCCTAAACTCTTTCCATATTGCTTAGGTTATGAGTTTGTTTAGCTAGTTTAGTGTTTTTTCGGAATTTTAGTATTAGGATTGTGTGGTGATGTTAGATCTAGTTACATTAGAGTGCTTGTAGCTTAATAAGCCCTTTTAGGTGTTAGTTAGTCTGTTTTAGCCTAGTAGTGTCGTTAAAATTAGATAGATAACATTAAATTGCGAAAATTATGGTTATCTAGTTTAGTTGGTATTTATTGCATGCTTTAGTAGTAATTTTGGATGAATTAAGAGAATTTTGGCTAAGAATTGGTTGTGATGGTTAGAGTAGCCCTATTAGGTGCTGTGGAGACTAGAACACCCATGTTTGGTCCCAGATTTCACAAGACGCCCGATTTATCCGACTTGGCGTAATTTAGCAGTTTTAGCGACTTTTTAGCCTCTGTAGATTCTGTTGTTGACCTGAGCCCGTAAAAATAAAATTGTGAAGACTGTAGCATGGTGAGACTACTAGGGACACACACACAGAGCACGGGGACCCACCTCACCTTTGAGGCCGCCGGTTTAATCATTCTGGCTGCAAATTGCGGCCAGAGTAGGGGGTAGGGTGTGGGGATTTTGGGTATGGGGTCCTGATGGGTAGTCTATAGTGTTGGTACCTGCAACTTTTTAAGTTGGGTCCAAAGGCAAAATCTGGAGCTTGTATCGTGATTTCAATGTTTTAAGTCTCGTGCGACACGCGCGTGATACGCGTGGTTCTGTGGCACGCTGCGCGACACAGCACGTCAGTGTAGGTTCTGGTGGGTTTGTGCGCATCGCGACGTGTCGTGTGCACGCACGTCTAGTTTCACGCACGCGTATCCCTTTCTATAGATATATCGTGTTTTGCCGGATTTTTCCTTATATGGTGACTTTTGTAAATGCTAGGTTCGCCAGCGGGGACTTCAAGCGCAGCGGAGAAAGGAAAGCAGGTGGTCGGACACACGTAGCGCGGCATCACGGGTTTGTAGATTTAACATTTACGGGGGACGATCGTTTGGATGGCGTGAGTCGCCCGATAGATTTAGTAAACTTGAAAATAGTAAACTTTGATATTTACTTGTGACATTAGAATAATAATACTTGCATGATATTTGCTGCAGTTAGGATCTATATGTTGTACCCATAGACACAAATTTATTTGTAGGACACATGCACCATTACCAGGTTTTTATATGCAGTACGAGCACTATTCATGTGTACACACACACCCTGGTAATTGCCATGTCACGACACTAGATAACTATAAATCTGAAACCTGTTAATTGCTTAGATCTGTGTTATTGCAACAAATATTTAAAATGAAATCATAAGAATTGCTATTCTCGTGCATATGTATTATTATATCATTTGTTCATGCCTAGTATAAATCTTACATTGCAAATTGATACCATAGGTACTCATTATCATTGACATATGCATACATGATGATTTCATGAGATTTATGATATTTCTGGATTTCGGGGGAAAGCCGCAAGATTTCAAACCGATAATCTTTTAAAACATAAAAATTGCGGTTTTCTAGTGATGTAAAGTGTCGTCCACCATGAATTTGATGTGGTTTTCGAGACCCGTTTCGAGGAGGTGGATGAACCGTCTCGGGTACATGGTGGGCCCGGTACGGTACCCCGAGGCAAGAAGATCGCAGGAGATGGCGTTGAGCCTGGCAGGGGACGGATTACCTACCGGTGACTTCTTTGGCACGACGGATATCCAGAGGATACCGACCGTGGCCGCTAGATTGAGATATGGATATTTGACATGGATCAGCCGGACGGCTGAGGCCAGAGATACTTGACATGGATATATGAGATTGAGATAGTTTTGATGTGTCGTTGCTGGACACGGATTTTATTGATTTCATGGATATTATGCTGATTTTAAAAAGGAGTTTCAAAAATAGAATAAAGAACAATTCTTATACCTACCTGATGAGATCTTGAGTTGACTCATATAGCATATATACATGATAGTATATTCATGTGGCATACATACCTGTTATTACATCCATGTGCCATACAGACTTTCTAGTATACTGATGTTGCATACATACCTGCTAGTACATGTAGCCATACCTGTTTAGGGATGCTAGGATACTTGTGTACATGCATGCGATAGCCTTAGTAGATGTTATTTATTACTCACGAGCTGGCAACTCACCCCCGTTGTGCCACAGCTTTTCTGCAGGTCCGTTCCGTCAGCACTGTAGCGGCGGATACTTTTGCCTCTTTTGCTAATTTTGCCTGGACTCGAGGATTTTGCTCGTAGGTGGGTTGTTATCATTTTGTACCACCTTATTTATATTCATTGTATCTAGAGTACTCCATCTGCTATTATTCCAGCTGTACTAGTTTTATTTGGATTACTGTATATTGACCTAGAGGTGAGGTTGTGAGACTTTTGGATGATATGTTATATTTAGGGTCGAGCTCACTTGAGCTGACATATTATATTGCCTGTGCTTTCATGCGTATTTATGCACATTGTTATTTTACATTGCGTGGGATTTGTGACCGTCTTGAGGCGAAGAGCTAGCTCCTGCTTGGGGATGCCATATTCATGTTATCCATTTATATTCCTGTTTTGTACCCGTTGGGGGACTATTTTTTTTAGAAGATTTTGCCGGAAATTTGGGAAAAGGAAGTTGTTTTTCATAAAAAGAGAATTGATGAAACTTAATGAAACAAGTGCTTAAATAAAAATGGTTTTTCCTTCACTCTAATTCTTAATTGGGTTTTGATTTCTGGGCTTCGGCTTACTTATCTTACGGACGCCTTGAGACGTTTCGTAACTTAAGTGCCGGTCACGTTCCGTACTCTGCGGGTCGTGACAAAGTTGATATCAGAGCGATAGGTTTCACCTTTCCGAGTGTAGGATGACCCTTAGTAGATGGAATAAGTGACTTAAGCAGGGTAGCGTAGCGTATGTATGTCCGCGGCATACTTGCGATACGGTACTCCGCCTAGGTGACTTTAGGATATACTTGCTTGAAATTCCTTCTTCAATTCCGTGTATCCTATGATTCTATTGCACCGTTCTTATTGTCCTGTTTCCTGTACCAGTCATATGCCGCAGAGGGCTACCGGAGCGCAGAGGGCTGCCGCCCGAGACGAGATTCGAGCTGGCTCGTCCGAGACTAGGACTGAGCAGGGTGGTATGCCTATGCCACAGGGACAGACTGATCCGCCTCCCCAGGCCGTATGGATAGGCTTGAGTCCGGTATGGAGGAGCTGCGACAGATGATAGGGAGTATGCAGGAGCTACGTTAGATGGTAGGATCCTTAGTTGTGGCCAGTTGTGCACCGAGGCCGGAGGACGTACCTACTACATCCCAGACCACTTTGATACCTGCCCCTACTACTACCGCCGTGACCATCCCGGTTTCGCTACAGGAGTTCATGAGGCTAAGACCTTCAGTCTTCACGGGTACCGATGCAGCAGAGGACCCGCAGACGTTCCTTGATAGTTTGGCCAGGATCTGCCGTTTGCTGAGATGATCTGATGATAGATGGGTAGAGCTTGCGAGTTTCCGACTAGAGGGCCTCACACAGATATGGTGGGAGTCAGTTTTGAGAGGTCGAGCTACAGGTCTACCGCACATGTCGTGGACCGGGTTCACAACAGTCTTTCTAGCCTGTTTCCTTCCGGAGAGCGTTCGTGACGCCAGAGCTCGTAGTTTTGAGGCCTTGATCAAGACTCCAGAAATGACGGTGTCTGAGTATGACGCCCAGTTTACACAGTTGTCCCGATATGCTCCGTATCTGGTGGAAACTGATGAGAAGAGGGTGAAGAGGTTCATACATGGACTGGATGCCCAGCTATTTCTTGCCATTGGCACCCAACACTTCGATACCTATTCAGCGGTTATGGATACAGCGTTGCGGATGGAGGCACGTATTTCAGCGACTTCGGCCGTTCCCGGGCCGAAGAGGATTCGTACCGGCACGCCAGATCAGAGGCAGCACGCCAGATTCTTTCCGAGAGATAGGGCCGGCAGAAGGTTTGGACGAGGTCAGCTGTATGGTTCATATCTACAGGGACAGCAGGCGTCGCTAGGATGCTTTGGGTGAGGGAGTCTGCACCATCGTATCAGAGACTGCCCAGCGAGACGACAGGGAGTGGCGATAGTTCCGCATGTAACCCTACCACCATCACCACCCCTCCTCAGAGAGCTTTACTTCCTGCCACAGGCCATGCTCCACGCTAGTTAGGTGCACCCAGAGGCCGTGGACGAGGCGGACCGATCCAGAGAGGACGAGGAGGCAGAGGCCGAGGCCGAGGTCAGCCCGCTATTGGAGGAGGTCAGGCCCGAGTATTTACGTTGACACCCCAGGATGCGTAGGCATCCAATGCCGTCGTGACAGCTACCCTATCAGTATGTTCTGTTGATGCACACTTGTTGTTTGATCCCGGATCCACGCACTCATACGTTTCCACAGACTTCGTGCCGAGTTTGGGTAGAGAGTCCGGTTTGCTTAATCAGCCGCTTGTTGTGACCACTCCTGTGGGAGAGTCATTTGTTGCTAGGCATGTGTTCCGATCCTGTACTGTCCGTTTTGGCAAGCGAGTGCTGCCTGTCGACTTGATACTTCTGGAGATGTTGGACTTCGACGTTCTTTTGGGCATGGATTTGTTAGCCACGTGCTATGCGTCGGTCGACTGCCGCGAGAAGACAGTTAGATTTTGTTTTCCCGGCGAGTCGGCTTTTGTTGTGCAGGGGGACCGTGGTGCCGCCCCACACATATTGATTTTGTCTCTTCGCGCTGATCAGCTGTTGAGAAAGGGATGTCGGGGATTTCTAGCCTATGTTTGCGATACTAGAGCTTCAGATGTTCCATTGGACCAGGTTCCGATTGCATGTGAGTTCCCCGATGTTTTCCCTGATGAGCTGCCCGGATTGCCGCCTGAGCGCGATGTCGAGTTCTGTATTGATTTGATTCCCGGCTCAGGGCCTATTTCTATACCGCCCTATCGGATGGCCCCGACGGAGCTCTGAGAATTGAAGGTTCAGCTGCAAGATTTGTTAGATAAGGGACTTATTCGGCCCAATGTTTCTCCATGGGGTGCTCCGGTCCTATTTGTCAAGAAGGATGGAAGTTTGCGCTTATGCATCGATTACCGCCGGCTGAACAAGGTTACCGTGCGGAACAGATATCCGTTTCCGCGCATTGATGATTTGTTCGACCAGCTTTAGGGTACGGGTTATTTTTCGAGGATCGACTTACGATCAGGATACCACCAGCTGGGAGTCCGACAGGAGGATATACCGAAGACAGCTTTCCGTACAAACTATGGCCACTATGAGTTTCTGGTGATGTCGTTCGGACTCACCAACGCCCCCACAACATTCATGGATCTGATGAACCGTACGTTCAGGCCGTACCTTGACTTATTGATCATCGTGTTTATCGACGATATTTTGGTGTATTCCCGGAGCCGAGAGGAGCACGAGCAGCATTTGCGGATTACCTTGCAGACTTTGACGGAGCACCAGCTTTTCGCAAAATTTTCCAAGTGTTCTTTCTGGTTGGACATCGTTGGTTTCTTGGGCCACATGATTACGAGAGATGGCATATGTGTGGACCCGAAGAAGATTGAGGCTGTTCAGCAGTGGCCCAGAGCGACATCGGTTACGGAGATCCGTAGTTTTCTAGGCCTGGCGGGCTACTACAGGCGATTCGTTCAGGATTTTTCCCGTATTGCTGCACCTTTGACCGGTTTGACCCGGAAGGGAGTTCCTTTCGTTTGGACGGAGGAGTCAGAGCACAGTTTTCAGTAGCTACGGACTTGTTTGACTACGGCGCCGGTATTATCATTGCCTTCAGGATCAGGTGGATTCGTGGTTTATTATGACGCTTCGTGGGTGGGGCTGGGATGCGTATTTATGCAGCATGACAGGGTGATCGCGTATGCTTCGCGGCAATTGAAGAAACATGAACAGAACTACCCCACTCATGATTTGGAGATGGCTGCAGTGGTCTTTGCACTGAAGATATGGCGACATTACCTCTACGGCGAGTCGTGCCAAATATTCACTGACCACAAGAGCTTAAAATATATATTTCAGCAGCGAGACCTGAACCTCAGACAGCGTCGTTGGATGGAGCTGGTGAAAGACTATGACTGTGAGATCTTGTACCACCCGGGCAAGGCGAATGTAGTGGCGGATGCTTTGAGCAGGAGGCCCGGGGGTATTCTATCCTGTTTGCACGCGGTACAGAAGCAGTCGTCAGTAGATTGGCAGATTTTATGTAACAGCCGAGTTGAGTTCGAGTTCACTCCGACAGGGGGGCAGCTTGCGCATGTTCGTGCACATCCGCAGTTACTTGACCGCATTCGAGAGGCGCTACCCAGTGATGACCATCTTTAGGAGATCATGGAGCAGATTAGACAGGGCAGAGATTTCGAGTTCATGATCGACGATCAGGGAGAACTACGATTCGGGACTCGATTGTGCGTACCAGATTCGGAGGGACTGCGACGTGAGATTCTCGAGGAGGCGCATAGATCTACGTACAACGTTCATCCAGGTTCCACCAAGATGTACCGTGACTTGAGAGATGTCTATTGGTGGGACGGGATGAAGAGGGATATCACCGACTTCGTATCAAGATGCCTGACTTGTCAGCAAGTCAAGGCCGAGCACCAGAGGCCAGCAGGAGAGTTGCAGCCTTTGCCCATTCCGGAGTGTAAATGGGAGCAAATTTCGATGGACTTCGTTGTGGGTCTACCCAGTACCAGTCGAGGGTACGAATCCATTTGGGTGATCGTGGATCGATTGACGAAAGCGGCTCACTTCCTGCCAGTGAAGACCACTTTCAGTTTTGCTCAGTATGCCCAGATTTACATCGACGAGATCGTGCGGTTACATAGCGTACCGACTTGTATAGTATCAGATCGAGGCACCCAGTTTACCAGCCGACTATGGCAGAGACTTCAGGAGGCATTGGGCACCCGTTTGAGCTTCAGGACAACATTTTATCCACAGACCGACAGGCGGTCAGAGCGGACTATTCAGATTCTCGGGGACATGCTCAGAGCGTTCGTTTTGGACTTTGGCGGTAGCTGGGATCGTCATTTACCTTTAGTGGAGTTCTCCTACAACAACAGCTTCCAGGATACTATCCAGATGGCACCTTTTGAGGCCTTGTATGGGAGGAGATGCAGATCGCCCGTCTGTTGGACTGAGCTGAGCGAGAGCAGTATTTTTGGGCCGCAGATCGTGCAGGAGATGACCAAGAAAGTGCAGTTGATTCGAGATCGGATGAGAGCAGCTCAGAGCTGGAAGAAATCGTATGCAGACAGGCGCCATCGCAGATTAGAGTTCGCTGTTGGTGATCATGTTTTTCTGAGGTTCTCTCCGATGAAGGGCGTGATGCGATTTAGGCGAAAGGGAAAGCTTAGTCCTAGATTCGTAGGTCCTTTCGAGATCCTCGAGCGCATCGGCGCTGTTGCATATCGTTTGGCTCTTCTACCCAGCTTTTCAGATGTCCACCCCGTTTTCCACGTGTCGATGCTACGCAGATATCTTCATGACCCTTTCCACACGATTCAGCATCAGACCGTTCAGCTTGAGCCTGACCTTTCGTTCACCGTGCAGCCAGTGGAGATATTAGATCGTAAGGTGAAGAAACTTCGATCAAAGGTCCTACCGTCGGTGAGGGTTCTTTTGCACAGCCCGAATGGTGAGGAGATCACTTGGAAGGCCGAGGGAGAGATGCGGAAGAAATTCCCTCATCTTTTTGAAGGTACGCGTAGTTGCATATTTTAAAATTCTGGGACGAATTTTCTTAAGGGGGGAAGACTGTAACACCTGAGTTTAGGGTTAGTGGTAATTGTGTGTTAATGTGGTGTTTTTGGTAAAAAGTGTACCAAAACGGGTTTCTAGTAATTTATCTGGAATTATGGTGATTTTTGTAGAATTTTATCTCGACCACACACACTTGTGCACGTTAGCTAGGGATAAGACTAGGGTTTTGCCATATAATGGAGCTTGTGGGTTAATCATGTTTAAGTTAACCATGGTGGATTAGGCCCTTGGCTAAGAAAATTGAGTTGTTTTGAGCTAATTAGTTTAATTGAGGATGGTTGACTTTGACCATAGGTGTTTAGTGAGTTTTAAGGTTGACTTGCTTGAGAGAGAGAGAGGGATGTGATGTGTCATGATGGTTTAAGGTTAAGTCACCCCTTTTTCAACTCAAACCTTTTGAAGGTCTTCTCACACTCATACCTCTCTCACTCATAACACACAAACATCAGCCCAAATCTTATCAAATCAGCCACCCAAACCACCACCTATTGCTGCTACAGCAGCTGATGATTCACATCAGCCCAATCTCAACTCTTTTCTTCACACATCAGCACACCAACTGCTGCAACAGCAGCTGTTTCAGCCACCAAAACAGCACCATCAGCCCAAAACATCAGCCATATATCACCACCTCAGCCTCTATCATCATTGCAACAGCCCACTTCATGAACTCACACACAGCCATCTTCAAAGAACCTTGCTCTACCACAAAAACAGCTTCAGCTTCAACTCAATTCAGCAGCTGCAGCATCAGCTGAAACAGCAACACTTTCAGCCCAACACCACACCACTTCAGCTCAAACCCACACCACATCAGCCCCAACACACACCCCAACTACACAACATCAGCACCACAACACCAACACAACCCGAACAACAGCAACGGCCCAACCCAGAACTGGAGCAACAGCAACAGCAACATTTCAGCCCAAACAACAGCGTCAGCTTCAGCAACAGTGAAGCTCAGCTCTTTTCCAGCCAAGTTTTGCAGCACCCACTCTCTTCTTCTTCTCCTTCTTGTTTGAGAGGTTCCTAGGGGGTATAATTCCTAAACTCTTTCCATATTGCTTAGGTTATGAGTTTGTTTAGCTAGTTTAGTGTTTTATCGGAATTTTAGTATTAGGATTGTGTGGTGATGTTAGATCTAGTTACATTAGAGTGCTTGTAGCTTAATAAGCCCTTTTAGGTGTTAGTTAGTCTGCTTTAGCCTAGTTGTGTCATTAAAATTAGATAGATAACATTAAATTGCGAAAATTATGGTTATCTAGCTTAGTTGGTGTTTATTGCATGCTTTAGTGGTAATTTTGGATGAATTAAGAGAATTTTGGCTAAGAATTGGTTGTGATTGTTGGAATAGCCCTATTAGGTGCTGTGGAGACTAGAACACCCAAGTTTGGTCCCGGATTTCACAAGACACCCAATTTATCCGACTTGGCGTAATTTAGCAGTTTTAGCGACTTTTTAGCCTCTGTAGATTTTGTTGTTGATCTGAGCCCGTAAAAATAAAATTGTGAAGACTGTAGCATGGTGAGACTACTAGGGGCACACACACTGAGCACGGGGACCCACCTCATCTTTGAGGCCGCCGGTTCAATCATTCTGGCCGCAAATTGCGGCCAGAGTAGGGGGTAGGGTGTGGGGATTTTGGGTATGGGGTCCTGATGGGTAGTCTAGAGTATTGGTACCTGAAACTTTTTAAGTTGGGTCCAGAGGCAAAATCTGGAGCTTATATCGTGTTTTCAATGTTTTAAGTCTCGTGCGACAAGTGCGTGCGACAAGCGCGTGATACGCGTGGTTCTGTGGCGCGCTGTGCGACACAGCGCGTCGGTGTAGATTCTGGTGGGTTTGTGCGCATCATGACGTGTCGTGTGCACGCGCGTCTAGTTTCACGCACGCGTATCCCTTTCTATAGATATATCGTGTTTTGCAGGATTTTTCCTTATATGGTGACTTTTGTAAATGCTAGGTTCGCCAGCGGGGACTTCAAGCGCAGCGGAGAAAGGAAAGCAAGTGGTCGGACACATGTAGCGCGGGATCACGGGTGAGTAGATTTAACATCTACGGGGGAGGATCGTTTGGATGGCGCGAGTCGCCCGATAGATTTAGTAAACTTGAAAATAGTAAACTTTGATATTTACTTATGACATTAGAATAATAATACTTGCATGATATTTGCTGCAGTTAGGATCTATATGTTGTACCTATAGACGCAAACTCATTTGTAGAACACATGCACCATTACCAGGTTTTTATATGAAGCACGAGCACTATTCATGTATACACACACACCCTGGTAATTGCCATGTTACGACACTAGATAACTATAAATCTGAAACATGTTAATTGTTTAGACCTGTGTTATTGCAACAAATATTTAAAATGAAATCATAAGAATTGCTATTCTCGTGCATATGTATTATTATATCATTTGTTCATGCCTGGTATAAATCATACATTGCAAATTGATAACATAGGTACTCATTATCATTGACATATGCATACATGATGATTTCATGAGATTTATGATATTTCTGGATTTCGGAGGAAAGCCGCAAGATTTCAAACTGATAATCTTTTAAAATATAAAAATTGCGGTTTTCTAGTGATGTAAAGTGTCGTCCACCATGAGTTTGATGTGGTTTTCGAGACCCGTTTCGAGGAGGTGGATGAACCGTCTCGGGTACATGGTGGGCCCGGTACGGTACCCCGGGATAAGAAGATCGCAGGAGATGGCGTTGAGCCTGGCAGGGGACGGATTACCTACCGGTGACTTCTTTGGCACGACGGATATCCAGAGGATACCGACCGTGGCCGCTAGATTGAGATATGGATATTTGACATGGATCAGCCGGACGGCTGAGGCAAGAGATACTTGACATGGATATATGAGATTGAGATAGTTTTGATGTGTCGTTGCTGGACATGGATTTTATTGATTTCATATATATTATGCTGATTTTAAAAAGGAGTTTCAAAAATAGAATAAAGAACAATTCTTATACGTACCTGATGAGATCTTGAGTTGACTCATAGAGCATACATACATGATAGTATATTCATGTGGCATACATACCTGTTATTACATCCATGTGCCATACAGACTTGCTAGTACACTGATGTTGCATACATACCTGCAAGTACATGTAGCCATACATGTTTAGGGATGCTAGGATACTTGTGTACATGCATGCGATAGCCTTAGTAGATGTTATTTATTACTCACGAGCTGGCAACTCACCCCCGTTATGCCACAACTTTTCTGTAGGTCCGTTCCGTCAGCACTGTAGCGGCGGATACTTTTGCCTCTTTTGCTCTTTTTGCCTGGACTCGAGGCTTTTGCTCATAGGTGGGTTGTTATCATTTTGTACCACCATATTTATATTCATTGTATCTGGTGTACTCCATCTGCTATTATTCCAGCTGTACTAGTTTTATTTGGATTACAGTATATTGACCTAGAGCTGAGGTTGTGAGACTTTTGGATGATATGTTATATTTGGGGTCGAGCTCACTTGAGCTGACATATTATATTGCCTGTGCTTTCATGCGTATTTATGCACATTGTTATTTTACATTGCGTGGGATTTGTGACCGCCTAGAGGCGAAGAGCTAGCTACCGCTTGGGGATGCCATATTCATGTTATCCATTTATATTCCTGTTTTGTACCCGTTGGGGGACTTTTTTTTTTAGAAGATTTTGCCGGAAATTTGGGAAAAGGAAGTTGTTTTTCATAATAAGAGAATTGATGAAACTTAATGAAACAAGTGCTTAAATAAAAATGGTTTTTCCTTCACTCTAATTCTTAATTAGGTTTTGATTTCTGGGCTTCGGCTTACTTATCTTACGGACGCCTTGAGACGTTTCGTAACGTAAGTGCCGGTCACGTTCCGTACTCTGCGGGTCGTGACACTGCGGAGTAGACTAGTGTATACAGTCGAGACGCCGACGAGGGGCGGTGGCCGGTCTCATAAGCCACTGGTGTCAGTTGGATCACCTAAGATGTATACAGGTGCTCATTGGGTTATGAGTACACCGGACAGGACTCGTCGGGAACATGCTAGTTGCTATTATACATATCGTTAGATAGCAGTTCCCTAGTGACATGTGTACAGGTTAGTTTTTCGATCTGAGATCGTCATTTGTCTCGTGTGAGTTCCCATTGTGCTTTGATTACTACACTACCATGGCTCAAAGGAGTCGTGCAAACAGGTTTTAGTTGGGTACAGTCCAAAGCCACATAGAGGCAGTGAGCGGATCGTCGGGGATTCGTCTCTCCCGGTATTGTGGGTGAGATCGCGCTGTGTTTAGAAGAACCATTACACGAAATCCCTAGCCAGGGTAATCGAGATTTACTGGAAGGTATTCCAGTAGTATCTCATGGTGCTCTGGGCTACTCTCTGACACGACTTATACAGCTATTGGGGGTCTGATGTTTACCAGCCCCTAGGCCCTATATGCGATACTCATAGACGAACGTACCGGACTGTACGAATATTGTCACTGTCAGACTCAGTAGGGTTTCTGGATGGGTTCGCTCGTAAGCTTCCCTTCCGATCAATGCATAGGCAACCGTTACGTACAGCTAGTATCTCTGACGTGCTAGTGGTTATACCTAGTGCCAGTGTGTTGATGAGTCATTATAGTCCCCCACAGACAGTTTCCCAAGTTCGGGCGAAACGTTATAGAGGCTGTATGGTTTTATGACAGGGTTCGGAAAATGCACGTGCGTTTATGCACATGTCATATTTCGGGCAGATAATGCTGCTGGGTTTTGGTTTAAGCCGGATCCGAGTATTAAATTGAGTAGATATAATATCTTTGTCTCTGTTGCATTTGTATTCGGTTGTAATACAAATGCTGGTATATTCATACTCTTATGGGGTTATCCTGAGATTCGTTTCGGGATCGCTTTTGGAAGTTGCCATTTTCCAGTTTTCTATCACCCGTCTTTAACATTCGGTTAAAGACAGATTTATCTTTTCTTGGGTGAGTCATGATTCTAGAAGGTTCTAGATTTGATGATTCATTGTTAGCATTAAATGAATGGTGACTAAGGTTAATGATTCGTGTATGCATTAATGATAAATGCAAGGTGTATTATTGACTCATCATTCTCATTTAATGCTTGTGTTCATCCCCCATCCACCTCATGAAGTGGCTGGCCCATTATTAGGTGCCCTCTTGATTGATTTTTACACACACTCTCATTTGTGAAAATGATATGAAATATTTGCTAAGTTTCCAAGCTCATTTTTCATTACCCGATTCCAAAAGGCAACTTCATTAACCGTTCGTCCATGGTTTTGGACAAAGTGAGATAAAGTGTTCTACTCATTCTCTACATCATCTTGGTCATCTCTTTTAGCAAACTTGACGACCGAGTTGGCTCGGTTCAGAGGCGAGAGCCCGTTTACAGATTCGTCAACGTGGTGCCACCTGGACGAGGAGTCTAGAGATTCAGGAGATCGGAGCAGCCGCAACAAAGCGTGGGATGATTGTTGAAGACCGAAGGACTCGGATCGTTCGGTATAACATTTCTACCCACTTTGTAATTTGTTAGTTTAGTTTTAATGGCAGATCCGAGTTATAGTATACGATAGCGCCAGTTGTAAAAAGTTTTGTTCCGCATTTGGCGTCTGTTGGACGGCCGGGGCGCTACCGTGTACTTACACTCATTTCCCCCCTTGAATTTGCTAAAAGAAAACAAAAGAAAAGAAAGGAAATGAAGGAAAATAGTTAATTAAGTATGGGCTTTGACTTTTGGGGTTGACCTACTACTTTCCTCACCTCATTCTCTCTCCCCACTCTCTCCCCATCCTTTGGCCGACCCTCCCTCTCCCTCAACAGTAGGCCCTCTCTTTTCTCCCCTCATTTCTCTTAAAAAAATTTCATCAAAAATTACCTCAAAATCCGTCAAAAAAATCCCAAAATACAAATCCAACTCTACCCATTTTAGTTTAGCCTATAATGCATGGATTGTGGGGAAAAGAGAGCATTTTGGATGGCTAGATTTCAAGTGAGATCTACAAAATTGTGGAGGTATAATTTTAACCTTGTAGTTAAATTGTTAATTAATGCTTATGTTAGCTTAATTACGTGTTAATTAGGTTTTATATGGGTTCAAATTGCATGATTGAAAATTCAAGAGAAGGGGTTGTGATCAAATTAGAGTTTTGGGTATTTGGATCAGGATTTGTGCGTTGTAATTTGAGATCTTAAGTCATGTTTGGAAAAGCTAGTTACTAGTTGCTATTTGTTAGTTTAAAATTTTTTAATGGTGTTAATTTTGTTAACTAGGTTTTGGGAATTTAATTAATCAATTGGGATAAAAATCTAATTAGGGTATTCATGGTATTATTAACATTTTAAATTGTATTTTAATATTTTAGATCATGCAAATCCAAGCTAAATTGTTGTTTATGCATTTTTGCTAAAATAGTTGAAATTTGGATAAAATTGCAAACTAGTTTTTTTGAACGTATATAGTTAGGTGAAATTAAATTATGGAAATGGTTTGTATGGCTTATTTAAGTTATTTAGTAAATATTATGGCCATTAGTTTTGTTTAAACATCAAAATTTGTATTAAAACGGTTAACGACCGCTAACTTGATTTTTGGGAAATAAAACAATTTGTTTACTTTTATTGGTTTTGATGATTTTAACCTATTCCATATATATGTTTAGTGTTTGTGAATGTGAAAAAGGGTGTGTTTGGGTTTTTCTCGATGGTTTGCGTTTGTACGCCGACGTCGAGGGTTTTTGGATTGATTTGTGAAAGCAACCATAGGTTTTAACCTATGTGAGATTCGTGTGTCGTTTTGGTCATGTGTCGGATTTTAATACGATATGGTGCGTTATGATATGTAGGTACCCCAGGTGGACTTCGAGACGACAAGTAAGCGCGTGGCGACGTCGGCACCTTCGAGCGAGGACCAGGTGAGTAGATTTATATCTACGGGGAGAAGTCGGGTGGATGGCATATAGCACCCCCGAAGTTCGTGGTGATGTATACGAATACGTATACACATATATATATTGATTATATTGTTTGAGATTATTGATGATAAAGATAGATTCTAGGTGTGATTGGATAGGTTTAGTGTTGCGAAACCCTAGAGTAGTGGTTGCACCCCACATACACACACACCCATACTTGCATACATTCTTCTTCAATTTGTGCTTATACGGGAATATGTATTTATGTGTTCACATGGGTATGGGACTATGTGTTCACATACTTGATTTGAGGATAGTATTTGGGATTTGAGGTGGGTCGATGAGATTGATTTGAGACCGTGAGATCGGTGATATAGTAGGATTCGTATTTGAGATACGTCATGATGTCATAGCGGATCTTTGGACGACGATACCACGTAAATAGTGTTAATAATGAAATAATCGACTTGTGATCGTGTTATGTGATATGATATGTTAGGATGTTTATGATAGGCTGCATTGGGCGATGTATACTTCCTTATGATAATATGCGCTGATGATATCGGTTTGTACGAGACTGTCGATCAGTAGTCAGATCATGATTATATTGATGATATTAGTATTGTACTAGACATAGATCAGTACCCAGATGATGATCATGATAAAGAGGATACCAGATGAATAATTTGATGAATGTGATATTGAACCGTACCCAGATTTGGGACGCCGTACGACGGATTTACGTACGAGCTATATATTGATGTTTGATCCACACTCTTGACTTAGGAATCACTGATTATAAATATGGTATCGGATGTGATATTATTGAGGCGTGATCACCGACTCTTATATATATATATATATATATATATATATATATATATAAGTATCGACTCAGATGTTAGGCGGTTTCCTTACCTTCAGTTAGCCTGTTAGCTCAGCCCTATAGTTTAGTGTAGCTGTATGACTCATATGATATTAAATGCAGATTATGTAGGACTACGGCAGCGCTCCGGCCGTCTATCCGAGGCCAAAATGCGGAAACGAAAAATTTTCTTTACTTTAAACCGGCACTACCGCATCCTAAAAACCCGGATCGTAACCATTAACCTAACGCTAGCTAACAAGAGAAAGGGTAGAGAGCTATACCGAGCGATCCGTATCCTTCGGTCTTCGGCCTCCGTCCCGATCTCCTCGCGGAATCTCCGGTCTTCATCTCCTCGTCGGAGCGGGCACCACAGCGCCGGGTTCTTTTACGGGCTCCCACCTCTGGACCGAGGCAACTCGGGCACGAAGTTGGCGAGCCGACGTGTCATAGAATTTCGGCAGAATAGTGTAGAATGGTTTGCCTCTATGTGGTGATTGAAGTTGCTATTTTAGATGGAGGAGAGAATGAACATTGGAGAGAGGTTGATGAATATATGTAGCAAGCAAAGAATGAGATGAACGTTTTTCCTCATACCAAAAAAAAAACTCTCCCTCTCTCAAATGTGGCCGGCCCCAAATAGGTCATGGGAAAATAAGGGGGTGAGCACAATCAAGTGGAAGGTAACCATAAGCCATGTGAAGATAATGAGGAATAATGGTCACATCAATTTCTAATCTTATCTTATCTCATTAATACAAGAAATGATCAGTAGAAAAAGCAAAGATGCTATATCCATCATAATCCCTCATTTACAAATAAATCCCTCCACAAATGCTAATTTGCATACTTGCAAATTAGCCCCTCCATCATAAAAATCCGGCCGTGAAGGAACAAAGGATAACTGGCCAGAACGGAATGCAAACTGGCAACTTCAAAAAAATGATCCCATAATAAATTACAGGAAAACCCCGCGACCGTATATACATAGCCGCATTTGTATTCCGACCGAATACAAATGCAAAGATACAAAATCTACACTGTACAATACTAGGATCCGGCTTAAACCAAAGTCCGTTAGTATTATCCGTCCGATCATGATTCGTGCAATACCGGACGTATATGATCGAACCCTGCCATATCTCTATACGGTCTGTACCGCGTTTCGCCCGAAACTTGAGAAACTGTCTGTGGGGGACTCTAAAGACTCGTCAATACCTTTGGCTGTGGATTTGACTACTAGCACGTCAGAGGTATTAGCCATACGTAACGGGCTACCAGGTATTGACCAAAAGGGACGTCGATGAGCGAACTCATCCTGACACCCTACTGAGCCTGTCAGTGACAATATCCATACAGTCCGGTCTATTCGTCTATGAGTATCGCATGGCGGGCCTAAGGGGTTGGTAAAAGTCAGACCCCCAAAAGCAGTACAAGTCATGTCGGAGTGTATCCCAGAACACCCTGAGATACTACTGTAATACCTACCAGTAAATCTCCTGCCTCGGCCGAAGGATTTGTGTAATGGCTCTCCAAGACACAGAGCGAACTCACCCGCAATACCGGGAGAGACGAACCCATGCATATCCGCTCACTGCATCCATGTGGCTCGGGATTGTACCTAACTAAAACCTGTTTGCACGACTCCTTTGAGCCGTGGTAGGGTATTAATCAAAGTACAGTAGGAACTCACACGTGACAAATGATGATCCCAGGTCGATGAACTAACCTGTACACATGTCACCAGGGAACTGCTATCTGACGTCACGTATAAGACCAACTAGCATGTTCCCGGCGAGTCCTGTCCGGTGTACTCATAACCCAATGAGCACCTGTATACATCTTAGGTGAACTAACTGACACCAGTGGCTTATGAGACCGGCCACCGCCCCTCGTCGGGGTCTCGACTGTATACACTAGTCTACTCTGGAGTATCGATGCCCTGTCTCGAAAACTCCCACGACTAGTGACCTTTTAAGGATGTGCTTATAGACCACAGCTCCCACTTATATGATCGCCATCATACTGGTGGCCGTCAAGCAAGAATCCTAAGAGCTCTATCAACGCGCAATAGTGACCTGTAAGGTCATCCAAAACAGTACACGATGATAAAGATGAACCAGATAGCATACTATCATCTCCAGTAAGATTGTCCTACGGTATAGGTCCTCCCTCAATCATTGCAATCACGTGCCTGTGATCCAATAATTGACTCTGAGGGCACTATCTCCAACAATCTCCCACTTGCACTCAAGGCTAATTATTGCGATGTCGCATACTCACAGCATGTGTGATACCGAACACCCAACTCCTCTACTAATCAGTCTCACAAAACCCGTTTGCGAAACTAATGCGTTCGAGGAATAGTCTCAGTGAGTGGATCCGCTTTGATGTTTCTTTCTATGTCTCTCTTTATCTCAAGTTCACGGAGAATGTCATCTCCCGAAATGAGCAATACCTGTCTTAGAATATGTCTGGATATCTGATGGGACCAAGCTCATAAATGAACTTCAAATCCAAACTTCTTAAACTGTATCATCAACTGAACTTAATCAGTATCCAGCGCCATACCTCCCACAATATCCGCTTAGATCACCTGTCCAAAACACTGCCCCTCGTCAGAGGGAAAACTATAACTCTGACAGTCACTCTATCATCCAGGTCACCTTGGAAGCCTGGAATGATAACTGTCTCCCGAAGGAGGATGCTGTCATCATATCCCTAGAACATCAACTTATGTTCTAAAACTGCTTCCGAACGTTTCTCCAGGATTGGATCAATATCACCTTATTGCATCTAGTGCAAAAACAACATCTATATCCTATGTGGAGAAACCACTGTGTGACAACCAAAGTATAACCGATCGTAGTATAACAATTTCACATCCTACTCTGTGTATGTCATCCTAATACCTGGACATCACACCCTACTACCTTCTTAACAGATCCATCCCCTATTCTGATGAAGTCAAACCTATGACTGTCACATCAGAAATAGATGATCTATCTCCGCTATATCTGCTTTAGCCTATAAATAGACATAAGCCACTTGTCCATTATACTTCCGCTGCCCCCACTAACTACGAAAACCCTCTGGCAGAGTCATATAAGCGTACACTTCTAAAGCTAGTTTAGAACAACGCTATACTCATCCTCCTGCCGGGTATCACGGTCTGGAACAACAGCAATGGCATGTCTGGGAAAACAAGAACCTCCCTATCACCGTCCCTGAGGCTACCGGAGTACCTCTCGGGTGCTTGAGGTTACCCACCATATCTGCGGAGTGGCCAATGGAATGTCAAACCAGATTCAATCTTTAGGTTCTTATCAAACATTCAGTAATCGTTTGCTGTTCTGGAATCACTTCCAGTTCTACCATACTCCCACTACTGTTTTCTGAAAAAATCTATTTTTATTAAAAATATGGCAAGTCAAGAACAATATCGCTATTGATCTTCCAGATGGTAGAAAATCAACCCTCTTCATTGTTAGTTATATGTATGCCCTAGAGGCCATTACTGTACATAAGATGTATATTGTAGTGGATGCTGGGACATATATAGGTAGGACTTTCTTGCTCGACATGATAGTACGCTATCTAGTTGCTCTTTATCTTAACATGTACGCTTACTGTCTCTCTATTACATGTTGATAAAGCCCTTAGGATATGTGCTCGACTTCCAGGACTATGATGTAGATCATACTAGTGGGGCCTGGGTAGTCCATGAGTACATCCTTCAATGTTCCTAGTCATGGGAATATCGAGACGGGGCATCGATATTCCAGAGTAGACTAGCGTATATCTTCTCGACCCATGTGATGGGCGATGGATGATCCCATATCCATTGGTGTTTGACATCAGAGATGGTATGCGGGTGCTCAGTGGAGACTGGGTACACTGAACGGACTCGCCGAGAACTCCCAGATGGTATTTTACCTTACGTCAGATGGCAGTTCTCTGGTGACACTGGTACAACTTAGTCTGTTGACCCAAGATCGTCATAGAGTCTTGTGTGTCTCCTACTGTGCTTTGATTTCCAACCTACCACGGCTCTACTGTGTCATGCAAATAGGTGGTGTTTGGGTACAGTCCCGATTCACATGAAGGCAATGAGCGATATGAGGGGATTCGTCTCTCCCGGTATTGGGGGTTGATGTTGCGCTATGCTCGACTGGCCATAACTGGAAATCCCTGGCCAGGGTTGTAGTGATATACTGGTAAGAGTTATCAGTAGTTTCACGCTTGTTATGAACCTTACATCGGCATGATTTATCAAGCTACTGGGGTTTGACGTTTACTACCCCTAGGCGAGATATGCGACATATCAGACGAACAGACCGGACTTTACGGTAAGTGTTACTGGTTGGATTCACAGGAGTGTGAGCGGGCTTGCTCGTTGAACTTCTGATCGCTCAATACCTGGGTGGCCGTTACGTTTAGCAGACCGCTTACGGCTTGTGAGTGTTTGATATGATCATCACCTGCTGCCGGCGTATTGACGAGTCTTTAGAGTCCTACACAGAGGTTTCCTGGCTCAAGCGAAACGAAATAGGAGCGCATATGAAATATGTGCGGGACCGAGAATAATACCAGTATGTGATACTGAATTCTATTCTCGCGATTTGTATCATCGGACGGTTATATAAGATATAGCCGGGTTACCGAATCAAATGTTGATTCGATATATTGATACACTTGATATTAGTCGGTTATGTGCAGTATGACCGGATCATTAAATCAAGTGTTGATTTAATGATTTAATTTATAATTATATATTAGATATATTACTTTACATTGTCTAGTATTGTTCACTTAAGATTGATTATCTCACTTGATTGTGCACATTGTATATATGATATATGTTTGTGCACGTTCACAACAGAATACTGCATTTTATACCGCCCATTCTTACGCTCGTGTGTTTATAGGTAGGTGCTTTTGATCTGTGTTTGTTACATATTTACAGAGTACAGGTTTTCAGTCCAAATATTGCAAATCATGACAAAATCTCCACAGTTACACCAAATACAGAACATCTGTTGACAACAGATAAAAGCCGGGTTCCGGTCATCCATATCCGTCCGGTGCTGCGTACCGGTTCCAGGGACAAGACATATGACAGCTGTCATTCGTGTCTCGGACAAGCACGGAGCACGAGAGGGGCTGCACAAGAATCAATGGGTGCGCGGAGCTCAAGAGAGATAAAGTTAAAAGTGAAGAAAAGATAACAATCTTGGACTATGAATTCTGCTAATATTCTGGAAGAAATTATCAGAAAATACATGTACCAGACAAGAGGGGACAGGAGACCAGGAAAACACTCAGAAGCCCACACCCTAAACCCACAGTAGGGGCGCGGATCCGCGGCCATAGGGGGCTATAGGCGGCGGATCCGCGGTCGTACAGTGGCCTTGTTCTGTCGTTTTTCAGGGGCTTTTTGGTAATCTTATTTTGGGTCTGGTGGTTGCCCTAGAACTCCATTCTCCTGCCTATAAATACAGCAGTTTTGAGCTTAACCAAGAGAGCTTTTTTTGTTTTTCTCTTTTGTGTAATTTTGTTCTTCTTTCTTCTTCTTCTTCATTCTTCCTCCATTAAATTGTAGTGAGAGCTTTTGAGTGGAAGATTAATGAAGATGAGGGTTCTTTATCTTTCTTGTTAGTTTGCTCCCCCTTGAGATTTTTGCTTTCTCTTGCTCATTCAACCTCTTCATTGAGCTTGAATGGGTAAGAGTTAGTTATTGATCTCAAGGGTCGTATTTTCTCATGGGACTAGTCCTTCACTTCACATGCGTTCTCTACCCTTCCCTTGATCTTGCAACCTCTTCATTGAGCTTGCAAGTTTAAGGGTTGGCTATTGAGCACATGCTTGGCTTGGGTTCTACTTCCGTGTTCTTTTTATCGCTTATTTATTACTTGCATTTATTACCTTGTCTTTTATTACTTGCAATTTTATTCATGCAATTTTATTACTTGTATCTTTTCTTTTCTTTGTTCTTTTCTTTTTGTTCTCTTTTGTTCATATTGTGAATGTTGTAATTATTGTTATTGTTAAGAATTAATACGGTTTTATAAGTTAAAATTTCTTTGGCAATTCCTTTTCCCGTTATTTTCCATTTGAACTTCGCCCAAACCATACGCAAGCGCTCCGTTAGGCACCGTACCCTGACAAGGTAACGGTGATTCCTAACCACGACCGGTTGCGTTCGGTTTGGCCGGAGGCGAAGGCAAGAGACAAGAACGGAAGGACAAGGGTAAATAAGCCGGATTCCACGAATACCGCGCTTAAATCCCCTAATCCACGTTGTTGCCGATTGCTTAGCTTCAATTGGTCAAGACTCGGCTCAAAGGTTTTGAGTACGGATTTCTTAGCTTACAATCTCGTATTTTCTTAACAACCTTATACTTGCAGATAAACACATAGGTTAGATCAAACAAACATACAGATTCTTTATTAACTCGTCTAAGACAAGAAGGTAAGATACCACCATCTCCCTATGGACCGACCCGTGCTCACTGGCTAGCTGCATAGCGACACCGTCCTGATCGCGGTTACACTTTAAATCTTTGAACATCCGACACGCCAAAAGCGTGCGATCAGTGCACTAGTTTGTATCATGTTTGATGATACATGCAAACTTGGGTGTGTGTATGCTTTAAACCATGTTTAGGTTAATGGTTAGGTTTTATTTGTTTTATTTATTTTCTTTATTCACTTTGGCAAAAATAAAATGGTGGTTATCTTTGTTTTATGCAAGAAGCTTCATGCATCTTTGAAAAAGTCTTCCATTTTGTTTTATCCTTAACCCTAACCATTTACCAAAACCCTAGTTTATTCTCTACATTAGTTACACTCACCCATGATTGCTAAATGATAAGCATCACTTGATTTTCTATTTTTGATATTCATTCTTTTCTTTCTTCTTCTTCATCTTCATGAAGTGAAGAAACCATTCTTCAAAATTTCAAGTGTTGAAATCAAGTGAGAAATCCAAATCCAAAGTGAACCCACTTCCTATTTATTCATCCTCTACCACTTGCCATGTAGTATAGCGTGTTTTCTTCATAAGTTTCATGACCTAGTGAAGATTGAGCTTGAGTTTGAGTCGCCTTGACGTAGATCATCTTCGGCATCGAAGTCAACGACCTAGCCCGCCTATTTCTCCGATGAAACCGACGCTAGAGTCCGGGATTCCGATGATCGCAGCGGAGGGACGTCATCATGGAGCTAAAGAAGTGGAGGACCGGATCTACAAAGGTTGTAATTCCTTTCACTTATTTGTAAAGTTGTTTGCTAGCTTCTAGTTTCACCTATCCTCTAGTTAACTATCTTGCATTAGGGTTTCTCGGCACATAAATTTTTGAATTTGGCATGGTTGATACCTTGTGGAACCTCATGGGTGTGCTTAAGAACCCTACAGTGGTATCAGAGCATAGCTAAAGATTTAGGAGAAGTGTAGGCGAAGATAGAAACCCGATCGAACCCCGAAACCCTAAAAAAACCTTCTCTGTATATTTTCTGAAAATGTGGATTTTTGTGAATTAAAAATATCCAGAAAATTCAGCAGGGTTTTGTAGGAGTTACTGTTAAGCACGTGCCCCTAACTCAATAAATGCGCCGCGGAACCGCGACCCCACCCTGGTTTTCGCGGCGGTTCCGCGGCCATAATATTGAATTAAGACACGTGGCTTACACAGTAACCCCCGAATGTAATGCCTCTGTTTTCTGGGATTTTTAATCTTTACTCAAGAGTTGAGTTTTCTGGGTTGTATTGGGGACTCGGTGTTTCGATCGGGAAGTCTAACTTCGTCTATGTGTTTTTCCGGATAATTTTACAACATGTTAAAAAGTTCGACCGGATATAAATACCCACTTTTTCCCCTGTCGGGAAATTTCCATGTGTTGGATCTTTCCGTAGTTTAAGAATGTTCGAAGTAGTGCAAGTAACACGATGGACCCTCTAGAAGACAACAAACCTTAACTCGATTATGTGACCGTCTTGAACTGCCTTTTGAACCTTAGGGTTTGGGGCAGTGCGGCGTGCCACATGTGAGGCGTTGGCTTGACCCTTCTACGGCTGGACCGTCGGTACTGTGGCATGAAGTGAATGTTTTTAAACTTATTTCATATGTTGAGCTGTTTCGGGAAAACTTGGGTGTTTGATTGTTCGATCGGAAAGTTTAACATTTTCTATTTATCTGGAGTGTGATACAATATTTGGAATCCACAAGTAGTTATGAGATAACTGATTTGGATGTTATAAACATAGCAGTTTAGTCTTACTTGATCGGTTGCCATGGAATTTTGATGTGATCAAAATTCCATCGCAATCACGTAGCGTACGCGGGTACTTTCCGGGTAAACTTAATAGACAACCACTCCCCATAGCCCCGACCAAGTGACTGTAGGAGAACCCCGTAGCCAAAAGCAGCCATTCGGGTTCTCACGGCAGTGGTGTTCCGCCTTAGTGCACTTCGTCGACGGCATCGGGGTGCGGCTATCTCCTAAAGTTTGCGACGAGCATTCGATCCGAATGTTGGGAATCCTGTTGAATTGCCCGACTTGATATTGAAAAGAGTTTTCTATGATGAGACTAAAATGCGGGGTTTATAATTGTTAGGCATGCGATGTCTAAGGAATTCATTTAGTTAGGCATGCGATGTCTAAAGAGGTTGCAGAAACCAACTGTTGTAGTTTTACACTTTCTTTTCTGCGACCGTAAGTGTAATATGTGATATCGCCGGTTTCGTTGCTATATGTCAACGACAATTGTGTAAGTGCACGGCGGCGCCCCGGCCGTCAAACCGACGGCCAAATGCGGAAGCGGTGATAAACTTTAATTTTGCGAACTTAGCAAACCGGCACCACCGCACACTAAACCCCGGATTGGGCCATTAAACTAGATCTAGCAAAGTAACAAGATAGGGAAGAGAGATATACCGAGTGATCCGAGTCCTCCGGTCTTCTCGTCGTTGTCCCGATCTCCCGCGGAAACTCCGGTCGTCGCATCCTTGCCGGAAGGTCACCACATCGTCTGCATCTTTTACGGGCTCCCACCTCAATACCGAGGTAACTCGGGCACTAAGCTGGCAAGTCGACGTGCCTAAGATTTGCTATAGAATGTGTTGTAGATCATGCTAGTCTCATTTGGGGTTTGTAGTTGCCTTGATGGAGGAATGGAATTTTCAAGTGGAGCTAGAATGTGTGTAGCAAGGAAAAATGAGATGAACCAAATTATCCTCATCAAAATGAAACCCTCTCATTTTTCTCCCCTCTTTCCAAAAATGTGGCCGGCCTTGCTCTCATGAGGAATGGTGGTGGAGGGCAAAACAAATACAAGAGGGAGGTAAGTGTAGGAAAAGCAAGAGGTGACCACATCCAAAGTAAACCTCACCATAACCAATTCACATCAAACCCATATCCTTTCTTATCTCAATTAATGCACCATCATGGATGAATGATGCTTAACATATCATAATGAATACAATTGCAAGAAACCCCCTCCACAAATGTTATTTGCACAATTGCAAATAACCCCCTCCATCGGAAAAGTCCGGCCGGGAAAGAACAAAGGAAAACCGGCCGGAACGGAATGCAAACTGGCAACTCCAGAAAACTGGTCCCGTAATAAATTACAGGAAAACCCCCATACTGTGCATACACACCCGCATCTGTATTCCGTCCGGATACAAATGCAATGAGACAAAATCTACACTGTACTATACCAGGATCCAGCTTAAACCAAAGCCGGCTAGTAAAATCCGTTCGATCCTGATCCGTGCAATACCGCACGTATCTGATCGAACCGTTCCATATAACTATACGGCCTCTAGTACTAACCGTCCGATCCTGATCCGTGCAATACCGCACGTATCTGATTGGACCCTGCCATATCTCCATACGGCCTCTACAGCGTTTCGCCCGAAAGCTTGAGTAACTGAAATTGTGGTGGACTCTAAAGACTCGTCAATACTATGGCTGAGGATTTAACCACTAGCACGTCAGAGGTATAAGCCAATACATAACGGGCCACCAGCTATTGACTAAAGGGACGTCAATGAGCGAACTCATCCTGACACCCTACTGAGCCTGTCAGTGACAATATCCGTACAGTCCGGTCCGTTCGTCTATGAGCATCGCATGTCAGGCCTAGGGGGTTGGTAAAAGTCAGACCCCCAAAAGCGGTACAAGTCGTGTCGGAGTGTAACCCAGAACACCCTGAGATACTACTGGAATACCTACCAGTAAATCTCCTGCCTTGGCCAAGGACTTCGTGTAATGGCTCTCCTAGACACAGCGCGACCTCACCCCCAATACCGGGAGAGACGAACCCCCGAAGATCCGCTCACTGCCTCCATGTGGCTCGGGACTGTACCCAACTAAAACCTGTTTGCACGACTCCTTTGAGCCGTGGTAGGGTAGTAATCAAAGCACAGTGGGAACTCACACGAGACAAATGACGATCCCCAGGTCGATGAACTAACATGTACACATGTCACCTGGAAACTGCTATCTGACGTCAGGTATAAGACCAACTAGCATGTTCCCGGCGAGTCCTGTCCGGTGTACTCATAACCCAATGAGCACCTGTATACATCTTAGGTGAACCAACTGACACCAGTGGCCTGTGAGACCGGCCACCGCCCCTCGTCGGGGTCTCGACTGTATACACTAGTTTACTCTGGAGTATCGATGCCCTGTCTCGAAACTCCCACGACTAGGGACCTTTTAAGGATGTGCTTATAGACTCCAGCTCTCACTTATATGATCGCCCTCATACTGCTGGCCGTCAAACAAGAATCCTATGGGCTCTATCAACGTGTAATAGTGACATGTAAGATCACCTGAAGCAGTACACGATGATAAAGGTAAACCAGATAGCATACTATCAACTCGAGTAAGACTGTCGTACCGGGATAGGTCCTCCCTCAATCATTGCAATCACGTGCCAGTGATCCAATAATTGACTCTGAGGGCATTATCTCCAACAATCTCCCACTTGCACTCAAGGCTAATTATTGCGATGTCGCATACTCATAGCCCGTGTCATACCGAACACCCAACTCCCCTACAAGTCAGTCTCACAAAACTCGTTTGCGAAACTATTGCGTTCGAGAAATAGCCTCAGTGAGTGGATCCACCCAGATGTTTCTTTCTATGTCTCTCTATATCTCAAGTTCGCGGAGAAAGCCATCTCCCGAAATGAGCAATACCTGTCTTAGAATGTCTGGATGTCTGATGGGACCTAGTTCATAAATGAACTCCAAATCCAAACTTCTTCGACTATATCGTCAACTGAACTTAATCAGTATCCTGCGCCATGCCTCCCTCAGTATCTTCCTGGATCACCTGTCCAGAATACTGCCCCTCGTCAGAAGGAAAACTATAACTCTGACAACCTCCTTGTCGTCCATGTCACCTTGGAAGCCTGGAATGATAACTGTCTCCTAAATGAGGCTGTCGTTATCATATCCCTAGAACATCCACTTATGTTCTAAAAATGCTTCCGACTGTTTCTCCAGGATTGGATCAATGTCAACTTATTGCATCTAGTGCAAGAACAACATCTGGTGTGGTACTAGACATCTCATGATTAACTCAATTGCCTAAGCAAGTGATCTGCCAATCATGCACATCCCTCTCTACTTTAGTCTATAAGACACCTTTAGAGAGGGTGACTCCATCACCTGCAGGTACACTACCGTGCCAGGAGTCGTCCATTCTAAATACTCTTAGAATGCTGTCAAAGTACCCTGATTGGGAAACCACCCAAATCTAGATCTAAAACCATAGATCTAGCAACCAGTATGTCTGATATAATGTCCAAGTCCCTTGTGGAGAAACCATTGTGTGACGACCAATGTATAACCGATCGTAGTATAGGAATATCACTTCCTACTTTTTGAATGTCATCCAAAACCCGGATATCACACCCTACTACCTACTCAACAGATCCATCCCCTATTCTGATGAAGTCAAACCTATGACTGTCACATCAGAAATAGATGATCTATCTCCGCTACATCTGCTTTAGTCTATAAATAGACATAAGCCTGATGTCCACCAATGCTTCCGCTGCTCCCACTGACTACGACAACCCTCTGGCAGAGTCATATAGACGTGCACTTCTAAAGCTAGTTTAGAACGACGCTATACTCATCCTCCCACCGGGTCTCGCAGCTTGGAACAACAGCAATGGCAAGTGTGGGTAAACAAGAACTTCCCTGTCACCGTCCTTGAGGCTACCGGAGTACCTCTCGGGTGCCTGAAGTTACCCACCGTATCTGCGGAGTGGCCAATGGAATGTCAAATCAGATTGAATCTTTAGGTTCCTTATCAAATCTTCAGTAATCGTTTGCGGTTCTGGAATCACTTCCAGTTCTACCATACTCCCACTACTGTTTTTGAAAAAATCCATTTTTATTAAAACTGTGGCGAGTCTAGAACAATATTACTATTGATCTCCCAGATGGTTGAAAATCAACCCTCGTCATAGCCTGGGTCAACCCACAAACAGCCATTACAGAAACGTGCCTTGAGTTATCCAGAGTCTGGTTTTAATCATAAGCCGGACAACTCCCCGTACCTTAACAATGTTAAGATATGAACTGTACTATATCCAATATAGAACCAGAGGCACTGATTTAATTGAACCAGATTCAAATCATGCAGCTATCTCCAGTGCATGTCAACTAAATGGAAGGAGACCGATCGGCGTTACTCAACTTAGGAATGCTTCCAATTATGAGTAACCTGAAAGAGAAGCAATTTCTCTTTATCATTACTATCAACTGAATACCATACACAAGTATCTACATCTTCGATCACTTTGAAGAATCCCGATACTTGCTACACCTGGTTCTCAACTCTATTCAAATACCTATAACTCCTTAAAACTTAGACCCTGTGTTTCAACGAAACACATGTCTAAGAACTAGAGAAGTTAAAAGTAAACAGAATATCGTATGAGGACCAACCTCTCGGTCCTAATGGACACTGGACAACATACAATACTCTGTATAAGTCCGCTGAGTCTAACAACTCTTTCACTGTATGTCGTAGGTTGAAAACTGTACTTATGGTTAAGATGAATTACACCGCTGTTTAATGCTCCTTACCTAACCATCCACTGATATAGGTAAATGTCATCGACATAATATCAAAAGGTATATCTCACTCTATGAAAATAGACGTACAGATATATCAATTTGAAATTGGTGCATAAAAGCGGATATTCAAAACCAAATATTTGCCGACCGGCAAACAGCCCAGGTGATTTCCTCAAATATCACCGATTACAACGAATCCCGATATAATGAGGATGATCACCCAATTCCCAATAACCTACTCCCACTCATCATCTGTAAAACCATACAGATGTGAGAATCATACCTGGTAAATACATACCCTGGAGTAAGTATCTAATCGGGAAATCAGTTTTCTTTTAACAGTACACAGTTGAACTGAAACATTGAAATGTTTCGATGGGGTATCCTGGTATTCCTAGTAATGCCTCTACCATTATCCAGATTCACAACTATAACCGTATAATTCTTTGCCACCTCTCCAAATCCCTTTATATGTCTTTAGTCATTACCTTCTGCACACCCCTTTAGGCCAATTGGTTTTCTTCCTTCCCTACCGTTCGGCACCAGCCTATGGTTTGGAAGAAGACTATCCAATAAGCATAATAGGTGTACTGTCCTAACCCTAGGAGCACTCGCAATGCGAGAGAAGGTGAAGATAAAAGACAACCGAATACACCTTATTCCTATTTCTCCTGGACCAGAATCCATCCCCGAACTGGAACAAGTTCCTTTCAAGTTCGTATATAACCATACGATGGAGTATCCAATAAACTGTGGATCTTCGTAGTGATACGGTGTTGGAGATAATGCCCTCAGAGTCAATTATTGGATCACAGGCATGTGATTGCAATGATTGAGGGAGGACCTATCCCGGTAGGACAGTCTTACTCGAGATGATAGTATGCTATCTGGTTTACCTTTATCATCGTGTACTGCTTCAGGTGACCTTACAGGTCGCTATTACACGTTGATAGAGCCCGTAGGATTCTTGCTTGACTGCCAGCAGTATGAGGGCGATCATATACGTGGGAGCTGGTAGTCTATAAGCACATCCTTAAATGGTCCCTAGTCGTGGGAGTTTCGAGACAGGGCATCGATTCTCCAGAGTAGACTAGTGTATACAGTCGAGACCCCGTCGAGGGGCGGTGGCTGGTCTCACAAGCCACTGGTGTCAGTTGGTTCACCTAAGATGTATACAGGTGCTCATTGGGTTATGAGTACACCGGACAGGACTCGCCGGGAACATGCTAGTTTGTCTTATACCTGACGTCAGATAGCAGTTCCCAGGTGACATGTGTACAGGTTAGTTCATCGACCTGGGGATCGTCATTTGTCTCGTGTGAGTTCCCACTGTGCTTTGATTGCTACCCTACCACGGCTCAAAGGAGTCGTGCAAACAGGTTTTAGTTGGGTACAGTCCCGAGCCACATGGAGGCAGTGAGCGGATCTTCAGGGGTTCGTCTCTCCCGGTATTGGTGGTGAGGTCGCGCTGTGTCTAGGAGAGCCATTACACAAAGTCCTTGGCCAAGGCAGGAGATTTACTGGTAGGTATTCCAGTAGTATCTCAGGGTGTTCTGGGCTACACTCCGACACGACTTGTACCGCTTTTGGGGGTCTGACTTTTACCAACCCCCTAGGCCCGACATGCGATGCTCATAGACGAACGGACCGGACTGTACAGATATTGTCACTGACAGGCTCAGTAGGGTGTCAGGATGAGCTCGCTCATCGACGACCCTTTTGGTCAATAGCTGGTGGCCCGTTACGTATTGACTTATACCTCTGACGTGCTAGTGGTTAAATCCACAGCCATAGTATTGACGAGTCTTTAGAGTCCACCACACTTTCAGTTACTCAAGCTTTCGGGTGAAACGCTGTAGAGGCCATATGGAGATATGGCAGGGTCCGATCAGATACGTGCGGTATTGCACGGGTCAGGATCGGACGGTTTGTACTAGAGGCCGTATAGATATATGGCAGGGTTCGATCTGATACGTGCGGTATTGCACGGATCAGGATCGGACGAACATTACTAGCCGGCTTTGGTTTAAGCGGGATCCTAGTTTAGTACAGTGTAGATTTTGTCTCTTTGCATTTGTATCCGGACGGAATACAGATGCGGGTGTGTATGCACAGTATCGGGGTTTTCCTGTAATTTATTACGGGACCAGTTTTCTGGAGTTGCCAGTTTGCATTCCGTTCCGGCCGGTTTTCCTTTGTTCTTTCCCGGCCGGACTTTTCCGATGGAAAGGGGTTATTTGCAATTATGCAAATAACATTTGTGGAGGGGGTTTCTTGCAATTGTATTGATTATGATATCTTTCATCCATCACTTGCATTAATGGTGATTAAGAGAGGGTATGGGTTTGATATGATTTGAGTATGGTTGATGTTTGTTTATTGTCACCTCCACCTTTTTCCTACACTTACCTCCCTCTTGCTTTTGGTTCTCACTCCACCACCATTCCCCACTTGAGAGGGCCGGCCACACATTTTGATGAGGGGAGAAAAATGAGAGAGTTTCATTTTTGGTATGATAGCATTATTCTTGATCTCATTTCATGCTAGAAAAATGCAAGCACCATTTTCTTCTTGATTCCTCCATCTATCAAATGGCAACATCCACTACCCCAATACGAGACATGAGTCACTACACATTCTACAGCATATCTTGGGCATGTCGACTTGCCGGCTTCATGCCCGAGTTGCCTCGGTATAGAGGCGGGAGCCCGTAAAAGAAACAGGCGATGTGGTGCCCTTCCGGCGAGGAGGCGACGATCGGATTTTCCGCGAGGAGATCGGAGTGGAGATAAAGACCGGAAGACTTGGATCAGTCGGTATATCTCTTCCCTATCTTGTTACTTTGCTAGAACTAGTTTAATGGCCCGATCCGGGGTTTAGTGCGCGGTGGTGCCGGTTTGCTAAGTTCGCAAAATTAATGTTTATCACCGTTTCCGCATTTGGCCGTCGGATTGACGGCCGGGGCGCCGCCGTGCACTTACAGTGGTATCAGAGCCTTGCCATTAACTTCGTCTAGCTTCGTTTGATGTGTTTTTCAGTTCCGATCGACCAAAATTCCAAAAACCCAATTTTAGTTCACATCAGTTTTCTGTTAAAATTTTTTGGTGTCCAAAAATTTTTCAGGTTGTAGAAAACTGATGTACAAGAAATTCTAAGCATACTGGAAAAGTTCGACACAGTCAGTCGACCACTGTAGCGCGGAACCGCGGCCAAACCCCCACTTGGGCCGCGGTTCCGCCGCACATTGGTGTCCTCACTGTGTACAAATTTTCCAGTGGGCTTCTGGGCTATTTGAAGGGGTTTTGGAATATTAAAATTGGGCACATTATTTCTGTGAGTGCTACAGTATTGCTTGGGGGCCCACTTGTTAATTATTTGATCGATCGGATATTTTAAACACATTTTTCACAGTATTTACATTATATCTGCGACCGTGAATGTCACTCGATCGGTAATTCCGGTCTAACTGCTATAGCCCGGTTAGACGGATTTACGAACGTGACTTTCACGTTGATGTTCTGTGTTTTGCTGTGATGTTGCGGATCGGTCATGGGGGATAGCCTGGATGCAATGCTAGTACTGTTTTGTTGTATTATGTACATTTGATATTGCGGGGCGAGCGTCCGACATGTGGACTGCCGTCACTGCCTGATTGTATTATTCTTTTGGGGCACGGCCAGGTTGCGGTCGATGTACCCGTTGTATGTATATTTTTACTTTCTGTACTAGGATTACCCCGCGGAGGGGTGCACGGATAGCCGGGTTCTGGAGGGCAACAAGCCCGCATCTCATGGCATTGGGACGGAGGGGGCTTCACTCTAGGATTGGCGGGCTATTCGCCGCACTCGTAGGGGGTACCGTTTGACCCAGGAGGGGTGCCCAAGTTACCGGATTCCGTGAAGTGCTGGGTGGTCCATTCACGGTGCTGAAGGGGGCTGCCTCGCTTCAGGTTTTGGCGGGTGACTTGCCGCGCCGAAGGGGTCTAGGATTTCATTGCACAGGCTATCCACACGACCAGGGGAACGTCGGGTTTCAGTAGTGGCTCTATGAAACCCGGGGGTCCCAGATATCTGTATTGTTCTGTGATGCTGTACATTTATGTGATGTTGCATTTTATTCACGCCTTGAGCGAAATATAATATATTGGTATATATATTAGTAGATGTTGTATATGTTTTTCATCCGCGCTAGTCCAGTCCCCGCTCTGCCGTTAGTTAGCTAACCTAACGGGTGATGACGGGACCCAGTGGCGAATGCGGATGGCATATACGTACGTCAGTATATTTTCGTTCTTTGTGGTGTGATTAATTGATGGGACTGCGTTGATTCGGATCAATGCAAGTTAAAACAAACCTAATCTGATGTTGTTGGAACACTTTTCAAAAAGCAGTTATTGCAAGGACGTTCACTTTTGTTTTGCATCGTGGTATTCATTTGGAATATCCTGCTCCTCAGTCGACGAGGCAAGGGCCGAGATCCCTTCACCGGGAGTGACCCCTTGGACAAAAGTTTGCGTCAGGGCATTAACTTCACTATAGCTGATCACTTTTGCTTTGCACCGTGGTATTCAGTTGGAATATCCTGCACCTCATTCTACGGGAAAAGAGCCGAGATCCCTTCACCGGGAGTGACCTCTTTAGCAAAGGTTTTCGTCACTATATTTTAAAAAGCTATCCGTTCCTTCAACGATATCAAGTTCATTACGTTAAAGGTTTTCGCCAGAAACCATTCGTAGCCCTCCATCATTTCAGTTAAATATTCGGTAGTATTCAAGCTATGTATTTTGACCTCATGCCAAGGCATAGTGTTTGGTAGTTGCCGGGTATTTATCTGTTGCATAGATAGATGCGTTGGTTTGGGACAGTCGTACTACTATTTTGGCCTACGTCAAGGGTATGTACGGGTGGGTTCAAATTAACCTGGACAATGATGGGTAGAACTTGACATGTGACTTATGATATTTTGACCTCACGCCAAGGTCATAAGAGCATGGGGTAAAAATCACATCGGGAGTTTCAAAAGAACTGAAACTTGCCAGATATGTGCATACCTTCTGGAGTGTGATACCGTGAGTGGATTCCGTCACGTCATCATGCGATGATAGTTGGATCCCGATTCCCACTGATGAGTTGGTTTACTCCTCGGGTGACCCCGACTAATTCTTCTTTCAGGTTTGGAGGAGAATTTGAGGTACAGTGGGAGGTTTCCAGATTAGATAAATTGGTAACCATTCTGATCTAGGTTAGAGTGCACGCTGAGTGTTTCTTTTCTCTCTCTCTGGCAGCGACCATTGACCCGACCCAAAGACTACGACTCAGAGACCAAGTTGACCGAACCTTCTTAACACTGGCTTTTGGATTGTCAGAGTTGCAGACCTCATTGCCACTCCTACTTTTACCCTTCCCTCCGGGACACCCCGTATTACAACGAACGTCCATTTCCATTGGACAAAACCATCGTATGGTTATATACGAACTCGAAGGAATTCGAGGATGGTTTCCGGTTCTGGAGAAAACGAATAGGATTACTCAGTTGTCTTTTCCTTTTGCCTTCTCTCAGGTAGCGAGTACTCCTTGGTTTAGGAGTAGTACACCTATTACGCAAATTGGACAGTCTTCTTCCAAACCATAGGCAGGTGCCGACCGGTAGGGAATGAAGAAAACCAATTAGCCTAAATGGTATGCAGAAGGTATTAAGTTCAGACAAAGAAAGGGATTAGTAAGAGGGCAAAGTAAATTGCGACTGATATTCACGACCAAACCAAGTATTTCATTACCACTCCCACTTCACCTTTGTATTTCTCCAGGACACTCCGTATCACTACGAAGATCCACAGATATTTGGATATTCCATCGTATGGTTATATACGAACTCGAAAGGAACTTGTTCCAGTTCGGGGATGGATTCTGGTTCAGGAGAAATAAGAATAAGGTTTATTCGGTTGTCTTTTATCCTCACCTTCTCTCGCATTGCGAGTGTTCATAGGATTGGGACAGTACACCCATTATGCTTATTGGATAGTCTTCTTCCAAACCATAGGCTGGTGCCGAACGGTAGGGAAGGAAGAAAACCATTTGGGCTAAAGGGGTGTACAGAAGGTTACGACTAAAGACATATAAAGGGATTTGGAGAGGTGGCAAAGAAACACACGGTTACAATTGTGAATCTGGATAATGGAAGAGGCATTACTAGGAATACCAGGATACCCCATCGAAACATTTCAATGTTTCAGTTTCACTGTGTACTGTTAAAAGAAAACTGATTTCCCGATTAGACACTTACTCCAGGGTATGTATTTACCAGGTATGATTCTCACATCTGTATGGTTTTACAGATGATGAGTGGGAGTAAGTAGTTGGGAATTAGGTGATCATCCTCATTATATCAGGATTCGTTGTAATCGGTGATATTTGAGGAGATCACCTGGGCTGTTTGCCGGTCGGAAAATATTTGGTTTTGAATATCCACTGTTGTGCACCAATTTCAAATTGATATATCTGTACGTCTATTTTCATAGAGTGAGATATAACTTTTGATATTATGTCGATGACATTTACCTATATCAGTGGATGGTTAGGTAAGAAGCATTAAACAGCGGTGTAATTCTTCTTAACCATAAGTACAGTTTTCAACCTACGACACACAGTGAAAGAGTTGTTAGACTCGGCGGACTTATACAGAGTATTGTATGTTGTCCAGTGTCCATTAGGACAGAGGGGTTGGTCCTCATACTATGTTCTGTTTACTTTTAACTTCTCTAGTTCTTAGACATGTGTTTCGTAGAAACACAGGGTCTAAGTTTTGAGGAGTTATAGGTATTTGAATAGAGTAGAGAACCAGGTGTAGCAAGTATCGGGGTTCTTCAAAGTGATAGAAGATGTAGATACTTGTGTATGGTATTCAGTTGATAGTAATGAAAAAGAGAAATTGCTTATCTTTCAGGTTACTCATAATTGGAAGCATTCCTAAGTTGAGTAACGCTGATCGGCCTCTCTCCATTTAGTTGACATGCACTGGAGACAGCTGCATGATTTGAATCTGGTTAAATTAAATCAGTGCCTCTGGTTCTATATTGGATATAGAACAGTTCATATCTTAACGTTGTTAAGGTACGGGGAGTTGTCCGGCTTATGATTAAAACCAGACACTGGACAACTCAAGGCACGTTTCTGTAATGGCTGTTTGTGGGTTGACCCAGGCTATGACGAGGGTTGACTTTCTACCATCTGGCAGATCAATAGAAATATTGTTCTGGACTCGCCACAGTTTTATTAAAAAATGGATTTTTTCAAAAACAGTAGTGGGAGTATGGTAGAACTGGAAGTGATTCCAGAACCGCAAACGATTACTGAAGTTTTGATAAGGAACCTAAAGATTCAATCTAGTTTGACATTCCATTGGCCACTCCGCAGATAAGGTGGGTAACTTCAGGCACCCGAGAGGTACTCCGGTAGTCTCAAGGACGGTGACAGGGAAGTTCTTGTTTACCCACACTTGCCATTGCTGTTGTTCCAGGCTGCGAGACCCGGCAGGAGGATGAGTATAGCGTCGTTCTAAACTAGCTTTAGAAGTGCACGTCTATATGACTCTGCCAGAGGGTTGTCGTAGTCAGTGGGAGCAACGGAAGCATTGGTGGATATCAGGCTTATGTCTATTTATAGACTAAAGCAGATGTAGCGGAGATAGATCATCTATTTCTGATATGACAGTCATGGGTTTGACGTCATCAGAATAGGGGATGGATCTGTTGAGAAGGTAGTAGGGTGTGATATCCGGGTTTTGGATGACATACACAAAGTAGGAAGTGATATTCCTATACTACGATCGGTTATACTTTGGTCGTCACACAGTGGTTTCTCTACAAGGGACTTGGACATTATATCAGACATACTGGTTACTAGATCTATGGTTTTAGATCTAGATTTGGGTGGTTTCCCAATCAGGGTACTTTGACAGCATTCTAAGAGTATTTAGAATGGACGACTCCTGGCATGGTGGTGTACCTGCAGGTAATGGAGTCACCCTCTCTAAAGGTGTCTTACAGACTAAAGGGGAGAGGGATGTGCATGATTGGCAGATCACTTGCTCAGGCAATTGAGTCAATCATGAGATGTCAAGTACCACACCAGATGTTGTTCTTGCACTAGATGCAATAAGGTGATATTGATCCAATCCTGGAGAAACAATCGGAAGCAGTTTTAGAACATAAGTTAATGTTCTAGGGAATTGATAACGGCAGCCTCCTTTAGGAGACGGTTATCATTCCAGGCTTCCAAGGTGACCTGGACGACAAGGATGTTGTCAGAGTTACAGTTTTTCCCTCTGACGAGGGACAGTATTCTGGACAGGTGATCCAGGCAAATACTGAGGGAGGCATGGCGCAGGATACTGATTAAGTTCAGTTGACGATACAGTCTAAGAAGTTTGGATTTTGAGTTCATTTATGAGCTAGGTCCCATCAGACATCCAGACATTCCAAGACAGGTATTGCTCATTTCGGGAGATGGCTTTCTCCGCGAACTTGAGATATAGAGAGACATAGAAAGAAACATCTAGGCGGATCCACTCACTGAGGCTATTCCTTAAACGCAAGATTTCGCAAACAGGCTTTATGAGACTGACTAGTAGAGGAGTTGGGTGTTCGGTATCACACGGGCTGTGAGTATGCGACATCGCAATAATTAGCCTTGAGTGCTAGTGGGAGATTGTTGGAGATAATGCCCTCAGAGTCAATTATTGGATCACAGGCACGTGATTGCAATGATTGAGGGAGGACCTATCCCGGTAGGACAGTCTTACTCGAGATGATAGTATGCTATCTGGTTTACCTTTATCATCGTGTACTGCTTCAGGTGACCTTACAGGTCGCTATTACACGTTGATAGAGCCCGTAGGATTCTTGCTTGACTGCCAGCAGTATGAGGGCGATCATATACGTGGGAGCTGGTAGTCTATAAGCACATCCTTAAATGGTCCCTAGTCGTGGGAGTTTCGAGACAGGGCATCGATTCTCCAGAGTAGACTAGTGTATACAGTCGAGACCCCGTCGAGGGGCGGTGGCCGGTCTCACAAGCCACTGGTGTCAGTTGGTTCACCTAAGATGTATACAGGTGCTCATTGGGTTATGAGTACACCGGACAGGACTCGCCGGGAACATGCTAGTTGGTCTTATACCTGACGTCAGATTGCAGTTCCCAGGTGACATGTGTACAGGTTAGTTCATCGACCTGGGGATCGTCATTTGTCTCGTGTGAGTTCCCACTGTGCTTTGATTACTACCCTACCACGGCTCAAAGGAGTCGTGCAAACAGGTTTTAGTTGGGTACAGTCCCGAGCCACATGGAGGCAGTGAGCGGATCTTCAGGGGTTCGTCTCTCCCGGTATTGGGGGTGAGGTCGCGCTGTGTCTAAGAGAGCCATTACACAAAGTCCTTGGCCAAGGCAGGAGATTTACTGGTAGGTATTCCAGTAGTATCTCAGGGTGTTCTGGGCTACTCTCCGAAACGACTTGTACCGCTTTTGGGGGTCTGACTTTTACCAACCCCCTTGGCCCGACATGCGATGCTCATAGACGAACGGACCGGACTATACGGATATTGTAACTGACAGGCTCAGTAGGGTGTCAGGATGAGCTCGCTCATCGACGACCCTTTTGGTCAATAGCTGGTGCCCCGTTACGTATTGGCTTATACCTCTGACGTGCTAGTGGTTAAATCCACAGCCATAATATTGATGAGTCTTTAGAGTCCACCACACTTTCAGTTACTCAAGCTTTCGGGCGAAACGCTGTAGAGGCCGTATGGAGATATGGCAGGGTCCGATCAGATACGTGCGGTATTGCACGGGTCAGGATCGGACGGTTTGTACTAGAGGCCGTATAGATATTGGCAGGGTTCGATCTGATACGTGCGGTATTGCACGGATCAGGATCGGACGAACATTACTAGCCGGCTTTGGTTTAAGCCGGATCCAAGTTTAGTACAGTGTAGATTTTGTCTCTTTGCATTTGTATCCGGACGGAATACAGATGCGGGTGTGTATGCACAGTATCGGGGTTTTCCTGTAATTTATTACGGGACCAGTTTTCTGGAGTTGCCAGTTTGCATTCCGTTCCGGCCGGTTTTCCTTTGTTCTTTCCTGGCCGGACTTTTCCGATGGAAAGGGGTTATTTGCAATTATGCAAATAACATTTGTGGAGGGGGTTTCTTGCAATTGTATTGATTATGATATCTTTCATCCATCACTTGCATTAATGGTGATTAAGAGAGGGTATGTGTTTGATATGATTTGAGTATGGTTGATGTTTGTTTATTGTCACCTCCACCTTTTTCCTACACTTACCTCCCTCTTGCTTTTGGTTCTCACTCCACCACCATTCCCCACTTGAGAGGGCCGGCCACACATTTTGATGAGGGGAGAAAAATGAGAGAGTTTCATTTTTGGTATGATAGCATTATTCTTGATCTCATTTCATGCTAGAAAAATGCAAGCACCATTTTTCTTCTTGATTCCTCCATCTATCAAATGGCAACATCCACTACCCCAATACGAGACATGAGTCACTACACATTCTATAGCATATCTTGGGCATGTCGACTTGCCGGCTTCATGCCCGAGTTGCCACGGTATAGAGGCGGGAGCCCGTAAAAGAAACAGGCGATGTGGTGCCCTTCCGGCGAGGAGGCGACGACCGGATTTTCCGCGAGGAGATCGGAGTGGAGATAAAGACTGGAGGACTTGGATCAGTCGGTATATCTCTTCCCTATCTTGTTACTTTGCTTGAACTAGTTTAATGGCCCGATCCGGGGTTTAGTGCGCGGTGGTGCCGGTTTGCTAAGTTCGCAAAATTAATGTTTATCACCGTTTCCGCATTTGGCCGTCGGATTGACGGCCGGGGCGCCGCCGTGCACTTACATACGGAGTGTCCTGGAGAAATACAAAGGTGATTCAGGATTGGCGAAGAAATACTTGGTTTGGTCGTGAATATCAGTCGCAATTTACTTTGCCCTCTTACTAATCCCTTGCTTTGTCTTATTCTTAATACCTTCTGCACACCGTTTAGGCTAATTGGTCTTCTTCATTCCACACTGTTCGGCACCAGCCTAAAGTTTGGAAGAAGACTATCCAATTTGCGTAATAGGTGTACTATCTCCTAAACTAAGGAGTACTCGCAACCTGAGAGAAGGTAAAAAGGAAAAGACAACTGAATAATACTATCCGTTTTCTCCAGAACCGGAAACCATCCTCGAATAAATTCCTTCGAGTTCGTATCTAACCATACGATGGTTTTGTCCAATGGAAGTGGACGTTCGTAATAATACGGGGTGTCCTGGAGAAAAGGGTAAAAGTAGGAGTGGCAATGAGGTCTGCAACTCTGACAATACAAAAGCCAGTGTTAAGAAGGTTCGGTCAACTTGGTCTCTGAGTCATAGTCTTAGGGTTGGGTCAATGGTCGCTGCCAGAGAGAGAGAAAAGAAACACTTAGCGTGCACTCTACCCTAGATCAGAATGGTTACCAATTTATCTAATCAGGAAACCTCCCACTGTACCTCAAATTCTCCTCCAAACCTGAAAGAAGAATTAGTCGGGGTCACCCGAGGAGTAAACCAACTCATCAGTGGGAATCGGGATCCAACTATCATCGCATGATAACGTGACGGAATCCGCTCACAGTATCACACTCCAGAAGGTATGCGCATATCTGGCAAGTTTCAGTTCTTTTGAAACTCCCGATGTGGATTTTTACCCCATGCTCTTATGACCTTGACTTTGGCCAACATATCATAAGTCACATGTCAAGTTCAACCCGTCATTCTCCAGATTAATTTGAATCCACCCGTACCTACCCTTGACTTTGGCCAAAATGGCAGTACGACTGTCCCAAACCAACGCATCTATCTATGCTGCATATGAATACCCAATAGCTACCAATCACTGTGCCTTGACTTTGGCCAACATACACAGCTTGAATACTATTGACTACCCATATGAAACGACGGAAGGCTACGAATGGTTTCTGGCGAAAACCTTTAACGTAATGAACTTGATATCGTTGAAGGAACGGATAGCTTTTTAGAAAATATAGTGACGAAAACCTTTACTAAAGAGGTCACTCCCGGTGAAGGGATCTCGGCTCTTTCCCCATAGAATGGGGTGCAGGATATTCCAAATGAATACCACGATTCAAAGCAAAAGTAATCGGCTATTGTGAAGTTAATGCCCTGACGCAAACTTCTGTCCAAGGGGTCACTCCCGGTGAAGGGATCCCGGCCCTTGCCTCGTCGACTGAGGAGCAGGATATTCCAAATGAATACCACGATGCAAAACAAAAGTGAACGTCCTTGCAATAACAGCTTTTTAAAAGTGTTCCAACAACATCAGAATAGGTTTGTTTTAACTTGCATTGATCTGAATCAATTCAGTCCCATCAATTGATCACACCACAAAGAACGAAAATATACTGATGTACGTATATGCCATCCGCATTCGCCACTTTGTCCCGTCATTACCCGTTAGGTTAGCTAACTAACGACAGAGCGGGGACTGGACTAGCGCGGATGTAAAACATATACAACATCTACTAATATATATACCAATATATTATATTCGCTCAAGGCGTGATAAGAAATGCAACAACACAGAAATGTACAGCATCACAGAACAATACAGATATCTGGGATCCCCGGGTTTCACAGAGCCACTACTGAAACCCGACGTTCCCCTGGTCGTGTGGATAGCTTGTGCAATGAAATCCTAGACCCCTACGGGCGCGGCAAGTCACCCGCCAAAACCTGAAGCGAGGCAGCCCCCTTCAGCACCGTGAATGGACCACCCAGCACTTCACGGAATCCGGTAACTTGGGCACCCCTCCTGGGTCAACCTGTACCCCCTACGAGTGCGGCGAATAGCCCGCCAATTCCAGACTGAAGCCCCCTCCGTCTCAATGCCCTGAGATGCGGGCCCGTTGCCCTCTAGAACCCGGCTATTCGTGCACCCCTCCGCGGGGTAATCCTAGTACAGAAAGTAAAATATACATACAGAAGGTACATCGAACGCAACCTGGTCGTGCCCCAAAATAATAATACAATCAGGCAGTGACGGCAGTCCACATGTCGGACGCTCGCCCCGCAATATCAAAAGTACATAATACAACAAAACTGTACTAGCATTGCATCCAGGCTATCCCCCACCACCGATCCGCAACATCACAACAAAAACACAGAACATCAACGTGAAAGTCACGTTCGCAAATCCGTCTAACCGGGCTATAGCAGTTAGACCGGATTTACCGATCGAGTGACATTCACGGTCGCAGATATAATGTAAATACTGTGAAATAATGTGTTTAAAATATCCGATCGATCAAAAATTAACAAGTGGGCCCCCAAGCAATACTGTAGCACTCACAGAAAATCTGGGCCCAATATTAATATTCCAAAACCCATAAAATTAGCCCAGAAGCCCACTGGAAAAAAAATGATGCAGTGACGACACCAATGTGCGGCGGAACCGCGGCCCAAGGGGGGGTTTGGCCGCGGTTCCGCGGTTCAGTGGTCGACTGACTGTGTCGAATTTTTCCAGTAGTCTTAGAATTTCCAGTACATTAGTTTTTTACAACCTGAAAAATTTTTGGAGTTCAAAAAATTTCGACAGAAAACTGATGTGAGGAAAAACGCGAGTTTTTGGAATTTTGGTCGATCGGAAATGCAAACACATCAAACAAAGCCAGACGAAGTTAATGGCGAGGATCTGATACCACTGTAAGTGAACAGCGGCGCCCCGGCCGTCAAACCGACGGCCAAATGCGGAAGCGGTGATAAACATTAATTTTGCGAACTTAGCAAACCGGCACCACCGCGCACTAAACCCCGGATCGGGCCATTAAACTAGATCTAGCAAAGTAACAAGATAGAGAAGAGAGATATACCGAGTGATCCGAGTCCTCCGGTCTCCTCGTCGTCGTCCCGATCTCCCGCGGAAACTCCGGTCGTCGCATCCTTGCCGGAAGGGCACCACATCGTCTACATCTTTTACGGGCTCCCACCTCAATACCGAGGCAACTCGGGCACGAAGCTGGCAAGTCGACGTGCCCAAGATTTGCTATAGAATGTGGTGTAGATCATGCTAGTCTCATTTGGGGTTTGTAGTTGCCTTGATGGAGGAATGGAATTTTCAAGTGGAGCTAGAATGTGTGTAGCAAGGAAAAATGAGATGAACCAAATTATCCTCATCAAAATGAAACCCTCTCATTTTTCTCCCCTCTTTCCAAAAATGTGGCCGGCCTTGCTCTCATGAGGAATGGTGGTGGAGGGCAAAACAAATACAAGAGGGAGGTAAGTGTAGGAAAAGCAAGAGGTGACCACATCCAAAGTAAACCTCACCATAACCAATTCATATCAAACCCATATCCTTTCTTATCTCAATTAATGCACCATCATGGATGAAAGATGCTTAACATATCATAATGAATACAATTGCAAGAAACCCCCTGCAAAAATGTTATTTGCACAATTGCAAATAACCCCCTCCATCGGAAAAGTCCGGCCGGGAAAGAACAAAGGAAAACCGGCCGGAACGGAATGCAAACTGGCAACTCCAGAAAACTGGTCCCGTAATAAATTACAGGAAAACCCCCATACTGTGCATAACACCGGCATCTGTATTCCGTCCGGATACAAATGCAATGAGACAAAATCTACACTGTACTATACCAGGATCCGGCTTAAACTAAAGCCGGCTAGTAAAATCCGTTCGATCCTGATCCGTGCAATACCGCACGTATCTGATCGAACCGTGCCATATAACTATACGGCCTCTAGTACTAACCGTCCGATCCTGATCCGTGCAATACCGCACGTATCTGATCGGACCCTGCCATATCTCCATACGGCCTCTACAGCGTTTCGCCCGAAAGCTTGAGTAACTGAAAGTGTGGTGGACTCTAAAGACTCGTCAATACTATGGCTGAGGATTTAACCACTAGCACGTCAGAGGTATAAGCCAATACATAACGGGCCACCAGCTATTGACTAAAAGGGACGTCGATGAGCGAACTCATCCTGACACCCTACTGAGCCTGTCAGTGACAATATCCGTACAGTCCGGTCCGTTCGTCTATGAGCATCGCATGTCGGGCCTAGGGGGTTGGTAAAAGTCAGACCCCCAAAAGCGGTACAAGTCGTGCCGGAGTGTAGCCCAGAACACCCTGAGATACTACTGGAATACCTACCAGTAAATCTCCTGCCTTGGCCAAGGACTTCGTGTAATGGCTCTTCTAGACACAGCGCGACCTCACCCCCAATACCGGGAGAGACGAACCCCCGAAGATCCGCTCACTGCCTCCATGTGGCTCGGGACTGTACCCAACTAAAACCTGTTTGCACGACACCTTTGAGCCGTGGTAGGGTAGTAATCAAAGCACAGTGGAAACTCACACGAGACAAATGACGATCCCCAGGTCGATGAACTAACCTGTACACATGTCACCTGGGAACTGCTATCTGACGTCAGGTATAAGACCAACTAGCATGTTCCCGGCGAGTCCTGTTCGGTGTACTCATAACCCAATGAGCACCTGTATACATCTTAGGTGAACCAACTGACACCAGTGGCCTGTGAGACCGGCCACCGCCCCTCGTCGGGGTCTCGACTGTATACACTAGTCTACTCTTGAGTATCGATGCCCTGTCTCGAAACTCCCACGACTAGGGACCTTTTAAGGATGTGCTTATAGACTCCAGCTCTCACTTATATGATCGCCCTCATACTGCTGGCCGTCAAGCAAGAATCCTATGGGCTCTATCAACGTGTAATAGTGACATGTAAGATCACCTGAAGCAGTACACGATGATAAAGGTAAACCAGATAGCATACTATCAACTCGAGTAAGACTGTCGTACCGGGATAGGTCCTCCCTCAATCATTGCAATCACGTGCCAGTGATCCAATAATTGACTCTGAGGGCACTATCTCCAACAAATTGGGATGGGCATATTTACTTACGTTGATGACATGTGATGTTATGTGTTGCTGGATATGTTATATTGGATCGTCGTGTTTGAATAGCCGGGGTTTTTTATGTGAGATGAGTGTTTTTCATTTTCATTCATGTAAAAACGTGTATGTAATATTCTTTTATTGGGGCACTTCCGGGTTGAGGATGATGTCACCATTGTATACTATTTACTTTTCGCATTAGGATAGACCCAAGGAGGGGCGCACAAGTAACCGGGTTCTAGGGTCCAGTGGGAGACCATCTCGAGGAGTCGAGTCCGGGTCTCCTAACCATAGAATTGGTTGGGTTACTTGCCGCTCTCGTAGGGGTCTAGGGGTGTGGGATTGGCTATTCTTCACGACCGTGGAATCCGTGTTTTATTCAGGCTCAAAATAAAACACGGACGTCCTAGTATATCCAATATTTCATATGATATTTTCTGCTGTGTTAACTGTGATGTGATAATGTGATATGTTCAGATTGATACTGTATATAGTATATATGATATATTATATAAACGTTGCTTATGTTTTACACCCGTGCTAGCCCTGCCCCGCTCTGCCGTTAGTTACCTAACCTAACGGTGCAGACGGTACATCGAGGCGAATGCGGATGGCATAAGTGTACGTTGTATATCTGTGATGTTTAGGTGGACTTAAATGATGGGACTTCATTAATAAGATTAATGAAAGAAAATAAACCAAAAAGATGTTGAGGAATCGAATTTCAAAAATAAAACAGGTAGCTACAGTTCTTGCTTAGCATCGCGGTGTTCCTTGTAGAACATCCTGCACCTTATTCGATGAGGAAAGGGCCGACGATCCCTTCACCGGGAGTGACCCCTTTAGCAATAACTGGCAGATGCTGCAACCCTCGGTTTGTCTTTTAATTGCTTCTATAGTTTTTGCTTTGAACAGTGGTATATATGATATATCCTGCACCTTATTCGATGAGGAAAGGGCCGACGATCCCTTCACCGGGAGTGACCCCTTTAGCAAAACTAGAAAAGCCTCAAAAACACTCCATTTAAAAACCATTTGATTCCGCAACGAGATCAAGTTCAAAGCGTTAAAGGTTTTCTTAAAAACCATTCGCAACCCTCCGTCATTTTAGGAAGTAGAGTACTTAGTATTCGTGCTGTGTTTGTTGACCATAGTCAAGGCACAGTATACGGTAGCTAAGTGATGTCTTCCTACACCGCATATGATGCGATTAGTTAGGACAGTCATGTTGCTTTGTTGACCTTAGCCAAGGGTCATGTGGGTGGGTCTAATTAATCACGAAATGACGGGTAGAACTTGACTAGTGCTTATGATTTGTTGACCTTAGCCAAGGTCATAGGTGCTAGGGATAAAAACCATTATCGGGAGTTTCAAGTGTTGAATTTTGCAATGAGATTGCATACCTTCTATGAGATAGGTGGATCCCGATATCTACTGCGAGTAATTGTTACTCCTGGGAGAGTTTTGCACTTTGCAATTAGCCGATCAAGTAGGTGTCTAGAAAGGTGTCAACGGGGTTACGCCTCTGGGAAAACGAGGTTTATTTTAATTAGGTCCGTGTGAAAGCACGGGGAACCTCCCTCAAAGTACCGACACTGGCCTGGCTGAAAGATTGGCGAACTTGTAGAGTGTAATTAATCCCGGCTAGTCTTTCCTTTTAAGGTTTGAAGGAAGATTTGATAAAAATAGTAGGAGCCATCCTGATTAGATAAAATATATAACCAAACTAATCTTGCAAAAGCGCACGCAGAGTGTTTTCTTCTCTCTCTCTCCAGGTAGCGACCATATCACGCCTTAATCAAGATAATAATATGGATGAATTGACCGAACCAGCTTGTTATACTGAGCTGGGGAACGTTGGTCCCGCTCCAACTTATAATTGTTATAAGACAGAGCATGAAATAGGGAAATACCAGGATTCCCATGCCGCCCAAACGAAGAAAGTGCATGAGATGCATCTCCTTCGGGTGTGTTCATTATAAAGAACTGTTTCTCAGTGTCCTCTACGTCTTAGGTATTAGATACCGGATCAGGATCCCGCAAATGTAATCCGTGACATGGGCTAAAGAAAGGTAGAGAACTGAGAACGGGTGATAAGTTTCATGAAACAGAAAACGGTGCAAGTGTTGCAGCCAAGTTTGTTGGTCAGAGTCACCCAGTATTACTAGTACATTGATTCTGAACAAATGTTATTAGATACCGAACCTGACATACAAAATCATATCAATCTCTTTATTAGTAAAGAAATAATAAAATTTTGTATTGTTGGATAATGTTTTGAACATTTCCTATATCAAAAGTTCATCAGTTCAGGCACGTTATCTAAAAGCATTGACGTTCTAAATCATAATACAGTTCCTAGTATACAGAACACACACAAGAGGAAGTGTTCAGAAATGAACGAATCCTTCTTGAGGCATTGTAGACTATGTCATATCAATGCGACCCGACTGGCTGAAGTTACATTTTAGATGCATATTTAAATCAGTTTGAATTTACATCTTGTGAAACTTGCCAGTCATATCACAAAGATAAGATGACCATAGCTCTGTTTATTGGAAACAGAGAATGAGTTAGTAAACTCTTGGGACTAATACATGACGATGTATGAAGGTCCCCTGTCTACACATGCCAGGACCGGTTCTTTGTACTTCATTACATTCTCTGATGATCTCTCTAGGTTAAGACATATGTTCCTGTTGAAACACAAGTCCGAAACTTTTGAGATAATCACCGAATATAAGTTAGAAGTAGAGAACCAAAAACCGGGTAGAAGTATTATGTCCTTTGACCTGATCAAGGAGGAGAATACTTGAGCACGGAATTCCTGGACTATTCTAAAGGAGAATGAGATTCTCTCTCAGCATTACTCCTCCGTATACACCATAGCACGATGGTATATCGGGGCGGAGCAAGAGCACCCAATCTGATACGGTGTGCTCTATGATGAGTACTGCTGAGTTACCTGTTTCCTTTTGGGGGTTGTGCCCTTAAGAAGCTGCATACCTATTGAATTGGGTTCGAATCAAATCTGTGCCTACCACTCCATATAAGATATGGTATGGAAAGAACCTATCTCTTAAGTAAGTTAAGATTTGGGATTGTCCGGCCTATGTCAAAAGCAGAATCCGGACAAGATCGAGGCAAGGTCTGTTATGTAGAACTGGAATGGTTCCAGCTATACAAACTGCAGCTGATGATTTTGTAGAACGAAAGGATTCAATAGATTCCGACAAACCTCGGCCTCTCCGTCGATCTGGTAGGGTTACTCATCCGCCTGAGAGATACTTCGGTTTCTCGATGACAGTGGGAGCGAGGATTGCATCATGAGATGATGACCCAACTAGTTTTGAGCAGGCCATCGAGAGTAGGGACTCTTTAAGAATGGCTGGATGATTAGCGATCTGAGATGGAATTCATGTACACCAACAAAGTATGGACTTTGGTTGCAATATCTGAAGGGTTAAATCCCCATCAGGAGCAAGTATATCTTGAGATGATTACTTGGTGTAGATGGAAAAGTTGAGACTTTCAAAGCTAGACTTGTTAAAGGTTTTCGTCATTGACCAGGCGTGGATAATGATGAAACCTTTTCCAGTGGTTATTCTTAAGCCCATCCGGATCCTACTTGCCATTGCTACATACCCTGACTACGATATCTTGTGGTTGGGTGACTTGACTACTTTCCTAAATAATGATTTAGAAAATAACGTCTATAAGAACACAGCCAGAGGGATTCGTAAACAGTGGGAGCAGCGGAAACGTGTGCAAGTTGCTTTACAATATAAAGCAGGCATCGCGGAGTTGGAACATCTGTTTTGATGTGATAGTCAAAAAGTTTGACTTCATCAAAATGGTAGATGAACCTTGTATATACAAAACGGTAGTAGAGAGTAAGGTGGTCTTCCTCGTAGAGTACGTAGATGACATACTCTTGATAGGGAAGGAGTTTCCTATACTACGCACGGTCAATCTCCTCTTATCACAAGGATTCTCCATATAGGATCTATCTGATACCTACTAAATCCTGGGATTTGGATCTATGAGATAGATCTAATTGGATGTTAGGATTCTCACTAGGTATAGTGAGATGGTATCAATCGATCATGTGGAGAATCACTGGAAAAGTTCCAGGGTGATAAGCACGACTGAATGTCAGTCATAGGCATTGTCTTTACCCTCTGATGAGGGACGGTATGTTGGAAGAGTTCCAAGCTAGATACCGTGGCAAACTAGACGATAAAGGCTGGTGACATCGCTATTAAAGATACTACCAAAGAGGCAGTTTGGGTGTATAATAGTTCATGAGATGAACTAGGTTCCTACCTTTGTGTGACAATGGAAGTGTGGCTTTGGCCCAGGAACCCTGGTCCCATCAGTGACCCAGACATATTCTGAGGCAGCATCACCTGATCAAGGAGATAGTTGATCTCCAAGATGATCAAGGTTAGGACAGTAGACTCAGAGGACAACACAGTGGATCCACTCACAAAGGCCTTTTCCCAGAGAGAGATTTTTATATGGGATGGTTGAGTATGAGATACTGCAACCACTGCTACAGATGGCCTTAGTGCAAGTGGGAGATTGTTAGTTATATGTATGCCCTAGAGGCCATTACTATACATAGGATGTATATTGTAGTGGATGCTGGGACATATATAGGTAGGACTTTCTTGCTCGACATGATAGTACACAATCTGGTTGCTCTTTATCTTAACATGTACGCTTACTGTCTCTCTATTACATGTTGATAAAGCCCTTAGGATATGTTCTCGACTTCCAGGACTATGATGTAGATCATACTAGTGGGGTCTGGGTAGTCCATGAGTACATCCTTCAATGTTCCTAGTCATGGGAATATCGAGACGGGGCATCGATATTCCAGAGTAGACTAGCGTATATCTTCTCGACCCATGTGATGGGCGATGGATGATCCCATATCCATTGGTGTTTGACATCAGAGATGGTATGCGGGTGCTCAGTGGAGACTGGGTACACTGAACGGACTCGCCGAGAACTCCCAGATGGTATTATACCTTACGTCAGATGGCAGTTCTCTGGTGATACTGGTACAGCTTTGTCTGTTGACCCGAGATCGTCATAGAGTCTTGTGTGTCTCCCACTGTGCTTTGATTTCCATCCTACCACGTCTCTACTGAGTCATGCAAACAGGTGGTTTTTGGGTACAGTTCTGATTCACATGGAGGCAATGAGCGATAGGAGGGGATTCGTCTCTCCCGGTATTGGGGGTTGATGTTGCGCTATGCTCGACTGGCCATAACTGGAAATCCCTGGCCTGGGTTGCAGTGATATACTGGTAAGAGTTATCAGTAGTTTCATGCTTGTTATGGACCTTACATCGGCATGACTTATCAAGCTACTGGGGTCTGACGTTTACCACCCCTAGGCGAGATATGCGACATATCAGACGAACAGACCGGACTGTACGGTAAGTGTTACGGGTTGGATTCACAGGACTGTGAGTGGGCTTGCTCGTTGAACTTCTGATAGCTCAATACCCGGGTGGCCGTTACATTTAGCAGACCGCTTGCGGCTTGTGGGTGTTTGATATGATCATCACCTGCTGCCGGCGTATTGACGAGTCTTTAGAGTCCTACACAGAGGTTTCCTGGCTCAAGCGAAACGAAATAGGAGCGCATATGAGATATGTGCGGGATCGAGAATAATACCAGTATGTGATACTGAATTCTATTCTCGCGATTTGTATCATCGGACGGTTATATAAGATATAGCCGGGTTACCGAATCAAATGTTGATTCATTATATTGATACACTTGATATTAGTCGGTTATGTGCAGTATGACCGGATCATTAAATCAAGTGTGGATTTAATGATTTAATGTATAATTATATATTAGATATATTACTTTACATTGATTAGTATTGTTCACTTAAGATTGATTATCTCACTTGATTGTGCACATTGTATATATGATATATGTTTGTGCACTAATTTGTATCATGTTTGATGATACATGCAAACTTGGGTGTGTGTATGCTTTAAACCATGTTTAGGTTAATGATTAGGTTTTATTTGTTTTATTTATTTACTTTATTCACTTTTGGCAAAAATAAAATGGTGGTTATCTTTGTTTTATGCAAGAAGCTTCATGATGCTTCATGCATCTTTGAAAAAGTCTACCATTTTGTTTTATCCTTAACCCTAACCGTTTACCTAAACCCAAGTTTATTCTCTACATTAGTTACACTCACCCATGGTTGCTAAATGATAAGCATCACTTGATTTTCTATTTTTGATATTCATTCTTTTCTTTCTTCTTCTTCATATTCATGAAGTGAAGAAACCATTCTTGAAAAATTTCAAGTGTTGAAATCAAGTGAGAAATCCAAATCTAAAGTGAACCCACTTCCTATTTCTTCATCCTCTACCACTTGCCATGTAGTATAGGGTGTTTTCTCCACAAGTTTCATGACCTAGTGAAGATTGAGCTTGAGTTTGAGTCGCCTCGACGTAGATCATCTTCGGCATCGATGTCAACGACCTAGCTCGCCCATTTCTCCGATGAAACCGACGCTAGAGTCCGGGATTCCGATGATCGCAGCGGAGGGACGTCATCATGGAACTAAAGAAGTGGAGGACCGGATCTACAAAGGTTGTAATCCCTTTCACTTATTAGTAAAGTTGTTTGCTAGCTTCTAGTTTCACCTATCCTCTAGTTAACGATCTTGCATTAGGCTTTCTCGGCACATAAATTTTTGAATTTGGCATGGTTGATGCCTTGTGGAACCTCATGGTTGTGCCTAGGAACCCTACATTCATAGCCCGGGTCAACCCACAAACAGCCATTACAGAAACGTGCCTTGAGTTATCCAGAGTCTGGTTTTAAGCGTAAGCCGGACAACTCCTCGTACCTTAACAATGTTAAGATACGAACTATTCTATATCCAATATAGAAACAAAGGCACTGATTTAATTGGAACAGATTTAAATCATGCAGCTGTCTCCAATGCATGTCAACGAAATGGAGAGAGGCCAATCTGCATTACTCAACTTAGGAGTGCTTCCAATTATGAGTAACCTGAAAGAAAAGCAAGTTCTCTTATTCATTACTGTTAACTGAATACCATACACAAGTATCTACATCTTCGATCATCTTGAAGAATCCCGATACTTGCAACGCCTGGTTCTCTACTTTACTCTTATACCTATAACTTCTCAAAACTTGGACCTTGCATTTCTACGAAACACATGTCTAAGAACTAAAGAAGTCACAAGTAAACAGGAATACAGCACGAGTACCAACCCCTCTGTCCTAATGGACACTGGACAACATACAATACTCTGTATAAATCCCCTGAGTCTAATAACTAAATCCCTGTGTGTCGTAGGTTAAAAATTGTACTTATGGTTAAGAAGAATTACACCGATGTTTAATGCTCTTTACCTAACCATCCACTGATATAGGTAAATGTCATGGACATAATTTCAAAAAGGTATATCTCACTCTATAAAAATAGACGTACATATATATCAATTTGAAATTGGTGCATAGCAGCGGATATTGAAAACCAAATATTTGCCGTCCGGCAACCAACCCAGGTGATTTCCTCAAATATCACCAATTACAACGAATCTCGATATAATGAGGATGATCACCCAATTCCCAATAACTAACTCCACTCATCATCTGTAAAACTATACAGATGTGAGAATCAAACCTGGTAAATACATACCCTGGAGCAAGGACTCATTGGGAAATCAGTTTTCTTTTAACAATGCACAGTGAAACTGAAACATGTAAATGTTTCGAAAGGTTATCCGGGTATTCCTAGTAATGCCTCTTCCATTATCCATATTCACAACTGTAACCGTATATTTCTTTGCCATCTCTCCAAATCCCTTTATATGTCTTTAGTCATTACCTTCTGTACACCCTCTTAGGCAAAATGGTTTTCTTCCTTCCTTACCGTTCGGCACCAGCCTATGGTTTGGAAGAAGACTATCCAATAAGCATAATGGGTGTACTGTCCTAATCCTAGGAGCCCTCGCAATGCGAGAGAAGATAAAGATAAAAGACAACTGAATAAACCTTATTCCTATTTCTCCTGAACCGGAATCCATCCCCGAACTGGAACAAGTTCCTTTCGAGTTCGTATGTAACCATATGATGGAGTATCCAAATAACTGTGGATCTTCGTAGTGATACAGAGCGTTCTGGAGAAATACAAAGGTGATATAGGATTGGTGAAGAAATACTTGGTTTGGTCGTGAATACCAGTCGCAATTTACTTTGCCCTCTTACTAATCCCTTTATTTATCTTTACATAATACCTTCTGCACACCATCGTTAGGCTAATCGGTTTTCTTCATTCCCTACCGGTCGGCACCTGCCTATGGTTTGGAAGAAGACTATCCAATTTGCGTAATAGGTGTACTGTCCTAATCCAAGGAACACTCGCAACCTGAGAGAAGGTAATAGGAAAAGACAACTAAATAGTCCTATTCGTTTTCTCCACAACCGGAAACCATCCTCGAATAAATTCCTTCGAGTTCGTATATAACCATACGATGGTTTTATCCAATGGAAGTAGACGTTCATAGTAATACGCGGTGTCCTGGAGAAAAGGGTAAAAGTAGGAGTGGCAATGAGGTATGCAACTCGGACAATCCAAAAGCCAGTGTTTAAGAAGGTTCGGTCAACTTGGTCACTGAGTCATAGTCAAAGGTCGGGCCATGGTCGCTGCCAAAGAGAGAGAGAAAAGAAACACTTAGCATGCACTTTAACCTAGATCAGAATGGTTGTCACTTTATCTAATCAGGAAACCTCCCACTGTATCCTCAAATTCTCCTCCAAACCTGAAAGAAGAATTAGTCGGGATCACCCGAGGAGTAAACCAACTCATCAGTGGGAATCGGGATCCAACTATCATCGCATGATAACGTGACGGAATCCACTCACGTTATCACACTCCAGAAGGTATGCGCATACCTGGCAAGTTTCAAATTCTTTAGAAACCCCTGATGTGATTTTTACCCCTAGGACCCAAGTGACCTTGACACAGTCAACAAATCAAAGAGTCATAGTCAAGTTCAACCCGTCATTATCCTGGATTGCATTAAACCCACCCGTACGAGCCCTTGACACAGTCAACAAGGCCGCACGACTTTCCTAACCAATCCCATTAATATGCCACAGACGAACACTACTTAGCTACCGTACACTACGCCTTGACACAGTCAACAAACGCGGTACGAATACTAAGTAATACTTGTAAGAAATGAAGAAGGGCTACGTATAGTTTTTGGCGAAAAACTTTTAACGTAATGAACTTGATATCGTTGAAGGAACTGCATAGCTTTTGGTAAAAATATAGTGGCGAAAACCCTTTGCTAAAGAGGTCACTCCCGGTGAAGAGATCTCGGCTCTTTCCCCGTAGAATGAGGTGCAGGATATTCCAACTGAATACCACGATGCAAAGCAAAAATTAATCGACTATAGTGAAGTTATTACCCTGACGCAAACTTCTATCCAAGGGGTCACTCTCGGTGAAGGGATCTCGGCCCTTGCCTCGTCGACTGAGGTGCTGGATATTCATAACCGAATACCACTGTGCAAAACAAAAGAGAACGCCCTTGCAATAACAGCTTTTTTAGAAAAATTATTCCAACAACATCAGAATAGGTTTTTTTAACTTGCATTGATCCGAATCAACGCAGTCCCATCAATTGATCACACCAATAAAGAACGAAAATAATGATGTACGTATATGCCATCCGCATTCGCCAGCGGGTCCCGTCATCACCCGTTAGGTTACTTAACTAACGACAGAGCGGGGACCGGACTACCGCGGATGCAAAACATATACAACATCTACTAGTACATATATCAATATATAATATTCACTCAAGGCGTGATAAAATAAAACATCACAGAAATCTAATAAGTATCACAGAACAATACAGATATCTGGGATCCCCTGGTTTCATAGAGCCGCTACTGAAACCTGACGTTCCCCTGGTCGTGTGGATAGCCTGTGCAATGAAATCCTAGACCCCTACGGGCGCGGCAAGTTACCCGCCAAAACCTGAAGCGAGGCAGTCCCCTTCAACAACGTGAATGGACCACCCAGCACTTCACGGAATCCGGTAACTTGAGAACCCCTCTTTAAGTCAACCTGTACCCCCTACGAGTGCGGCAAATAGCCTGCCAATTCTAGAGTGAAGCTCTCTCCGTCTCAAAGCCATGAGATGCGGGACCGTTGCCCTCTAGAACCCGGCTATCCGTGCACCCCACCATGGGGTAATCCTAGTACAGAAAGTAAAAGTATATACAACGGGTACATCGACCTCAGCCCGGTCGTGCCCCAAAAAGAATAATATACAAACAGGCAGTAACGGCAGTCCATATGTCGGACGCTCGCCCCGCAATATCAAATGTAGAAATACAACCAAACTGTACTACCATCACAACAAATCCGCAACATCACAGCACAACACAAAACATCAACGTGAATGTTACGTTCGCAAATCCGTCTAAAAGGGTTATAGCAGTTAGACAGGATTTACCGATCAAATGATATTCACGGCCGCAGATATAATGTAAATACTTTGAACTAACATGGTTAAAATTTTCGATCGACTAAATTTCCCGAAGTGGGCCCCAAGCACTACTGTAGCACTCAAAATAAATCTAGGCCCAAAAAGAATATACCAGAAACCCTATTTCCATGTCAGAGAGGCACTGTAGAAAATTGGTGCAGAGAAGAGTCAAAGTTGCTGCGGAACCACGGCCAGAGCATAGGTTCGGCCGCGGTTCCGCGGCCGAACAGTAAGATTAGGGCACCAAATTTTCACAGAATTCCTATAAAACCCTGCACGTATTTCTGCAATACACCAAATAATTTTTTGACCACTGCAAAAATTCGACAGAAACTGTGACATGAAAATGCGGTTTTTGGAATATCCGTTCAATCGAACTTGTAAACACGTTAGAGCAAGCCAGACTAGGTTAATGGCGTGTCTCTGATACCATGTAGGATTACGGTAGCGCCCCGGCCGTCTATCCGAGGCCAAAATGCGGAAACGAAAAATTTTCTTGACTTTAAACCGGCACTACCGCATCCTAAAAACCCGGATCGTAACCTAACGCGAGCTAACAAAAGAAAGGGTAGAGAGCTATACCGAGCGATTTGTGTCCTTCGGTCTTCGGCCTCGGTCCCGATCTCCTCACGGAATCTCCGGTCTTCATCTCTTCGTCGGAACGGGCACCACATCGCCGGGTTCTTTTACGGGCTCCCACCTCTGGACCGAGGCAACTCGGGCACGAAGTTGGCGGGCCGACGTGTCCAAGAATTGCTGCAGAATAGTGTAGAATGGTTTGCCTCTATGGGGTGATTGAAGTTGCCATTTTAGATGGAGGAGAGAATGAACTTTGGAGAGAGGTTGATGAATATATGTAGCAAGCAAAGAATGAGATGAACATTTTTCGTCATACCAAAAAAAAATCTCTCCCTCTCTCAAATGTGGCCGGCCCTAAATAGGTCATGGGAAAACAAGGGGGATGAGCACAATCAAGTGGAAGGTAACCATATGCCATGTGAAGATAATGAGGAATAAAGGTCACATCCATTTCTAATCTTATCTTATCTCATTAATGCAAGAAATGATCACTTGAAAAAGCAAAGATTCTATATCCATCATAATCCCACATTTACAAATAAACCTCTCCACAAATGCTAATTTGCACACCTACAAATTAGCTCCTCCATCATAAAAATTAGGCCGTGAAGGAACGAAGGAAAACTGGCCAGAACGGAATGCAAACTGGCAACTTAAAAAAACTGATCCCATAATAAATTACAAGAAAACCCCGCGACCGTATATACATAGCCGCATTTGTATTCTGACCGAATACAAATGCAAAGAGACAAAATCTACACTGTACAATACCAGGATCCGGCTTAATCCAAAGTCCGCTAGTATTATCCATCCGATCATGATCCGTGCAATACCGCACGTATATGATCGAACCCTGCCATATCTCCATACGGCCTCTATAGCGTTTCGCCCGAAACTTGAGAAACTGTCTGTGGGGGACTCTAAAGACTCGTCAATACCTTTGGCTGTGGATTTAACCACTAGCACGTCAGAGGTATTAGCCATATGTAACGGGCTATCAGGTACTGACCAAAAGGGACGTCGATGAGCGAACTCATCCTGACACCCAACTGAGCCTGTCAGTGACTATATCCGTACAGTCCGGTCCGTTCGTCTATGAGTATCGCATGGCGGGCCTAGGGGGTTGGTAAAAGTCAGACCCCCAAAAGTGGAACAAGTCGTGTCAGAGTGTAGCCCAGAACACCCTGAGATACTACTAGAATACCTACCAGTAAATTTCCTTCCTCGGCCGAGGGCTTTATGTAATGGCTCTCCTAGACACAGCGCGAACTCACCCACAATACCGGGAGAGAAGAACCCCTGCAGATCCGCTCACTGCCTCCATGTGGCTCGGGACTGTACCCAACTAAAACCTGTTTGCACGGCTCCTTGGAGCCGTGGTAGGGTAGTAATCAAAGTACAGTGGGAACTCACACGAGACAAATGAAGATCCCAGGTCGATGAACTAACCAGTACACATATCATCAGGGAACTGCTATCTGACGTCAGGTATAAGACCAACTAGCATGTTCCCGGCGAGTCCTGTCCGGTGTACGCATAACCCAATGAGCACCTTTATACATCTTAGGTGAACCAAATGACACCAGTGGCTTATGAGACCAGCCAGCACCCCTCGTCGGGGTCTCGACTGTATACACTAGTCTACTCTGGAGTATCGATGCCCTGTCTCGAAAACTCCCACGATTAGGGACCTTTTAAGGATGTGCTTATAGACCCAGCTCCCACGTATATGATCGCCATCATACTGCTGGCCGTCAAGCAAGAATCCTAAGGGCTCTATCAACGCGCAATAGTGACCTGTAAGGTCACCCAAAACAGTACAGGATGATAAAGATGAACCAGATAGCATACTATCATCTCGAGTAAGACTGTCTTACCGGTATAGGTCCTCTCTCAATCATTGCAATCACGTGCCTGTGATCCAATGATTGACTCTGAGGGCACTATCTCCAATAGATTAGTTATCATTGTGTTTAGTATTCAGCTCCCGCACATTATTGTTGTTGCTCCGCATCGCATACTTATTGTAATTCATATTTCATTATTGATATCATGCTGTTAGGACACCAGCACCATTACCGATGATGCGTATATACCATGTACACTTGCCGGCTCACACACATCTTCATCGGTAATTGCCATATCACGTACACTTAGAAAATACTGTTGCTTGACTTAGCTTGTTAGTTAGTAGTTTGACATGATATTAGTGTACTTGCCTTATATGCCAGTTTAGACATTATAGTTATTACTTGTCACTTCATGCGTACTGTTATTCATTGTTATGCCGCATTCATGGATTCTCATGCCTATATTCACTAGTTTTTGTGCTATTGAGGTTTTAGATTCGGATTTCCATGATATTTCTGGATTTGGGAACCGCGGGTATTTCAAAACAGAATATGTAATTGTTTTAAAAACCTGATACCCTTGATATGATATTTCAGTGCGTCGACCATGTGTTTTCTCGGTGCTGATAGCGACATGTGAGACCCGAGTTTGAGGAGTGGAGGAACCATTTCGGGTACATGGTAGACCCGGTATGGTACCCCGGGGCAAGAAGCGCGTGGTGATGACGATGTGAGCCTGGCAGGGGAAGACTACCTACCGGCGATTTTACCTGACGCGTCGGATATCCAAAGGATACCGTCGTCGTCTTGAGATGGATGGTAGGGGCCTGTCTTTCCTGACGGTGCCCTAGAATTTAAGATTGATACATTGAGATATCGAGATATTGAGGTACTGAGATTTGATGATACAGGCCAGTCCGGATAGCCGGAGCCTGAGATTTTGAGACATTGAGATTTATGTTTTGTGTCGATGCTAGACACTGTTCATACTGATTTCATTTATGATACTTCATTTTAAAAATACAAAGAAAATCTCACTAAATTATGAAAGCAGTTTCTTCATTTACATGTATTTTGTTTTCATGCATTCATACCTCATCCATATGATACATTGCTACCTGAGGCACTGATACGAGAACTTGGTGTTACTGTTGTTTAGAGGTATACCCTAGCTATTATTATAGGTTTTTGGTTATATTTGTGGATATATTATGATCGTATGACCAAGGATTGCGTTGTTCATGCGAGTTCTGTTCGTAGATGTTTTTCTACTCACGAGTTGGCAACTCACCCCTGTTGTGCCACAGTTTCTTGCAGGTTTTGCCGTACAGGTTTCTTTACGGCTTTGCTGGCACTGTTTCTTTTCGGGTGACTTGCTAGTAGGTGGGTTTATTGGTATCGTACCCATCATTATACTTTGTATATTATTATTCAGTTGTATCTAGAAGTTCTTCAACCAAACATGTATTTATTTTAGAGATAGAGACCAGTAATGTTTATTTTTTCGACCTTAGAGTCGCGCGTTGTATTTCTATGGATTTTCCTGCTGTTTTGTGTTCCTTTTAAGTTTGGTCCTTGTCCTTGGCGTTGTATATTATATTGCTTGTGTGGTTGTGACCGTCGATTGACGAAGAGCTAGCTCCCGCTTTGGGATGCCTTTTTATTGATTTCGTATAGTATTCATGTTGTATCCCGTTTCGGGGCCAGTATTTATAAAAGAGACGCTGCCGAAATTTTCAGAAAATTCTTGATGTTTTTAAAACGCATAATTCAGCTTATGCTATTAAAACTACTTGTTTTAAGTTTGTTTTCCTTCACTCTACTACTTTTCTTGGTATGGATTTCTGGGTTTTCGGCTTACTTAGATTACGTACGCTTCGAGACGTTTCGTAGTTTAAGTGCCGGTCATGTTTCGTACTTTCAGGACTTGACACTAAGCTCTTGTGATGGATCGGGTGAGTGGTCGGTAGCCCGTAGAAGCGCGGCTATTCTCCTTCCCGGCTGCCATGTAGACGGTATGCACCACCATGCCCCCAGACTTAGGGCGTTTGGGCTCGATGTTTTTATGGTCTGACACATTTACAGGGGCTTTCTCTGGCCTCCTCTTCTTATAAGCGGTCGAAGTTGAGGGGGCCGTCGCGGTGGGCACCCAGATAGCTTTTTGTGGCTTGGCAGGATGGCTTTCTTCTTGTTGAACCTTCGCCTTTTTTTGTCGGCGAGGGTAATCTTGATTAACCACTGAGTTTCGGACCTGCCGCCAGACTTTGTAGCTCTTGGAGGACAGCCGCTGAGGGGACTGTTCTGGCTTTGCTTCCGCAACATTCTCTACCGGAGGAGGTGATCTTTTCAGTATGGCGGTAGGAGAATTCTTAGGCACCTTATTCAGCAGCTCGAAGCTATTCCCGGTTGGAACAGCAAATTTAATTTCCGCCGTTAGGGCTGGTGGAGTTAGCCCAGAAGGGGAGTTGCCTCCGGCTTTCCTCACTCGGCGCCAGTGGCGACGTCGAGTGTGTCGAGCTGATGGAGTTGGCTCGGTGATGGGGATGGCCTTGTCTTGCCCCCTGTTCAGGTGAGTGGCTGCTGCTGGTGTCAGCCTGTTAAAGACTGATGTCCTTTGAATAGCAGGAGTGGGAGTGGGAGTTGGAACGGTTAGTCTTGTAAAGGCCGACATCTTGGCAGGAGAAGTCGCCTTGACGACTCCGAGAGCAGGGTTAGTTACTCTCTTCGGAATAACCTTCTCTGGGATTGCAGGCTTCATTGTGGGCCGACAGGAAATTTGGCCCAATCTGGAGAAGACCGAGGCGCTGGTGCTGGAGGACCCGTTGAGAGGGGCCGCAATATCTGTAAGTCGATCGAAGACCGACTTCTTGGGAGCTTCTGGTACGGGCACGGGAGCGGTGAATCTCGTTGGCGGGAGCCTGTCCCGAAGAACAGCCCTGTGGTAGCTCGAGTGACCTGTTCCACGGGCATCGTGAATAGGGAAGCCGCTTGGGGTCCGTATGTTATGCCCCCAGATGAAGCAGGACGTGGGTTGCAGTTGCATGTGGAACACTCTGAGCAGGTGAACGCCATTGATCCTTTTCTTTCTGCACCAAGCAAAACGCCAAATCTTAGTACCTTGAAACCCAAGGGCAACCATTAACAAACCGCGATTCGTTCACGAACACGATACACGAAGTGTAGAGTGGAAAGAGGAAAAGGTCTCACCGGGCATGCCAGAATCTGTTTACCGCCGGAATGTAAGTGCACGGCGGCGCCCCGGCCGTCAATCCGACGCCGGAATACGGAAGCGGTGAAAAACTTAAATTTTGCGGACTTAGCAAACCGGCACCACCGCGCACTAAACACCCGGATCGAACCATTAACTAGTCTAAGCTAACTAGAAGATGGGTTAGAGATATACCGACGATCCAAGTCCTCCGGTCTTCTCGTCATCGTCCCGATCTCCTGCGGAATGTCCCGTCTCCTCCTCGTCGCCGGAAGTGCACCACATCGCCTACATCGTATACGGGCTCCCACCTCAATGCCGAGGCAACTCGGGCACGAAGCCGGCTACTCGACGTGCCCAAGATTCGCTGTAGAATGTGTAGTAGAAGAAGTCTCATTTGGGGTTCATGGAGATGCCTTTGTGGTGGAGGAAAAATGAAGCGAACTTTTGGAGAGGGTTCTTGTGTGATTTTTGGAGAATGAAGAGAACCAAAAATGCCACACCAAAAATCAAATCAACCCCCATCCTCAAGAATGGCCGGCCAAAGAGGTGAGGAGAAGAGCATGGAGTGAGGGAGTGATATGATAAAAACCAAAAGATCAAAAACCACAACCATAATCAAAAAGAGAAAGAAAGGAATGGTTATGATATCAAGCAATGATCACAAGCAAAACCAACACTCATCCAACCATCATCACCAAACTCATCATCAACAACCATGATGATCACTAAAAGTCAAGCAATCATGAAGCTAGAAGTCAAGGTCAATGAGAGGCTATCATGATAAAACAAAGATGCAAAGACCCCCTCCACAAATGCCTATTTGCAACAATGCAAATAAGCCCTCCTCCACCAATCTTCGGCCAATGAACGGAACAATGGAAATTGGCCGAAACGGAAAGCAAACTGGCAACTCCAGAAAACTGGTCCCGTAATAAATTACAGGAAAACCCCGATACTGTGCATACACACCCGCATTTGTATTCCGACCGAAATACAAATGCAATGAGACAAAATCTCCACTGTACTATACTAGGATCCGGCTTATACCAAAACCGGCTAGTAATATCTGTTCGATCCTGATCCGTGCAATACCGCATGTATCTTATCGAACCCTGCCATATAACCATACGGCCTATAGTACAAACTGTCCGATCCTGATCCGTGCAATACCGCACGTATCTGATCGGACCTTGCCATATCTCCATACGGCCTCTACAACCTTTCGCCCGAAAGCTGAGTAACTGAATGTGGGGGACTCTAAAGACTCGTCAACACCTTGGTTGTGGATTTAACCACTAGCACGTCAGAGGTATAAGCCAATACGTGACGGGCTACCAGGTACTGACCAAATGGGACGTCGATGAGGAAGCTCACCCCGACACCCAACTGAGCCTGTCAGTGACAATATCCGTGCAGTCCGGTCCGTTCGTCTATGAGCATCGCATGGCGGGCCTAGGGGTTTGGTAAAAGTCAGACCCCTAAAAGCGGTACAAGTCGTGTCGGAGTGTAGCCCAGAACACCCTGAGATACTACTGGAATACCTACCAGTAAATCTCCTTGCCTTGGCCAAGGACTTTGTGTAATGGCTCTCCTAGACACAGCACGACCTCACCCCCAATACCGGGAGAGACGAACCCCTGAGGATACGCTCACTGCCTCCATGTGGCTCGGGACTGTACCCAACTAAAACCTGTTTGCACGACTCCTTTGAGCCGTGGTAGGGTAGTAATCAAAGTACAGTGGGAACTCACACGAGACAAATGACGATCCCCAGGTCGATGAACTAACCTGCACACATGTCACCAAGGAACTGCCATCTGACGTCTGGTATATGACCAACTAGCATGTTCCCGGCGAGTCCTGTCCGGTGTACTCATAACCCAATGAGCACCTGTATACATCTTAGGTGATCCAACTGACACCAGTAGCTTGTGAGACCGGCCACCGCCCCTCGTCGGGGTCTCGACTGTATACACTAGTCTACTAATGGAGTATCGATGCCCAGTCTCGAAACTCCCACGACTAGGGACCTTTTAAGGATAAGCTTATAGACCCCAGCTCCCACTTATATGATCGCCCTCATACTGCTGGTGGTCAAGCAAGAATCCTAGGGGCTCTATCAACGTGTAATAGCGACGTGTCAGGTCACCTAAAGCAGTACACGATGATAAAGGTAAACCAGATAGCATACTATCATCTCGAGTAAGACTGTCATACCGGGATAGGTCCTCCCTCAATCATTACAATCACGTACCTGTGACCTAATAATTGACTCTGAGGGCACTATCTCCAACAATCTCCCACTTGCACTCAAGGCTAATTATTGCGATGTCGCATACTCACAGCCCGTGTGATACCGAACATCCAACTTCTCTACTAGTCAGTCTCACAAAGCTTGTTTGCGGAACTATTGCGTTCGAGGAATAGCCTCAGTGAGTGGATCCGCTTAGTTGTTTCTTTCTATGTCTCTCTATATCTCAAGTTCGTGGAGAAACCCATCTCCCAAAAAGAGCAATACCTGTCTTAGAATGTGTCTGGATGTCTGATGGGACATAGCTCATAAATGAACTCCAAATCCAAACTTCTTAGACTGTATCGTCAACTGAACTTAATCAGTATCCTGCGCGCCATGCCTCCCTCAGTATTGCCTTGGACCACCTGCCCAAAATACTGCCCCTCATCAGAAGGAAAAACTATAACTCTGACAACCTTCTTGTCGTCCATGTCACCTTGGAAGCCTGGAATGATAACTGTCTCCCGAATAAGGCTGTCGTTATCATATCCCTAGAACATCCACTTATGTTCTAAAACTGCTTCCTACTGTTTCTCCAGGATTGGATTAATGTCAACTTATTGCATCTAGTGCAAGAACAACATCTGGTGTGGTACTTGACATCTCATGATTGACTCAATTGCCTAAGCAAGTGATCTGCCAATCATGCACATCCCTCTCCACTTTAGTCTATAAGACACCTTTGGAGAGGGTGACTCCATTACCTGCAGGTACACTACCGTGCCAGGAGTCGTCCATCCTAAATACTCTTAGAACGCTGTCAAGTACCCTGATTGGGCAACCACCCAAATCTAGATCTAAGACCATAGATCTAGTAACCAGTATGTCTGATATAAAATCCATTTCCTTTGTGGAGAAACAACTGTGTGACGACCAAAGTATAACCGATCGTAGTGTAGGAGTTTCCTTTCTTACTCTGTGTATATCATCCATATACCAGGATATCACACCCTACTACCTTCTCAACAGATCTATCCCCTATTCTGATGAAGTCAAACCCATGACTGTCACGTCAGAAATAGATGATCTTTCTCCGCTACATCTGCTCTAGTCTATAAATAGACATAAGCAACCTGTCTACCAATGCTTCCGCTGCTCCCACTGACTACGACAACCCTCTGGCAGAGTCATATAGACGTACACTTCTAAAACTGGTTTAGAACGACGCTATACTCATCCTCCCGCCGGGTCTCGTAACCTGGAACAACAGCAATGGCAATTGTGGGTAAACTAGAACTTCCCTGTCACCGTCCTTGAGGCTACCGTAGTGCCTCTCGGGTGCCTGAAGTTACCCACCTTATCTGCGGAGTGGCCAATGGAATGTCAATCCAAATTGAATCTTTAGGTTCCTTATCAAATCTTCAGTAATCGTTTGTGGTTCTGGAATCACTTCCAGTTCTACCATACTCCCACTTCTGTTTTCTGAAAAAATCCATTTCTTAATAAAACTGTGGCGAGTCTAGAACAATATTGCTATTGTTCATCCAGATGGTAGAAAGTCAACCCGCGTCATAGCCTGGGTCAACCCATAAACAGCCATTACAGAAACGTGCCTTGAGTTATCCAGTGTCTGGTTTTAATCATAAACCGGACAACTCCCCGTACCTTAACATCGTTAAGATATGAACTGTTCTATATCCAATATAGAAACAGAGGCACTGATTTAATTGAACTAGATTCAAATCATGCAGCTGTCCCCAGCGCATGTCAACTAAATGGAAGGAGGCCGATCAGCGTTACTCAACTTAGGAATACTTCCAATTATGAGTAACCTGAAAGAGAAGCAAGATCTCTTTATCATTACTATCAACTGAATACCATACACAAGTATCTACATCTTCGATCTCTTTGAAGAATCCCGATACCTGCTACACCTGGTTCTCTACTCTATTCAAATACCTATAACTCCTCAAAACTTAGACCCTGTGTTTCAACGAAACACATGTCTAAGAACTAGAGAAGTTAAAAGTAAACAGAATATAGTATGAGGACCAACCCCTTTGTCCTAATGGACACTGGACAACATACAATACTCTGTATAAGTCCCTTGAGTCTGATAACTCTTTCACTGTGTGTCGTAGGTTGAAAACTGTACTTATGGTTAAGAAGAATTACACCGCTGTTTAATGCTCCTTACCTAACCATCCACTGATATAGGTAAATGTCGTAGACATAATTTCATAAAGGTATATCTCACTCTATGAAAATAGACGTACAGATATATCATTTTGAAATTGGTGCATAACAGCGGATATTCAAAACCAAATATTTGCCGACCGGCAAACAGCCCAGGTGATTTCCTCAAATATCACTGATTACAACGAATCCCGATATAATGAGGATAATCACCCAATTCCCAATAACTTACTCCCACTCATCATCTGTAAAACCATACAGATGTGAGAATCGTACCTGGTAAATACATACCCTGGAGTAAGTATCTAATCGGGAAATCAGTTTTCCTTTAACATTACACAGTGAAACTGAAACATTGAAATGTTCCGATGGGGTATTCTGGTATTCCTAGTAATGCCTCTTCCAGATTCACGACTGTAACCGTATAGTTCTTTGCCACCTCTCCAAATCCCTTCATATGTCTTTAGTCTTTACCTTCTGCACACCCTTTTAGGCCAAATGGTTTTCTTCCTTCCCTACCGTTCGGCACCAGCCTATGGTTTGGAAGAAGACTATCCAATAAGCATAATGGGTGTACTGTCCGCATCCTAGGAACACTCGCAATGAGAGAGGGTGAAGATAAAAGACAACCGAATAAACCTTATTCCTATTTCTCCTGAACCAGAATCCATCCCCGAACTGGAACAAGTTCCATTCGAGTTCGTATATAACCATACGATGGAGTATCCAAATAAACTGTGGATCTTCGTAGTGATACGGAGTGTCCTGGAGAAATACAAAGGTGATGTGGGAGTGGTAATGAAATATTTGGTTTGGTCGTGAATATCTGTTGCAATTTACTTTGCCCTCTTACTAATCCCTTTTTTTTTCTGAACTTAATACCTTCTGCACACCATCGTTATGCTAATTGGTTTTCTTCATTCCCTACCGGTCGGCACCAGCCTAAGGTTTGGAAGAAGACAATCCAATTTGCGTAATAGGTGTACTACCCCTAAACCAAGGAGTACTCGTAACCTGAGAGAGGGTAAAAGGAAAAGACAACTGAATAATCCTATCCGTTTTCTCCAGAACCGGAAACCATCCTCGAATAAATTCTTTCGAGTTCGTATCTAACCATACGATGGTTTTGTCCAATGGAAGTGGACGTTCGTAGTAATACGGGGTGTCCTGGAGAAAAAGGGTAAAAGTAGGAGTGGCAATGAGGTCTGCAACTCTGACAATCCAAAAGCCGGTGTTTAAGAAGGTTCGGTCAACTTGGTCACTGAGTCAAAGTCTTAGGGTCGGGTCAATGGTCGCTGCCAAAGAGAGAGAGAAAAGAAACACACAGCGTGCACTCTAACCTAGATCAGAATGGTTACCAATTTATCTAATCTGGAATCCTCCCACTGTACCTCAAATTCTCCTCCAAACCTGAAAGAAGAATTAGTCGGGGTCACCCGAGGAGTAAACTAACTCATCAGTGGGAATCGGGATCCAACTATCATTGCATGATAACGTGACGGAATCCGCTCACGCTATCACACTCCAGAAGGTATGCGCATATCTGGCAAGTTTCAGTTCTTTTGAAACTCCCGATGTGATTTCTGCCCCATGCTCTTATGACCTTGGCGTGAGGTCAAAATATCATAAGTCACATGTCAAGTTCTGCCCATCATTATCCAGGTTAATTTGAATCCACCCGTACATACCCTTGACGTAAGCCAAAATAGTAGTACGACTGTCCCAAACCAACGCATCTATCTATGCAACAGATAAATACCCGGCAGCTACCAAACACTATGCCTTGGCGTGAGGTCAAAATACATAGCTTGAATACTACCGAATATTTAACTGAAATGATGGAGGGCTACGAATGGTTTCTGGCGAAAACCTTTAACGTAATGAACTTGATATCGTTGAAGGAACGGATAGCTTTTTGAAAATATAGTGACGAAAACTGTTGCTAAAGAGGTCACTCCCGGTGAAGGGATCTCGGCTCTTTCCCTGTAGAATGGGGTGCAGGATATTTCAACTGAATACCACGGTGCAAAGCAAAAGTAATCGGCTATAGTGAAGTCATTGCCCTGACGCAAACTTTTGTCCAAGGGGTCACTCCCGGTGAAGGGATCTCGGCCCTTGCCTCGTCGACTGAGGAGCAGGATATTCCAATGAATACCACGATGCAAAACAAAAGTAAACGTCCTTGCAATAACAGCTTTTTGAAAAGTGTTCCAACAACATCAGATTAGGTTTGTTTTAACTTGCATTGATCCGAATCAATGCAGTCCCATCAATTGATCACACCAAAAAGAACGAAAATATACTGATGTACGTATATGCCATCCGCATTCGCCACTGGGTCCCGTCATTACCCGTTAGGTTAGCTTACTAACGACAGAGCGGGGACTGGACTAGCGCGGATGCAAAACATATACAACATCTACTAATATATATACCAATATATAGTATTCGCTCAAGGCATGAATAAAATGCAACATCACAGAGAATGAACAGCATCACAGAAACAATACAGATATCTGGGAACCCCGGGTTTCACAGAGCCGCTGAAACCCGACGTTCCCCTGGTCGTGTGGATAGCCTGTGCAATGAAAACCTAGACCCCTACGGGCGCGGCAAGTCACCCGCCAAAACCTGAAGCGAGGCAGCCCCCTTCAGCACCGTGAATGGACCACCCAGCACTTCACGGAATCCGGTAACTTGGGCACCCCTCCTGGGTCAAACCTGTACCCCCTACGAGTGCGGCGAATAGCCCGCCAATCCTAGAGTGAAGCCCCCTCCGTCTCAATGCCATGAGATGCGGGCTTGTTGCCCTCTAGCACCCGGCTATCCGTGCACCCCTCCGCGGGGTATCCTAGTACAGAAAGTAAAATATACATACAACGGGTACATCGACCGCAACCAGGTCGTGCCCCAAAAGAATAATACAAACAGGCAGTGACGGCAGTCCACATGTCGGACGCTCGCCCCGCAATATCAAATGTACATAATACTACCACAACTGTACTAGCATTGCATCCAGGCTATCCCCCACGACCGATCCGCAACATCACAGCAAATACATAGAACATCAACGTGAAAGTCACGTTCGCAAATCCGTCTAACCGGGCTATAGCAGTTAGACCGGATTTACCGATCGAGTGACATTCACGGTCGCAGATATAATGTAAATACTGTGAAAAATGTGTTTAAAATATCCGACCGATCAAATTATACCAAGTGGGCCCCAAAACAATACTGTAGCAGTTACAGAAAATATGGGCCCAATTTTAATGTTCCAAAACCCCTGAAATAAACCCAGAAGGCATCTGTAAAAATTTGGTGATGTGACGTGCACAGTGCGCCGCGGAAGGGCGGCATGTATGGGGTTTCCGCGGCGGTTCCGCGCTCACACTGTAGCTTTACATCGTCGAATTTTTACAGAACTCTTATATTTTTTGGTAGATCACATTTCTGTCACCTGAAAAAATTTTGGAGACTGAAAAATTTCAACAGAAACTGTCGTGGGCAAATACGGGTTTTTGGACATTTCGATCGATCGGAACTCAAAAACACATTACACAAAGCTAGACTAAGTTAATGGGGAGTCTCTGATACCACTGTAAGTGCACGGCGGCGCCCCGGCCGTCAATCCGACGCCGGAATGCGGAAGCGGTGAAAAACTTAAATTTTGCGGACTTAGCAAACCGGCACCACCGCGCACTAAACACCCGGATCGAACCATTAACTAGTCTAAGCTAACTAGAAGATGGGTTAGAGATATACCGACGATCCAAGTCCTCCGGTCTTCTCGTCATCGTCCCGATCTCCTGCGGAATGTCCCGTCTCCTCCTCGTCGCCGGAAGTGCACCACATCGCCTACATCGTATACGGGCTCCCACCTCAATGCCGAGGCAACTCGGGCACGAAGCCGGCTACTCGACGTGCCCAAGATTCGCTGTAGAATGTGTAGTAGAAGAAGTCTCATTTGGGGTTCATGGAGATGCCTTTGTGGTGGAGGAAAAATGAAGCGAACTTTTGGAGAGGGTTCTTGTGTGATTTTTGGAGAATGAAGAGAACCAAAAATGCCACACCAAAAATCAAATCAACCCCCATCCTCAAGAATGGCCGGCCAAAGAGGTGAGGAGAAGAGCATGGAGTGAGGGAGTGATATGATAAAAACCAAAAGATCAAAAACCACAACCATAATCAAAAAGAGAAAGAAAGGAATGGTTATGATATCAAGCAATGATCACAAGCAAAACCAACACTCATCCAACCATCATCACCAAACTCATCATCAACAACCATGATGATCACTAAAAGTCAAGCAATCATGAAGCTAGAAGTCAAGGTCAATGAGAGGCTATCATGATAAAACAAAGATGCAAAGACCCCCTCCACAAATGCCTATTTGCAACAATGCAAATAAGCCCTCCTCCACCAATCTTCGGCCAATGAACGGAACAATGGAAATTGGCCGAAACGGAAAGCAAACTGGCAACTCCAGAAAACTGGTCCCGTAATAAATTACAGGAAAACCCCGATACTGTGCATACACACCCGCATTTGTATTCCGACCGAAATACAAATGCAATGAGACAAAATCTCCACTGTACTATACTAGGATCCGGCTTATACCAAAACCGGCTAGTAATATCTGTTCGATCCTGATCCGTGCAATACCGCACGTATCTTATCGAACCCTGCCATATAACCATACGGCCTATAGTACAAACTGTCCGATCCTGATCCGTGCAATACCGCACGTATCTGATCGGACCTTGCCATATCTCCATACGGCCTCTACAACCTTTCGCCCGAAAGCTGAGTAACTGAATGTGGGGGACTCTAAAGACTCGTCAACACCTTGGTTGTGGATTTAACCACTAGCACGTCAGAGGTATAAGCCAATACGTGACGGGCTACCAGGTACTGACCAAATGGGACGTCGATGAGGAAGCTCACCCCGACACCCAACTGAGCCTGTCAGTGACAATATCCGTGCAGTCCGGTCCGTTCGTCTATGAGCATCGCATGGCGGGCCTAGGGGTTTGGTAAAAGTCAGACCCCCAAAAGCGGTACAAGTCGTGTCGGAGTGTATCCCAGAACACCCTGAGATACTACTGGAATACCTACCAGTAAATCTCCTTGCCTTGGCCAAGGACTTTGTGTAATGGCTCTCCTAGACACAGCACGACCTCACCCCCAATACCGGAAGAGACGAACCCCTGAGGATACGCTCATTGCCTCCATGTGGCTCGGGACTGTACCCAACTAAAACCTGTTTGCACGACTCCTTTGAGCCGTGGTAGGGTAGTAATCAAAGTACAGTGGGAACTCACACGAGACAAATGACGATCCCTAGGTCGATGAACTAACCTGCACACATGTCACCAAGGAACTGCCATCTGACGTCTGGTATATGACCAACTAGCATGTTCCCGGCGAGTCCTGTCCGGTGTACTCATAACCCAATGAGCACCTGTATACATCTTAGGTGATCCAACTGACACCAGTGGCTTGTGAGACCGGCCACCGCCCCTCGTCGGGGTCTCGACTGTATACACTAGTCTACTAATGGAGTATCGATGCCCAGTCTCGAAACTCCCACGACTAGGGACCTTTTAAGGATAAGCTTATAGACCCCAGCTCCCACTTATATGATCGCCCTCATACTGCTGGTGGTCAAGCAAGAATCCTAGGGGCTCTATCAACGTGTAATAGCGACGTGTCAGGTCACCTAAAGCAGTACACGATGATAAAGGTAAACCAGATAGCATACTATCATCTCGAGTAAGACTGTCCTACCGGGATAGGTCCTCCCTCAATCATTACAATCACGTACCTGTGACCTAATAATTGACTCTGAGGGCACTATCTCCAACACGGAAGCCGGGAAGACTGTACATCTTGCCTGAATCTGTGGGCAAATGCTAATTGGTGCTATCCGTCCACCTCTCCGATGATGCCAAGTTGATTTATGGCACCATGTATCGAAGGTTTAAATGAATGCGGCCGATGTAGTAGACTTCGTCAGATTCCCCCTCCTTTGAGGGATTTTTGATTATGGGGACGCTCTTCTCTGCAGGCGTAAGCCCCTGCAGTTAATTACGCTACCGCATTTCGCGGTAACAACTTACTCCTTCTCCAAATGGTCACTTCGTGTCGTGGGTGTTTATTTTGTGTTTGGTTGCCCGTGGATTGTATACAGAGACTAAGTTATGCTGTCGCCCGTAGGACGTGGATTAGTCCAAATCCGTATCTTTCTTAGATTTGGGTTTGGGGGGGTTGTGTTTAAGGATACGTTAGCCTTATTTGAGGCTAAGATCAACTTAAACGTTTGTTAAGGACACGTTAATCTAATTCTAAACTAAGATCAACTTAACGGGATCGTGTAAATCCGACAAGAGAGCAATTGGGCTCTACTGTTTAGTTTAATGACATTGCGGTCGATAATCAGTTTAAGGACATTATGGTCCATTGTTAGTTTAAGGACATCTCGGCCCAATATTAGTTTAAAGACATTACGATCGAGATTAAGGACATCATAGTCCGTGGATTTAAGGACCCAACAGTCCGATGTTAGTTTAAAGACATCACAGTCAGGGTTAAGGACATCTTAGTCCATGAGTTTAAGGACCCCACAGTCCGTAGTAATGTGTGGTCGTCGGGACCCGTCACCTCTCTGACGACGTTGAAGGATTACAACGATAGATGTCAGAGGAGTAAAGAGATGTACCCTCGAACCGGGTGTAAATTGATTGGAAGAGAAGGTTTGCTCAGTTCAATTTAAATTGAGGACTTATGACCAGAATTGGGCTAAGTGCATTTAAAAATGTTCAACATTTCATTTTTGTTCTGCCTATTAGGCTTTTATTTGGGCTCTGCCCATTTAATAATGCCAAGCATTGGGCTCTCACATTTTGTCTGGAATAAATGCATAGCATTTATCAGAACAAAGTATGTTCTGACAGTGCGCCACGTGGCGCATCTGGCGCTTTGCGCCAATTAAAGAGCGCATTGCGCTAGCGCACATGAGGGTGACACGTGTCGCTTAGCGCTATGTGCTAGTTTGTTATCGCACTGCGCTTTTAATTTATTAGCACTCTGCGCTTTTAATTTATTAGCGCGCTGCGCCAGTTTATGGGTGCGCCAGTGAGTGACACGTGGCGCGCTTGGCGCTGAGCGCCAACCCAAAAGCGCGGTGTGCTGTTTTTAGAAGCACAAAGCGCAAGCTGTGTTTGTGGTTGACACGTGGTATGTTTTGGAGCTGAGCGCCGGTCCAGGGAGCGCAAAAGCGTAGTTCAAGAGAGCAAAGCACTTTCTAGTAGCGCAAAGCGCATCAGATCAAATTTAAGATCAAAGAACAAGTTTATGTTTTTCAAAGGAGCCCTTGCCTTAAGATCCAAGAACCAAAGTTCTTGTTTTTTTATTAAAAGGCTCTGCGTTTGTAGATCAGAAAATCTGTGAATGAAGTAAAATATCTATTTTTTATATTTTAAGGATTGTATCTTTTAATCCTTTATGTTTAATCAAAGACCTTGGTCTTTTTTATAGATCTAAGATCTTTTTAGAAGATGTTTATTCTTTTTACGAGATGATTTCATCTCTGTTGTTCAAGAATAATTGTTTACCTTTAAAGATGAAGAAATGTTCTTCTTTCTTAAAAGGCTTGCCTTTCTTTCTTTTTGAGTTCTTCTCAAAGTTTGCAGAGGGTTTTTTCTATCTAAGACTGTAAGTCCACGTTGCCAACCCCGGTTCTTGCGGGGAGGTGGAAACGGTATAAAAAACAAATTTTTAGCGCATAGGGCAACATGGACTAACAAAGTCGGGATCTTTTCTAAACTAAACTAGCAAGAAAGCTAAAGATAGTTAGCTACTCGGAAAAGAGGTTATACCTAACTTGAACTCCTTCTTCTTGAAACCTTTGTAGGGGTTGATGGTTCTTTCCTCGTCGCCTTCTTCCGTCAAAGATGGATCCACCTGAGGGTTCAACCTTCGGGCTCTTTCTCGAATTTTGAGTGAACTAGGATCTTTGGCTTGCTAAACCTCTAACCCTAGAGTGAGTAGAGAGTGCCTTTGGGGTGTTTTTATCTCAAGGAGATGGATTCTCAACACATGAGAAGGGAGCTCCTTGAACTATAGGAGGAGGAAGAAGAAGAGAGGAGAGAGAAGTGTTATGATAGAATGAGCTATTCTTTTCATTTTACAACCATAACTCAAAATGAAAAGAATTATCAAATTAACAATAATAATAAAAATGAAATAGTTGATGGATGGTTTGGAATGACCACTATCATCACATTCATTAAATGAATTTTGCTAGAATCAAAGAGCATCTTTGATATGTAATGATAATGGTCAAACTTTCAACCATGGTCAACAAGTCAACCTTGGTCAACAAGTCAACAAACCCAACCATAACACAATTTCATTTAATTAATATTGTTAATTGATATATCACTAATTCGTTAGGGTTTGGAAAAAGACGACTGTCAACAGTGCATGTGCACCCGTTCCGAAACCCTAATGAAAAACCTCTTCCTCCGCCTCAATCAACTGTGCATACACACCCGCATTCTTATTCCGAGGAACATGAATACTATGAGATAAAATCAACCCCAAAACATATACCAGTATCTGGCTCAAACCAGAGCCTGCTAGTAATATCTGTCCGGACTCCAAACGTGCACAAGTGCGCGGATGAGAACGAACCCTGTCGCAAAACCATGCGACCTCTACTCAGTTTTGCCCAGAGGTGAATAGCCCTCTGTGTGGGACTCTAAAGACTCGACACTACGCTGGAAGTGGGTTTAAGCACAGACCGCAAGCGGCACTAGCTGTGCGTAACGGTCCCCGGGTAGATGCCGATAAGAAGACTGACGAGGTGTACCCCATCTGAACTCCTACTGAGTCTGAATGTGACAGTTTCCGTACAGTCCGGTCTGTTCGTCTGATACATCGCATGGCGGGCCTAGGGGGCGGTAAACGTCAGTCCCCTAATAGCGGTACAAGTCGTGTCGGAGTGAAGCCCAAAACACCCTGAGATAACACTGGAAACCTACCAGTATATCTCGCTTGCCCTGGCCAGGGACTACTCGTGTAATGGCTCTCCTAGACACAGCGCGATGTCAACCCCCAATACCGGGAGAGACGAATCCTGTCTAACCGTCACTGCCTCTAAGTGCTTCGGGACTGTACCCAACTACTACCTGTTTGCACGACTCCTTTGAGCCGTGGTAGGGTAGTAATCAAAGTACAGTGGGAACACACTCGAGGCGAAGTGACAGTGTCAAGTCAGCGGACTAAGCTGTACTCATGTCACCTGAGAACTGATAACTGACGATAGGTATAATACCAACTGGTCAGTTCCCGACGAGTCCTGTCCAGTGTACTCGTAACCCAACGAGCACCCGCATACTATCTTCAGTACGACGTACTGACGGCTGTGGGACAGACCGTCTCCCACACTGGGATGAGAAGCGCATGCGCTAGTCTACTCTGGAGTATCGATGCCCTGTCTCGATAGTCCTGCGACTAGGGACCTGCATAAGGATATGCTTATAGATTACCCAGCCCCCACTAGTGTGACTGCCATCACAACGCTGGTAATCAAGCAAAGATCCTAAAGGCTCCACTAATGTTTATAGGTGATATACAAAAATAAACACATGTACACATTGAAGTAGAAACAAACCAAGTAGCATACTACTATATTGAGCAAGATTGTTTATATAAGGTGAATATCCCAAGCTTCCATTAAGTAATATACAAACTAGTATGATATAGTAATGGCCTCTAGGGCATATACACTAACAATCTCCCACTCGCACTAAGGCCATGTACTGGCGTATCGAAGACCTATCATCTCGATCAGCCGCTCGAACTGAGTCTGGGGTAAGGCCTTGGTGAATGGATCTACAGTGTTTTCTTCTGAAGCAACCCTGCGAACCTCGATCTCCTTGCGATCCACGATCTCCCTGATCAGGTGATACCGCCTCAAGATGTGTCTGGATTTCTGATGGGACCTGGGTTCCTTCGCTAAAGCTATAGCCCCGTTGTTGTCGCAATACAGAGGTATTGGATCAACAATGGACGGAACCACCTGAAGTTCTTTCAAGAACTTCCTCATCCAGACGGCTTCTTTTGCGGCATCAGATGCAGCGATGTATTCCGCTTCCATAGTCGAGTCTGCAACGGTTTCCTGTTTGGAACTCTTCCAACACACCGCCCCTCCATTGAGGGTGAAGACAAAACCCGACATGGACTTGGAATCATCCTTGTCACTCTGGAAGCTGGAGTCAGCAAAGGCCTCGATCTGGAGGTCTTTTCCGCCATACACCAAGAACATCTCCTTAGTCCTTCTCAGGTACTTGAGAATGTTCTTTACCGCTATCCAGTGTTTCTCCCCAGGGTTTGATTGATACCGGCTTACCACACTCAGTGCATAAGCTACATCCGGTCTGGTACACAACATCGCATACATTATAGAGCCTACCGCAGAAGCGTAGGGTATAATAGACATGCGATCCCTCTCCAAATCAGTCTTGGGAGACATCTCTTTAGAGAGGGTGATTCCGTGACAAGCCGGTAGGTTACCGCGCTTGGAATCTTCCATACTGAATCTTTTCAGTATGGTGTCGATGTACCTGGACTGAGAAAGTCCTAATATCCTCTTGGATCTATCACGATGGATCCGGATCCCCAAGACGTATGAGGCATCACCCAGGTCTTTCATGGAGAACCTGTGTGACAAGAACCCCTTGACAGATTGTAGCATAGGAATGTCATTTCCTATTAAGAGAATGTCATCCACGTATATAACGAGGAATACTACAGTTCTCGCTACAAATCTACTATAGATGCATGGTTCATCTGGATTTTTGATAAAGCCAAATTCCTTGACCGTCTCTTCAAAACAGATGTTCCAACTCCGCGATGCCTGCTTTAGTCCATAGATGGACTTAAGCAACTTGCACACCTTTCCGCTGCTCCCAATCTGAATGAAACCCTCTGGCTGGTCCATATAGACACACTCCTCTAAATTTACATTTAGAAAAGCGGTTTTTACGTCCATTTGCCAAATCTCATAATCGTGGAAGGCAGCAATGGCAAGAAGGATCCGAATAGATTTTAGCATAGCTACTGGAGAAAAGGTTTCGTCCTAGTCCAAACCAGGTCTTTGACGAAAACCCTTTGCAACCAGTCTAGCTTTATAGGTCTCAACCTGTCCATCTACACCAATCTTCCTTTTGAAGATCCACTTGCATCCTACGGGTTTTACCCCATCTGGAGCAATGTCCAACGTCCATACTTTGTTGGTGTACATGGACTCCATTTCGGTCCGCATTGAATCCAGCCATTTTACCGAGTCAACGCTCTGAACGGCCTTCTGGAAGCTAGTAGGCTCATTACAAGCTATGATGCAATCCTCTCTATCCCCGTCTATGAGAAAACCGTAGTATCTCTCGGGCGGATGAGACTGCGTACTACTCCTGCGGAGCGGCGTAGGAATGTCCTGTTCTTTTGAACTTACTGGCTCTTCCAAGCTTTCAGTAATAGCTTGTGGCTCTGGAATTTCTTCCAGTTCTATTGCGCTCCCACTTATCTGGGTTTCCAAAAACTCAGTTTCCAAGAAGCGGGCATGTTGAGAAACAAAAACTTTTTGTTCCTCAGCGGAATGGAACAGATACCCCCTGGAGTTCTTTGGGTATCCCACAAACTTACACTGTACTGAACATGCCTCGAGCTTGTCCGCATGCTGCTTTTTTACAAAAGCTGGACATCCCCATATCTTAAGGTACTTAAGACAGGGTTTCTTCCCACTCCACATCTGATATGGAGTGGTAGGCACAGTCTTGGTGGGAGCCTTGTTCAAGAGATATGCAGCTGCTTCTAGTGCATAACCCCAGAAAGATCGCGGTAACTCAGCCTTACTCATCATGGAACGAACCATATCTAATAGGGTTCGATTCCTCCTTTTCGATACACCGTTATGTTGCGAAGTGTATGGAGGAGTACGCTGAGAGAGAATTCCATTCTCTTTTAAATAGTCCAGGAACTCGGCACTCAAGTATTCACCACCTCGATCCGATCTTAGAATCTTAATACTTTTGCCTGTTTGTTTTTCAACTTCATTCTTGTAATCCCGAAATTTCTCAAAGGCCTCGGATTTGTGCTTCATTAAGAAGACATGTCCATACCTAGAGAAATCATCTGTGAAAGTAATGAAGTATGAATAACCGCTTCGCACATGTGTAGACATTGGACCACACACGTCACTGTGTATGAGTCCCAAGAGCTCGCTCGCTCTTTCTCCGTGTCCAGTGAACGGAGTCTTTGTCATCTTTCCCATGAGACAAGATTCACAAGTGGCATAAGACTGATACTCGAACGGATCCAAGTATCCTTCTTTATGTAACTTAGTCAACCGTGTCTCATTGATGTGACCGAGTCTACAATGCCATAAGAAAGCCTGATTTATATCTGGAGACTTTCTTTTGTGTGTATTCTGGACATTGAAAATCTGTGGTTGGTTTAACACGTATATACCATTGCTCAATGTACCTGACCCAAACAGAACTTGATTAAGGTGAATGTTTACAACATTACTTACAAACGCAAATTCATAACCTTCTTTAGAAACCAAAGATACAGAAATGATATTACAAGTTGCGTTGGGTACAAAAAAGCAATTGCGCAAAACCAAAACATGTCCATCTGTCATTCCCAGGTGATAGTCCTCCACGTCTTTAGTATCCATGCTAGCTCCGTTTGCAACTCTGAGGGTCATGTCACCTGCCTTAAAAAACCTACGGTTTCTCAATGCCTGCAAAGAATTACAGATATGAGATCCTGATCCGGTATCCAATACCCAGGAAGTAGAGTTTATTGAAAGACAGTTTTCAATAACATACACACCTGAAGCTGAAGCCGCAACCTGCTTCAGTTCCTGTGTCCTGGCTTTCCAAGCCCTGCAATCTTTCTTCCAGTGTCCACTTTTATGACAATAGAAGCATTCTTCTTTACCCACAAGCTTCCCCGCTATCATTGTTGCCTTTGCCTTTCCCTTCGTATCCACTTTACTAACACCGCCCCTTGGTTTAGCGGGGGCTTTCCTCTTCTTTCCCTTGGCTTTCGCCTTGGACCTAGAAGAAGAAGATCCTCCTACAAAAAAAGTGGATGTTTTCCTACTCTTCTGTAGGGTGCCCTCAGCACTCCTCAACATGTTCAGAAGCTCGGAAAGTTCAACCTCCTTTCCTTGCATGTTGAAGTTAAGAATAAACTGGGCGTAAGTGGAAGGAAGTGACTGGAGAATCAAATCAGTATAGAGTTCATTCTCCTTCGTGGTCCCAAGGTCCGCGAGCTCCTCAATGTAGCCAATCATCTTAAGCACGTGTTCCGCTACCGATGATCCGACGGCCAATCTTGCCGAAAACAACTTCTTCGACACTTCTTATCTTGTGATACGAGACTGCTCTCCATACAGTTCTTTTGTATGGAGAAATATGGACTCGAGGTCCATATTCTCATGCCTCCTCTGATGTTCGTTGTCCATAGAGGCAAGCACAAGGCATTTGGCCTTCGCGCTATCTATCTCCCAAGTCTTACGGATTTCCTTATCCGCGACGCTGGAGGTGGGACCTGGGACGGGGGGAGCTTTGGTGGTAAGGAGATACCCCAGCTTGTCGTAAGTGATTGCCATTTTGACATTCCTGAGCCAATCTTTGTAGTTTGGCCCTGTCAGTATGTTTTTATCTAGTAGTAACTTAAGTCCAGTCATGATGAATGGTCGCTGCAATTAGGAGAGAGAGAAGAAACACATTAGCACGATGCTCTTGCAAGTTTAGAGTGGTTTTTAATTTGTCTAAACAGGATGGCTCCCACTGTCTCTCGAATCCCTCCTCAAACCATAAAGGAAGAATTAGTCGGGATCAATCCCACCGCACAATACTTGCTTAACCGTTCAGCCAGGCCAGTGTCGGTACTTCGAGGGAGGTTTTCCAACGCTTTCGCGAAGTTCCTTAATTTAAGAACCTCTTTTCCTTGGGGGCGTAGCCCCGCTAACACCTTTCTAGACACCTACTAGGTTTATAGCATTGATCGTTTAGTGAGAAATTTCCCGAGGAGTAGCATATACTCACAGTAGGATCGGAATCCAAATATCATCGTGTGACAAAACTGAAGGAATCCTACCAGAATCACCACACTCCAAATGGTATGCAAATCTAGTAAGTTTCAGTACTTATGAAACTCCCGATGTGGATTTTTGCCCCATGCTCTTATGACCTTGACGAAGGTCAAGAAATCATAAGTCACATGTCAAGTTCTGCCCGTCATTTTCCAGGTTAATTTGAACCCACCCGTATATACCCTTGACGAAGGTCAACAAGGCAATACGACTGTCTCAAACCAACGCATCTATCTATGCTACATATGAACACCCAATAGCTACCAATCACTACGCCTTGACGAAGGTCAACAAGCATAGCTTGAATACTATTGAATATTCATATGAAACGACGGAGGGCTATGAATGGTTTTGGCGAAACCGTGAACGTAGTGAACTTGATATAATCGATGGAACGAGATAGCTTTTAAAAGGAGTGGCTCAAGCTCCGCATTTAAAAGTTAGTTTTGAAAAGAACCGAGTAGTTTTTCGAAAGTATTCCAACGACTTTTACTTGGTTTATTATCTTGCATTAGTTCTTTTAATGCGTGATATTCTTGCATTAGTTATTTTAATGCGTCCCATCATTTAATCCTACCATTGCAGAAAACAACCAAAATATGACGTACGCTTATGCCATTCGCATTCGCCACGGGGCGCCGTCATCACCCGTTAGGTTACTTAACTAACGACAGAGCGGGGGCTGGGCTAGCGCGGCTGTAAAACATAAGCAATGCCTAAATAGTTATAAATATATAGCAATGATAGACATTACAGATCACAGATGAATACATTGGATATACTAGGAATCCGTAATCCGTTCGAGCTTGCAACGAAAAGCGGATTACACGGTCGCGGTGAATAGCCAATACCCCACCCAAGACCCCCACGGGTGCGGCAAACTACCCGCCAAGTACCCGAAGCGAAGCAACCTCCCTCAACGCCGTGAGTAGGCCACTCGGCACTTCGAGTACCCGGTAGTTTGTGCACCCCTCCTTGGGTCTATCCTAGGAGCAAAAACAGTAAAAAGAATTATACAATGACGGCTACAACCCCGACCCGGTTGTGCGGCCATACAAATAATAATATTACATCAATTTACATTTTACAATGAATGAAAGAAAAAGAAACACTCATCTCACATCCACCCCGGCTATTCACCCGCGACAGTCCAACGCATTCATATACACAAACCATCATCAAACACAGATCACAGAGATGTATAACCCCGAATAATCGACATATAGCGATTAGCCGACGTTCAATACATACAAACATCACAGATATAACCAATATAGTCAAAGTGTATTGAAGTTCGGAAAAAAATACGGATTTATAGGCCCCCAAAAGTAAATTTCTATTCTGGAAAATCTGGGCACAAATAAACCATCTGAAAAATCCTAAAACCAAACCAGAAATACACTGCACCAAAATCGAGGCAGAGAGGAGACAAGACAGCCGCGGTTCCACGGCAATAGCTTACTATTGCCGCGGAACCGCGGTTCTTTGGTCAGATCTCTGGCTCGTTTTTGGTGGGTGTCTTCAAAAAACCCTGAGATGATTTTTGGAGTATAACAAATTTTGTTTTGTCCAGAAAATATTTTAACAGAAAACAAGGGTTATGCGAGTTTGGTTTTTCGATTTTTCCGTTTCGAACTTCGATACACTCTACTACTAAGCTAGTTTAAGTTTAGTTAGGCTCTGATACCACTGTAAGTCCACGTTGCCAACCCCAGTTCTTGCGGGAAGGTGGAAACGGTATAAAAAACAAATTTTTAGCGCATAGGGAAACATGGACTAACAAAGTCGAGATCTTTTCTAAACTAAACTAGCAAGAAAGCTAAAGAGAGTTAGCTACTCGGAAAAGAGATATACCTAACTTGAACTCCTTCTTCTTGAAACCTTTGTAGGGGTTGATGGTTCTTTCCTCGTCGCCTTCTTCCGTCAAAGATGGATCCACCTGAAGGTTCAACCTTCGGGCTCTTTCTCAAACTTTGAGTGAACTAGGATCTTTGGCTTGCTAAACCTCTAACCCTAGAGTGAGTAGAGAGTGGCTTTGGGGTGTTTTTATCTCAAGGAGATGGATTCTCAACACATGAGAAGGGAGCTCCTTGAACTAGAGGAGGAGGAAGAAGAAGAGAGGAGAGAGAAGTGTTATGATAGAATGAGCTATTCTATTCATTTTACAACCATAACTCAAAATGAAAAGAATTATCAAATTAACAATAATAATAAAAATGAAATAGTTGATGGGTGGTTTGGAATGACCACTATCATCACATTCATTAAATGGATTTTGCTAGAATCAAAAAGCATCTTTGATATGTAATGATAATGGTCAAACTTTCAACCATGGTCAACAAGTCAACCTTTGTCAACAAGTCAACAAACCCAACCATAACACAATTTCATTTAATTAATATTGTTAATTGATATATCACTAATTCATTAGGGTTTGGAAAAAGACGACTGTCAACAGTGCATTCGCACCCGTTCCGAAACCCTAATGAAAAACCTCTTCCTCCGCCTCAATCAACTGTGCATACACACCCGCATTCTTGTTCCAAAGAACATGAATACTATGAGATAAAATCAACCCCAAAACATATACCAGTATCTGGCTCAAACCAGAGCCTGCTAGTAATATCTGTCCGGACTCCAAACGTGCACAAGTGCACGGATGAGAACGAACCCTGTCGCAAAACCATGCGACCTCTACTCAGTTTTGCCCAGAGGCGAATAGCCCTCTGTGTGGGACTCTAAAGACTCGACACTATGCTGGCAGTGGATTTAACCACAGACCGCAAGCGGCACTAGCTGTGCGTAACAGTCCCCAGGTAGATGCCGATAAGAAGACTGACGAGGTGTACCCCATCTGAACTCCTACTGAGTCTGAATGTGACAGTCTCCGTACAGTCCGGTCCGTTCGTCTGATACATCGCATGGCGGGCCTAGGGGGCGGTAAACGTCAGTCCCCTAATAGCGGTACAAGTCGTGTCGGAGTGAAGCCCAAAACACCCTGAGATAACACTGGAAACCTACCAGTATATCTCGCTTGCCCTGGCCAGGGACTACTCATGTAATGGCTCTCTTAGACACAGCGCGATGTCAACCCCCAATACCGGGAGAGACGAATCCTGTCTAACCGTCACTGCCTCCAACTGCTTCGGGACTGTACCCAACTACTACCTATTTGCACGACTCCTTTGAGCCGTGGTAGGGTAGTAATCAAAGTACTGTGGGAACACACTCGAGGCGAAGTGACAGTGTCAAGTCAGCGGACTAAGCTGTACTCATGTCACCTGGGAACTGATAACTGACGATAGGTATAATACCAACTGGTCAGTTCCTGACGAGTCCTGTCCAGTGTACTCGTAACCCAACGAGCACCCGCATATTATCTCCAGTACGACGTATTGACGGCTGTGGGACAGACCATCTCCCACACTGGGATGAGAAGCGCATGCGCTAGTCTACTCCGGAGTATCGATGCCCTGTCTCGATAGTCCTGCGACTAGGGACCTGCATAAGGATGTGCTTATAGATTACCCAGCCCCCACTAATGTGACTGCCATCACAACGCTGGTAATCAAGCAAAGATCCTAGGGGCTCCACTAATGTGTATAGGTGATATACAAAAATAAACACATGTACACATTGAAGTAGAAACAAACCAAGTAGCATACTACTATATTAAGCAAGATTGTTTATACAAGGTGAATATCCCAAGCTCCATTAAGTAATATACAAACTAGTATGAAACCTTTGTAGGGTTTGATGGTTCTTTCCTCGTCGTTTTTAGAGTCCAACACAGCGCGACCTCACCCCCAATACCGGGAGAGACGAACCCCTGAAGATCCGCTCACTGCCTCCATATGGCTCGGGACTGTACCCAACTAAAACCTGTTTGCACGTCTCCTTTGAGCGTGGAGGGTAGCAATCAAAGTACAGTGGGAACTCACACGAGACAAATGACGATCCCCAGGTCGATGAACTAACCTGTACACATGTCACCAAGGAACTGCTATCTGACGTCAGGTATAAGACCAACTAGCATGTTCCCGGCGAGTCATGTCCCGTGTACTCATAAACCAATTAGCACCTGTATACATCTTAGGTGAACCTACTGACACCAGTGGCTTGTGAGACCGGCCACCGCCCCTCGTCGGGGTCTCGACTGTATACACTAGTCTACTCTGGAGTATCGATGCCCTGTCTCGAAACTCCCACGACTAGGGACCTTTTAAGGATGTGCTTATAGACTACCAGCTCCCAGGTATATGATCGCCCTCATACTGCTGGTGGTCAAGCTAGAATCCTAGGTGCTCTATCAACGTGTAATACCGACATGCCAGGTCACCTAAAGCAGTACACGATGATAAAGGTAAACCAGATAGCATACTATCATCTCGAGTAAGACTGTCCTACTGGGACAGGTCCTCCCTCAATCATTGCAGTCACGTGCCTGTGATCCAATAATTGACTCTGAGGGCACTATCTCCAACAATCTCCCACTTGCACTCAAGGCTAATTATTACGATGTCGCATACTATAGCAAGTCAATAGCACAATAATAAACGTTCGAATATCACATGTCAATACAATACTACTTAGGGGTATATGCAACTATAGCAAGATATGTGGGTGTACATGTCAGTATGTCGGCATGAAGTACATGTAGCTGTTGCAAAGTATGTGGGTGTACATGTCAGTATATCATGAAACCTACCATAGAGATGTGAACATGGCAGTATATCATAGCATGATGTAGCAATTCTACTGTGTAAGTGACATAGAAATTATCGATGATAAAGTGTGTGAGCCGTCAATCTGTGTAAGTGTAACATACGCATCATCGATATTGGTATAGGTGTACTAGCACAGGCATAAGAAATGCAATGAGAATAGCATGAATGCGGCACAATGCATATAGTGGATCAAATGCTATAAGGTATACATATCAACAAGACAGAGTCGGTGAATCTATCAATCGGTATCCATTCTCACAACATCACGTATGGTACAATCCATTGTATGGCATCCTTTAATCAGGGGTATGGATAACTAAACAAGTAAAACTCATCGCGTACGATAATCTAACGTATGGCGGCATTAACCAAATAGGGATTCTATCAACCTATACAACATCGGGGGTACGGATCTAAGTCTCGTATGCTATATCACTCATTATGCAATCATTATCCATATAAATATATACTTATCTCTCAGGTCACATCCATGTCAAACTCGTATCAGGGGGCCTACAAGGTATCAACAATCTCATATCGACTCGAATCCATAAAATGACATATCACACTAAATCATCATATAACATCGTATACTCGTTCATCACATTAATATCTCGCATCACATTAAATAAACGTCACACTTGTTCTCTTTTAAATCGTACTTATCATTATTCACTTATCATTTCATTTTCTCCTAAGTCAAATGTTCATTAGTATCAACTTCTATCATATTATCATTTGTAAATCCTACAATCATTTCCGTCTCATATCATTTATCAAGATGTAATAATCAAACGATAATCCATATCAATGGTTGCGGGGGTGCTATATGCCATCCACCCGACTTCTCCTGTAGATATAAATCTACTCACCTGATAGACTCCTCGCTTAGCTGTAGTCGATGAGCTTCGTCCTCTCGGAATCCATGAGAAGGTACCTACAATCAATAGGAATTCGCAAAACTATTAACATCAAATTCCAAAATCCAAATACGGCACGCGGTGCGCTCATAGGTTAGAACCTATAGCCTGCGCATGCAAAAGAACCAAACAACCCTCGCTGTGTATATACAAATGTCCAACGACCAAAAACAAAAGTCCAGTCGCAAAACCTAGAAATCCCAGTACCAGAAAACATAGCCAAAACCCTCACTAAGGTCGCTACAAATGAAAACGGCCATGCCAAAAACCCAAAACTACGAATACTCATTCACAACACAATAATTATCGTAGGTAATAATATATACACCATCACCATGTCCATTAAAATCCACGTCTATTTTTGACCAAATACCTAGTAAGCAGTTTATATCATTTTAGCTCATTCTAACACAAAGCTAGATATTTTAAACAATCTAGTGATCGCAATCATCATAAAGCGGCTTAATTAACTCATCCAAACTATTTCTTCCATTTTATTGTTGGCTATAGTGCGCTCAAGGCAATTATTATAGTCGCGGACTTATGATTATGATGATTGAGTGAGGACCTATACCGATAAAACTGTCTTACTCAAGATGATAGTATGCTATCTGGTTTGCCTTTATCATCAAGTACATGTTGATAGAGCCCATAGGATTCTTGGTTGACTGCCAGCATTATGATGGCGATCATATATGTGGGAGCTGGGGTCTATAAGCACATCCTTAAATGTCCCTAGTCGTAGGAGTATCGAGACCGGGCATCGATACTCCAGTGTTGACTAGTGTATACTGATTGAGACCCCGACGAGGGGCGGTGGTCAGGTCTCACAAGCCATTTGTGTTAGTTTGTTCACCTAAGATAGTATGCAGGTGCTCATTGGGTTATGAGTACACTGGACGGACTCGCCGGGAACCTGCTAGTTGGTATTATACCTATTATCAGATAGCAGTTCCCAGGTGACATGTTTGGAGGTTAGTCTGCCGACCTGAGACCGTCATTTGTCTAGTGTGAGTTTCCACTGTGCTTTGATTACTACCCTACCACGGCTCAAAGGAGTCGTCCAAACAAGTTTTAGTTGGGTACAGTCCCGAGCCACATGGAGGCAGTGATCGATCGTCGGGGATTATTCTTTCCCGGTATTGGGGGTTGATGTCGCATTGTGTACGTGTGGCCATCATCGTAAATCCATGGCCATGGTAGACGAGGATTACCGATCCAGGATCGATAGTTTTCAGGAGTTGATGGGTTACATGCCGACACTAAATATCGCGTTGTTAGGGGTCTGACTTTATCCACCCCCATAGACTTGATATGCGATACTCTTAGACAAACAGACCGGACTGTACGGATATTGTCACTGACAGGCTCAGTAGGGGTTCAGGATGAGTTTGCTCGTCGGCCTCCCATTCGCTCATTACCTGGGTAGCCGTTACATACAGCTAGTGCCGCTAACGTGCTTGTGGTTAAATCCACTGCCAGCGTATTGACGAGTCTTTAGAGTCCAACACAGAGGGTTTTCACGGTTCAGGCGATATGGTGTACATAAGGTATGTTGATACATACAGGTGTCCGACTAAATATGTGCACATGCTGCGCAGACTTTAATCGGACGGTTGATAATACTAGCGGCTTAGGATTAAGCCGGATTATTAAATAAGGTTTTTGATTTAATAATTTACATATGTATTTATATATATGTATTCTAGTATTATTTTTCACTATTCGTATTTTGGTACGAATACGGGTATATGTATTTCGATACATGTACCGGGAAGTATTCCGTATTTTATACGGAATAGCTTCTAGAAGATTTGCCATCTCATTATTGATTTTACGTTTTAGGAAATTCATTTGCTTTATAATGAGGTGGAGGGCGTGAGGTGGCATGGACAATGACATGGCATGTTGCAAAGTATGGGTTCAAAGCATGGTTGAAATTGTTTATTTGATTAATGGAAAATGATATTATTTTATGTGTTGGAGAGAGGGGGGCCGGACAGTTTGGTCAAGGGGTTTTCATTTTTGACTTGGGAACATTACACATAAAACATTAGCCCACTCTCTCACTCTCCCATTTATACAAAACACTTGGCCATTCTTTGTTCATGCAAAAGCTTTCTCACCACCAATCTTCTTCTATGGTTGCTCTCATGAGCAAATGAGTATGAGAGAAAATATAGTGACACATAACTACACCCCGACTCTCCATTGTTAGCAACTGTGGAGCGTCGGTTGCCTCGTTCGTCGAGCTGGAGCTTGCGCCGTTTCCCTCGGGTAGATCATCGGGGATGGAGGAAGACCGACAACCAAACCTCATCAAAGAACCGGTAGGATCTTGGAATGAAGACCGAAGGACTCAGATCAACTCGGAATAATGATTCTAACTCTTAGTTAGTTTGCTAGTTTTGGGTTTAAGGTCGATCCTTAAATCAAGTAGCGGTAGCGCCAGTTCAGAAATTTTTGTTCCGGATTTTGGCCGCGTTTCGACGGCCGAGGCGCTGCCGGGATCCAACATGGTATCAGAGCCACCCTCTAAACCTCTTACTAGCTTGTTTAGACGTGCTTAAAAGATCGATCGACGGATTTTACCGAAATCACAATTTCATTCTTCAGTTTGCTGTCGATTTTCAAAAGTGGTAAAAAAATTATTTGCAGTAGCTTAACAATCTGTGCTGGCAAATACAAGGCTACAAAAAAATTTTGAGCTCGTGATGCCACTAAAGTGCCGCGGATCCGCTGCACTAACCCCCTTCTGGCGGCGGATCCACGGCCATTTATTGGCGACGGGCCTTCAAATTTTCACTGTAGCTCAGAGACTTGGAATTGTGATTTTTTTTCATATTCTATTTTGTCCCAGGTTTCAGTAAAGTGTTATTTTGTTATTGGGGCTAATTTGGAAATTTAGTCGATCGATATTTTAAGTGGGCGTTTAACAGTACATACATTTCTATCTGCGACCGTAAATGTCATTTGATCGGTAAACTCGTCTGATTGCTATATGTCTATTAGACGGGTTTGCGAACGTGACATTCACGTTGATGTTCTGTGATGTTCTTTGATGTTGGTTGGATCGTCGTGGTGGATAGCAATAGTGCAATGTAAGTACAGTTTTAATTTCATTTGTACATTTTGATATTGCGGGGCGAGCGTCCGACATGTGGACTGCCGTCACTGCCAGTTTGTATATTATTCTTTAGGGGCATGACCGGGCTGAGGTCGATGTCACCCTTGTATATTATTTTATTTTTTGTACTAGGATTACCCCACGGTGGAGTGAAAGAATTACCGGATTCTAGAGGGCAACGGGTCAGCATCTCATGGCGTTGGGATGGAGGGGAAATTACTCTAGAATTGGCGGGCTATTCACCATACTCGTAGGGGGTATAGGTGACCCAGGAGGGGTGCTCAAGTTACCGGATTCCGTGAAATGCTGGGTGGTCCATTCACGTTGTTGAAGGGGGATGCCTCACTTCTAGTTTTGGCGGGTAACTTGCCGCGCTCATAGGGGTCTAGGTTTCATTGCACAGGCTATCCACACGACAGGGAACGTCGGGTCTCACTTGCGGCTCAAGTGAAACCCGGGGCTCCAGATTATCCACCATTCTGTATTGCTTCTGTGATGTTTCTGTAATGTTGCTTTATATCATGCCTGGAACGAATGTTATATATATATTTATATATACTAGTAGATGTAGTATATGTTTGGCACCCGTGATAGCCCAGTCCACGCTCTGTCGTTAGTTAAGTAACCTAACGGCTGATGACGGGACCCAGTGGCGAATGCGGATAGCATATACGTACATTTTATTTTCGTTCTTTTCTGGTGTGATTAATTGTTGGGACTGCATAGATTCTTATCAATCCAAGGATAAAACAAACCTATATATATGATGTTGTTGGAAACAAGTTTTTAAAAACTGACATTACAGACGTACACTTTTGCTTTGCATCGTGGTATTCATTTGGAATATCCTGCACCTCATTCGATGAGGCAAGGGCCGAGATCCCTTCATCGGGAGTGACCCCTTGGGTAAAAGTTTGCGTCAACATAATAACTTTACTATAGTCGATTATTTTTGCTTTGCATCGTGGTATTCAGTTTGGGATATCCTGCACCCCATTCGACGGGGAAAGAGCCGAGATCCCTTCACCGGGAGTGAACTCTTTAGCAGAAGTTTTCGTCACTATATATTTGTAAAAGCCACTTGAATTCCTTCAACGATACCAAGTTCATTACGTTAAAGGTTTTTTGCCAAAAACCCGCCGTAACCCTCCGTCATTTCTTACAAGTATTGCTTAGTATCCGTGCTGCGTTTGTTGACTGTGTCAAGGCATAGTGTGCGGTAGCTAAGTAGTGCTTGTTTGTGGCATATTAATGCGATTGGTTAGGACAATCGTGCGGCCTTGTTGCCTGTGTCAAGGGCTCGTGCGGGTGGGTTTAATGCAATCCAGGATATTGACGGGCTGAACATGACTAAGACTCTTTGATTTGTTGACTGTGTCAAGGTCATTTGGGTCTTAGGGTTAAAAATCATATCGGGAGTTTCAAACAGACAGGAAACTTTCCAGGCTTGCGCATACCTTCTGGAGTGTGGTGACTTGAGTGGCTTCTATCAAGTTATCATGCGATGATAGTTGGATCCCGATTCCCACTGATGAATAGGATAACTCCTCGGGTGATTGCGACTAATTCTCCTTTTGGGTTTGGAGGAGAATTCGAGGATACAGTGGGAGCCATCCAGATTAGATAAAATGCTTAACCATTCTGATCTAGGTTAGAGTGCACGCTGATTGTTTCTTCTCTCTCTCTCTCTGGCTGCGACTATGACCCGACCTTTGACTAAAACACATGAACCAAGTTGACCGAACCATCTTAAAACACTTTGGCTTTTGGAATGTTACGGTGTCGCATACATCATTGCCACTTCTATATCACCATTGCATTTCTCCAGAACACCTCGTATCACTACGAACATCCACTTCCATTAGATAAATCCATCGTATGGTTATATACGAACTCGAAGGATCTTTTTTGAGGATGGATTCTGGTTCTGGAGAGATTGAATAGGATTATTCGGTTGTCTTTTCTCTTTACTTTCTTTCAGGTTGTGAGGGCTCCTAGGTTAAGGAGAGCGTACACCTATTGAGTTTATTAGATAGTCTTCTTCTAAACCATAGGCAGGTGCCGAACGGTAGGGAAGGAAGAAAACCAACAAGCTTAACTGTGGTGTACAAAAGGTAATAAGTAAAGACATAAAAAGGGATTAGAATATTGGCAAAGGAAATGCGAGCACCATCATTCACGATGAAACCAGGTATACCCCTGCCGTTCCTACATCCACTTTGCATTTCTCTAGGACACTCCGTATCACTACGGATATCCACTTCCAATGGATAAATCCATCGTATAGTTACATACGAACTCGAAGGAACTTTTTCGAGGATCGATTCTGGTTCAGGAGAAAAAGAATAGAATTATTCAGATGTCTTTTCTCTTTACCTTCTCTCAGGTTGCGAGGGCTCCTAGGATTAGGAGAGTACACCTATTACGCTTATTGGATAGTCTTCTTCCAAACCTTAGGCTGGTGCCAAAAGGTAGGGAAGGAAGAAAACCAATTAGCCTAAAGAAGGTATACATGAGGTAATAAGTAAAGACATAATAAAGGGATTGGAGTGAGGGCAGGTAAGTATATGGTTACTGTCGTGAATCATGATAGTGGAAGAGGCGTTACTAGGAATACCAGTTATCCCATTTTGGAATATTTTCATGTTTCAGTTTTACTGTGCGATGTTAATTGATAACTATTTTCCCAATAGGAATCTAACTCTAGGGTATGTATTTACCAGATCAGTTTCTCATATCTGTATGTTATTACAGATGGTGAGTGGGAGTAAGATATTGGGAATTGGATGATTAAATCCTCATTGTATCCGAATTCAATGTAATTGGTGATATTTGAGGAAATCATCTGGATTTTGCCGGATGACAAATATTTGGTTTTGAATATCCGTTGTTATGCACAAATTTGAAACTGATATATCTGTACGTTTATTTTTATAAAGTGAGATATATTTATTTGATATTGTGTCTGTGACATTTACCTATATCGGTTGGTAATTAGGTAAGGTGCATTCAACAGCGGTGTAATTCTTCTTAAACCATACTACAGTTTTTCAACTTACGACGCACAAGGTTTGAGTTGTTGAACTCAGGGGACTTATACAAAGTATTGTATGTTGTCCAGTGTCCATTAGGACAAAGGGGTTGGTACTTGTACTATATTGTGTTTACTTATGACTTCTCCAGTTCATGACATGTATTTTGTAGAAATTCAAGGTCCAGATATTCAGAAGTTATAGGGATAAGAATAAAGTAGAGAACCATTTGTTGTAAGTATCAGGATTCTTCGAGGAAGTCGAAGATGTAGATACTTGTGTTTGGTATTCCATTGATAGTAATGGTTTTGAGAATTTGCTTCTTTTCAGGTTACTCATATATGGATGCACTCCTAGATGAGTAATGTTGATTGTCCTCTTTCCATTTGGTTGATATGCACGGGAGACAGCTGCATGATTTTGAATCTGGTTCAAATTAGATTAGTGCTTTTGTTTCTATATTAGATATATATAGAATCAATTTATATCTTAACGATTTTAAGGTATAGGGAGTTGTCCGGCTGATGCTTAAAACCAGAATCTGGATAAACTCAAGGCACGCTTCAGTAATAGATGTTTATGGGTTATCCCGAGCTTTGACGAGGGTTAACTTTCTACCATCAGGAAGATCAATATTTATATTGTTCTTGACTCGCCACAGTTTTAATAAAATGGACGTTTTCACAAACACAAGTGGGAGTTGTTGGATATATGTATGCCCTAGAGGCCATTATATGATAGTGGATGTATTTATACATGTATATATATATTCAGTGTACATTCTTGCTCGACATGATAGTATGCTATCTGGTTCTTCTTTAACTGACATGTTGATTTGATCATGCTTTTATTCATTAACACATGTTGATAAAGCCCTGAGGATATTGGCTTGACAACTGTGATTATGATAGAGATCATACTAGTGGGACATCTGTAGTTTATAAGCATATCCTGGAATGTCCCTAGTCGTAGGTGTATCGAGACGGGGCATCAATATACCAGAATAGACTAGCTTATATGATACTTGACCCATATGATGGGCGATGGATGTTCCCACATTCATCGATGTTTGACATCGAGATCGTATATGGGTGCTCAGTGATGACTGGGTACAGTGGACGGACTCACCGAGAACTCCTATATGGAATTATATCTATCGTCGGATAGCAGTTCTCAGGTGACACTGGTACAGGTTAGACTGTAAACCCGAGATAGTCATAGAGTCTTGTGTGTTCTCCCACTGTACTTTGATTACCACCCTACCACGGCTCTACTGAGTCGTGCAAACAGGTGGCCATTGGGTACAGTCCCGAGACACACGAAGGCAATGAGCGATAGGTGGGGTTTGTCTCTCCCGGTATTGGGAGTTGATGCTGTGCTGTGCTCGATTGGCTATATCAGTAAGTCCCTGTCCAGGGCTGTTGAGATTTACTGATAAGTGTTATCAGTAGTTTCTCGATCTGTTATGGACCATTCATCGGCACGACTTATTGAGTTATTAGGGTCGACGTTACCATCGCTAGACTTGATATGCAGCATATCTGATGAAGAGACCGGACTGTACGGTAGTGTTGCCGGTTGGCTCGACGGGAGTTGTAGCAGGTTCGCTTGTTTTCTTCTGATCGCTCAATACCCGGGTGGCCGTTACGTTTAGCTGATGCTTGCGGCTTGGGGGTGCTTGATATGATCATCACCCACTGCCGGCGTATTGATGAGTCTTAGAGTCCCACAAAGGAGTTACCTAGTCCAGGCGAAACGTTGTGGTGCGCATATGCGATATGCGTATGGACCCGGTTAAAATGCGCGTATGAGATACCGTATATTAATCGGGCGGCTTGCCTTTGGTCGGGTCATATGTGATATGACCGGGTTGCTAAATCAAGTGTTGATTTATCATTTAACCATTAGTTTCTCACTATAAATCCTTTTCTTGTCTTTTTTGGGTCTATGCATGCATGTATGCATTCATTCTTGTTCATGCACATATGGATGTGCATGCACACATAATGCATACATCATTCTATCATGGTTGTATATATAGAAGATGGTGGCAATATAAGACTCACACCTTATGATTATATATGGATATATATTTGTATTTGGTTTAAAACAAAAAAAAAGAAAAAGATTAATCCATGGTTATCTTCTACACTCTTCTTTGAACTAACTTTTGTTCACCACTTTTTAACCATGAGTTAATCTTCCTTTTGTCTTTTAACTCACGTACAATATTATCTTTATTATGTAACCATGGTTTGAGATGACGAGTAGAAAATACATATACTTATATTTTCTATTTTTCATATGTGATTATCATTCTCTTGAGTTTTCTAGAGCCATCATCTTCTTCCTCCTCTCTTTTGCTCTCTAGTTCTCTCAAGTGAGCAAAAGACTTACCAAGTTAGGATTTTGAAGTGAGAAAACCAACCACAACACCATTCTACACTAGTCTTTCCCATTAGTGAAGAGTGTTTAGCTTCCATTTCATCTCTTGATCTTGTGAAGTTTCAAGCTTGGACAAAGAGGACTCCGGGTGGATCATCGTGGACCTAGAGGATCTCAAGCGGACTTCTTCCAACCCTCAATTAGACAAGGAGTCTAGCGTAGGGAGCTACAAAGGTTGTACTCTCAAAACCCTAGCTTTTATTACTTGTGGTGATGTCTATGTTAAGAAACCTTAATTTTCTAGTGATGATTCTCTTTATGTTCACTTAGCACCTAAATTTTTTTATTTTGAGACATGTGATGCTTCCAAATCCTTCATGAGGTGCTAGGTAAACCTAACAATGATATCAGAGCTGACCCAGAACTTTAGGCGACACTTTAACGTTAAAACTCAGATCGAACCAAAAATACGGTTTTTTGAACCCTCTCTGGACATTTTTTGAAACTGTATTATTTTCAGAATTAAAAATACGTAAAAAATTCAGCAGGGAATTCTAAGAAACGCTGTAAAAAACCATGCCCTAATTCATACATAGCGCCGCGGAACCGCGGCCGGAACTTGCTTGGGCCGCGGATCCGCGGCCGTACAGGAGAGTTGTGGCATCATTTTTATACAGAAATATTCCTACCTGCTTGTATACTTTTTTGGGTATGTTTAATCTGATTCAAATGTTGAATGTTCTGGGGATGGTTTTGGATTCGGTGATTCGATCGGAATTTTAATCTCGTGCCTTTTTCGGATAATTTAGAAAGTATTAAAAAGTTCGAACGAGTGTCATTAACTCACTTTTTCACGGGGTTTAAAATTTTCGGAAATACGTGCAAGTTAAGTGGTGGACCCTCTAGAAAACAACAAACCTTAACTCGATTATGTGACCGTCTTGAACTGCCTTTTGAACCTTAGGGTTTGGGGCAGTACGGCGTGCCACATGTGAGGCGTTGGCTTGACCATTCTACGACTGGACCACTGCTACTGTGTCACATTCTGGGATTTTTGAACTCCTCTCAAGTGTTGAGCTTTAGGAAATTTTGGGTATTTGATCGTTCGATCGAAAACTTTAATACTGTCTATTTATCTGAAATGTGATACAATATGTGGAATTAATATAGTCAGGCATGAAATGCGAAGTATGTGATATTTCGGATTTACGATGTCTAAAGAGAATGTGGATTCCAAATATTGTAGTTTTACACTTTCTTTTCTGTGACCGTAAGTGTAGTATGTCGCTTATCGCCGGTTTCGTTGCTATACATCAACGACAATCGGGGTATGCATACTTACTTACGTTGATGATATATGATATTATGTGTTGCTAAGATATGATGTGCAAGATTGTCGCGATTGAATAGCCAGGGGGTTTTATGTGAGATGAGAGTTTTATTTTCATTCATGTAAAATTCAAATGTAATGTAATATTCTTTTATTTGGGGCACTTCCGGGTTGAGGTTGATGTCACCAGTGTTGTATATTATTTACTTTTCCGCATTAGGATAGACCCAAGGAGGGGAGCACAAGTGACCGGGTTCAGGGGTTCAGTGGGAGGCCATCTCGAGGAGTCGAGACCGGGTCTCCTAAACTCCATAATTGGTAGGGTCGCTTGCTGCTCTCGTAGGGGTCTAGGGGTGTGGGCTTGGCTATTCATCGCGACCGTGGAATCCGTATTTTCTATTGTTTCCTAAATACTAAATACGGACGTCCTAGTATATCCCACATTATATCTGTGTTTCTGCTGCCTGTGTTCTGTGATATCTGAGACGAATGATATATTATATATGAGATATATAGTAGACGTTGCTTATGTTTTACACCAGCGCTAGTCCCGTCCCGGTTTGCCGTTAGTTAAGTAACCTAACGGTGCATAACGGAACATTGCGGTGAATGCAGATGGCATAAGCGTACGTTTTATTTTCGTTTCTTTTCTTTGATTGGCTTAAGGACTTAAATGATGGGACTACATTAATATGATTAATTTAAAGAAAATAAACTTAAAAAGATGTTGTAGAATCGGATTTAAAAACCACTCGGCTCTTTATGAAAAAGCTACATTTCAAAACTGCGGAGCTTAAGCCACTCCTTTTGAAAACCATTTGATTCTACGACGATATCAAGTTCAAAGCGTTAAAGATTTTCTTAAAAATCATCCGCAACCCTCCATCATTTTACGAAGTAGAGTACTTAGTATTCGTGCTACGTTTGTTGACTATAGTTAAAGCGTAGTGCACGGTAGCTAAGTGATGTCTTCCTACACTGTATATGATGCAGATTAATTAGGACATTCATGCGACTTTGTTGACCATAGTTAAGGGTCATATGAGTGGGTCTAATTAATCAAGAAATGACGGGTAGAACTTGACTGGCACTTATGATTTGTTGACCATAGTTAAGGTCATAGGTACTAGGGGTAAAAATTATATCGGGAGTTTCAAGTGTTGAGATTTGCAATGAGATTGCATACCTTCCATGTGAAGGTTGGATCCCGATCCCACTGTGGGCAATAGTTGCTCCCAGGAGAGTTTTGCATTTTACAATTAGCTAACTCATTAGGTGTGTAGGGTTCCTTGGCACACCCATGAGGTTCTACAAGTGATCAACCATGCCAAAATCAAATTTTTCCATGTGCCAAAGAACCCTATACTAGATCGTTAACTAGAGATAAGGCGAAACATGCAAGCAAACTACTTTGCTATAAAGTGAAAGTGACTACAACCTTTGTAGATCCGCTCCTCCACCTCACTAGATCCGTGTTGACGTCCCTCCGCTGCGATCATCGGAATCCCGGAATCTCTTGTCGGTTTCATCGGAGAAATGATCGGACTAGGTCGTTGACTTCGATGCCGAAGATGATCTACGTCGAGGCAACTCAAACTCAAGCTCCATCTTCACTAAGTCATGAATCTTGTGAAGAAAATACACTCTACTACATGGCAAGTGGTAGAGGATGAAGAAATAGGAAGTGGGTTCACTTTAGAATTTGATTTCTCACTTGGATTCATCACTTGGAAATTTTCAAGAGATCTTTCTTCTTTTCATGAAGAAGAAGAAGAAGAAAAGAAAAATGAATAATGAATTATCTCCAAAAAGAAAATCAAGTGATGTCTATCATTTAGCAACCATGGGTGAGTAAACTCATGTAGAGAGTAAACTAGGGTTTAGGCTAATGGTTGGGTTAAGGAATAAAAACAAAATGGTTACTTTGTCAAAGATGCTTGAAGCATCAAGAAGCTTCTTGCATAAAGACAAAGAAAGCAACCATTCTATTTTACCAAAATAAATAAATAAATAAATAAATAAGGTAATGGAAACCCTAACCATTAACTAAACATGGTGTATAGCATACACTCACCCAAGTTTGCATGTATCATCAAACATGATACAAACTTGTGCACAAAAATATATCACATATACAACTTTTGCAAATGAAGTGAGAAAATCCATCATAAGTCAACAAATACTAGTTAATGTAAAGTAATATATCAAATATATAATTATACATTAAATCATTAAATCAACACTTGATTTACTGATCCGGTCATACTGCATATAACCGACTAATATTAAGTGTATCGATGTATCGAATCAACACTTGATTTGGTAACCTGGCTATATCTTATATAACCGTCCAATGATACAAATCGCGAGAATAGAATACAGTATCACATACTGATATTATTCTCGGTCCCGCACATATCTCATATGCGCTCCTATTTCGTTTCGCTTGAGCCAGAAAATCTCTGTGTAGGACTCTAAAGACTCGTCAATACGCCGGCAGCAGGTGATGATCATATCAAACACCCACAAGCCGCAAGCGGTCTGCTAAACGTAATGGCCACCTGGATATTGAGCGATCAGAAGATCAACGAGCAAGCCCGCTCACACTCCTGTTAATCTAACCAGCAACACTTACTGCACAGTCCGGTCTGTTCGTCTGATATGTCGCATATCTCGCCTAGGGGTGGTAAACGTCAGACCCAAGTAGCTCGATAAGTCATGCCGATGTAAGGTCCATAACAAGCACGAAACTACTGATAGCACTTACTAGTAAATCAGAGCAACCCTGGCCAGGGATTTCCAGTTATGGCCAGTTGAGCATAGCACAACATCAACCCCTAATACCGGGAGAGACGAATCCCCTCCTATCGCTCATTGCCTCCATGTGAATCGGGACTGTACCCAAAAACCACCTGTTTGCACGACTCAGTAGAGCCATGGTATGGTGGAAATCAAAGCACAGTGGGAGACACACAAGACTCTATGACGATCTCGGGTCAACAGACTAAGCTGTACCAGTGTCACCAGAGAACTGCCATCTGACGTGAGGTATAATACCATCTGGGAGTTCTCGGCGAGTCCGTTCAGTGTACCCAGTCATCACTGAGCACCCGCATACCATCTCTGATGTCAAACACCAATGGATATGGGATCATCCATCGCCCATCACATGGGTCGAGAAGATATACGCTTGTCTACTCTGGAATATCGATGCCCCGTCTCGATATTTGCACGACCAGGATCATTGAAGGATGTACTCATGGACTACCCAGGCCCCACTAGTATGATCTACATCATAGTCATGAAAGTCGAGTACACATCTTAAGGGCTTTATCAACATGTAACAGAGAGACTGAAAGTATACATGTTAAGATAAAGAGTAACCAGATAGCATACTATCATGTCGAGCAAGAAAGTCATAGCTATATATGTCCCAGCATCCACTACAATATACATCCTATGTACAGTAATGGCCTCTAGGGCATACATAAAACTAACAGTCTCCCACTTGCACTAGGGCCATCTGTAGCAGTGGTTGTAGTATCACATACTCAACCATCCCATATAAGTCTCTCTATAGGAAAAGGCCTTTGTGAGTGGATCCGCCGTGTTGTCCTCTGAGTCTACTCTCCTAACCTCGATCACCTTGGAGATCAACTATCTCCTTGATAAGGCAATGCTGCCTCAGAATATGTCTGGGTCACTGATGGGACCAGGGTTCCTGGGCCAAAGCCACACTTCCATTGTCATACAATGGTAGGAACCTAGTTCATCTCATGAACCAATATACACCCAAACTACCTCTTTGGTAGTATCTTTAATAGCGATGTGACCAGCCTTTATCGTCTAGTCTGCCACGGTATCTAGCTTGGAACTCTTCCAACATACCGTCCCTCCACTGAGGGTAAAGACAATGCCTGCGACTGACATTCAGTCGACCTTATCACCCTGGAACCTTTCCAGTGATTCTCCCCAGGATCGATTGATACCATCTAACTAAACCTAGTGAGAAGCCTAACATCCATTTAGATCTATCTCATAGATTCAAATCCCAGGATTTAGGAGGTATCACTTTGATCCTGTATGGAGAATCCTTGTGATAAGCGGAGATTGACCGAGCGTAGCATAGGAAACTCCTTTCCTATCAAGAGTATGTCATCCACGAACTCAACGAGGATCATCACCATACTCCATACTACCTTTTTGTACATACAAAGTTCATCTACCATTTTGATGAAGTCAAACTCTTTGACTACCACATCAAAACAGATGTTCCAACTCCGCGATGCCTGCTTTATCCTGTAAAGCAACTTGCACACGTTTCCGCTGCTACCACTGTTTATGAAGCCCTCTGGCTGTGTTCTTATAGACGTTCTCTTCTAAATCAGTATTTAGAAAAGCAGTCATGACACCTAACCACCAGATATCGTAGTCATGGTATGTAGCAATGGCAAGTAGGATCTGGATGGACTTAAGCATCGTCCCTGGAAAAGGTTTCATCATTATCCACGCCTGGCTTTGAAAGTCTCAACCTGTCCATCTACATCAAGTAATCTTCTCAAGATATACTAGCACCTGATGGGGATTTAACCCTTCAGATATAGCAACCAAAGTCCATACTTTGTTGGTGTACATGGATTCCATCTCAGATCGCTAAGCATGTAGCCATTCTTACAGGGTCCCTACTCTCGATGGCCTGCTCGAAACTAGTTGGGTCACCATCTCATGATTCATTCCTCGCTCCCACTATCATCGAGAACCCGAAGTATCTCTTAGGAGATGAGGAACCCTACCAGATCGGCGGAGAGGCTGAGGTTCGTCGGGGACTATAGAATCCTTTGGTCCTATAAAATCAGCTGCAGTTTTGTATAGCTGGAACCTTTTCAGTTCTACAGAACTGACATTGCCTCGATCTTGTCCGGATTTTGCTTTTGACATAGGCCGGACAATCCCAAATCTTAACTTACTTAAGAGATAGGTTTTTCCAATACCATATCTTATATGGAGTGGTAGGCACTGATTTTATTCGAACCCAATTCAATAGGTATGCAGCTTCTCAAGTGCACAACCCCAAAAGGAAATAGGTAACTTACTAGTACTCATCATAGAGCGTACCATATCATATAGGGTGCGATTGCTCCGCCCCGATACACCGTTGTGCTGTGGTGTATTCAGAGGAGTAACACCGAGAGAGAATCTCATTCTCCTTTAGAATAGTCCAAGATTTCCATGAACAAGTATTCTCCTCCCTGATCTTATCATAGGACATAATACTTATACCCGGTTTTTGGTTCTCTACTGCTAACTTATATTCTGTGAATATCTTAAAAACTTCGGACTTATGTTTCAACAGGAACATATGGCTGAATCTTGAGAGATCATTAGAGAATGTAATGAAGTACAAAGAACCGGTCCTGGCTTGTATAGACAGGGGACCTTACATACATCATCATGTATCAGTCCGAAGAGTTCACTAACTCTTTCTCTGTTTCCAATAAACAGAGCTATGGTCATCTAATCTTTGTGACATGATTGGCAAGTTTCACAAGATATAAATTCAAACTGATTTAAATATGCATCTAAATATAACTTCAGCCAGTCGGGTCGCATTGATATGACCTAGTCTACAATGCCTCAAGAAGGATTCGTTCATTTCTGAACTCTTCCTCTTGTGTGTGTTCTGTATACTAGGAACTGTAGTTTGATTTAGAACGTCAATGCTTTTAGATAACGTGTCTGAACCGATCAACTTTTGAAATAGGAAATGTTCAAAACATTATCCATCAATACAAAATTATATCCTTCTTTACTAATAAAGAGACTAATATGATTTTGTATATCAGGTTCTGTATCTAATAGCATTTGTTCAGAATCAATGTATTGGTAATACAGGGTGACAGTGACCAACAGACTTGGCTGCAACACTTGCACCGTTTTCTATCTTATGAAACTTATCACCCGTTCTCAGTTCTCTGCCTTTCTGTAGCCCTATATAACAGATTACATATCTGGGATCCTGATCCGGTATCAGATACCCAGGATGCAGAGGATACTGAGAAACAGTTCTGTGTAACGAACACACCCGAAGAAGATGCATCATATGCACTTTCTTCATTTCGGCGGCATGGGAATCTTGGTATTCCCCTATTTCCTGCTCTGTCTTATAACAATTATAAGTTGGAGCGGGACCAACGTTCCCCAGCTCAGTATAACAAGCGGGTTCGGTCAATACATCCATATTATTATCTTGATTAAGGCATGATATGGTCGCTACCTGGAGAGAGAGAGAAGAAAACACTCTGCGTGGGCTCTTGCAAGATTAAATTGGTTATTTATTTTATCTAATCAGGATGGCTTCCACTGTTTTTTTTATCAAATCTTCCTTCAAACCCTAAAAGAAAAGACTAGCCGGGATTAATTACACTCTACAAGTTCTCCAATCTTTCAGCCAGGCCAGTGTCGGTACTTTGAGGGAGGTTCCCCGTGCTTTCGCACGGACCTAATTAAAGTAAACCTCATTTTCCCAGAGGCGTAACCCTGTTGACACCTTTCTAGACACCTACTTGATCGGCTAATTGTAAAGTGCAAAACTCTCCCAGGAGTAACAATTACTCGCAGTGGCTATCGGGATCCAACTATCTCATAGAAGGTATGCAATCTCATTGCAAATTTCAACACTTGAAACTCCCGATAATGGTTTTTACCCCTAGCACCTATGACCTTAACTATGGTCAACAAATCATAAGTACTAGTCAAGTTCTGCCCGTCATTTCGTGATTAATTAGACCCACCCACATGACCCTTAACTAAGGTCAACAAAGTCACGCGACTGTCCTAACTAATTGCATCATATGCGGTGTAGGAAGACATCACTTAGCTACCGTACACTGTGCCTTGACTATGGTCAACAAACACAGCACGAATACTAAGTAATCTACTTCCTAAAATGACGAAGGGTTGCGGATGGTTTTTATGAAAACCTTTAACGCTTTGAACTTGATCTCGTTGCGGAATCAAATGGTTTTTAAATGGAGTGTTTTTGAGGCTTTTCTAGTTTTGCTAAAGGGGTCACTCCCGGTGAAGGGATCGTCGGCCCTTTCCTCATCGAATAAGGTGCAGGATATATCATATATACCGCTGTGCAAAGCAAAAACTGTAGAAGCAATCAAAAGACAAACCGAGGATTGTAGCATCTGCCAGTTATTGCTAAAGGAGTCACTCCCGGTGAAGGGATCTCAGTCCTTTCCTTATGGAATAAGGTGCAGGATGTTCTACAAGGAACACCGCGATGCAAAGCAAGAACTGTAGCAACCTGTTTTTATTTTTGAAATTCGGTTCCACAACATCTTTTAGGTTTATTTTCTCTCATTAATCTCATTAATGAATGTCCCATCATTAAAGTCCACCTAAACATCACAGATAAATATAACGTACGCTTATGCCATCCGTATTCGCCTCGCTGTCCCGTCTGCACCATTAGGTTAGGTAACTAACGGCAGAGCGGGGCAGGGCTGGCGCGGGTGTAAAACATAAGCAACGTCTATATAATATATCATATATACTATATACTATATCTATCTGAACATATCACATGATCACATCACAGATAACGCAGCAGAAAACTATCATATAAAATATTGGATACACTAGAACGTCCGTGTTTTTAATACGAGCCAGTATAAAACACGGATTCCACGGTCGTGATGAATAGCCAATCCCATACCCCTAGACCCCTACGAGAGCGGCAAGCAACCCTACCAATTCTAGGGTTAGGAGACCCGGACTCGACTCCTCGAGATGGTCTCCTACTGGAACCTTGAACCCGTTTACTTGTTCTCCCCTCCTTGGGTCTATCCTAATGCGGAAAAGTAAATAATATACATCAACGGTGACATCTTCCGCAACCTGGAAGTGCCCCAATAAAAGAATATTACATACAAGTTTTTACATCAATGAAAATGAAAAACACTCATCTCACATAAAAAAAAAACCCGGCTATTCAAACACGACGATCCAATATGACATATCCAGCAACACATAACATCACATGTGATCGACGTAACTAAACATGCGTATCCCAATTGTCGTTGACATATAGCAACGAAACCGGCGATATCACATATTACACTTACGGTCACAGAAAAGAAAATGTAAAACTACAACAGTTGGAATCCGCAAACTTCATAGAAATCGCATGCCTAATAGAATGAATTCCTTAGACATCGCATGCCTAACAATTATAAACCCCGCATTTCAGTCTCATTATCGAAAACACTTTTCAAATATCAAGTCGGGCAATTCAACAAGATTCCCGACATCCTGATCGAATGCTCGTCGCAAACTTTAGTAGACGGCTGCACCCCCGATACCGTCGACGAAGTGCACCAAAGCGGAACACCACTGCCGCGAACACCCGAACGGATGATTTCGGCGACGGGGTTCTCCTACAGTCACTTTGTCGGGGCTAAGGGGTGTAGCTGCGTATTAAGTTTACCCGGCGAGTATCCGCGTAAGCTACGTGATTGCGACGGATTTTTGATCACATCAAAATTCCGTGGCAACCGATCAAGTGAGACTAAACTGCTATGTTTATAACATTCATATTAGTTATCTCATAACTACTTGTGAATTCCAAATATTGTATCACATTCCAGATAAATAGAAAATGTTAAACTTTCCGATCGAACAATCAAACACCCAAGTTTTCCCGAAACAGCTCAACACATGAAATAAGTTTAAAAACATTCACTTCATGCTATAGTACCAACGATCCAGCCATAGAAGGGTCAAGCCAACGCCTCACATGTGGCACGCCGTACTGCCCCAAACCCTAAGGTTCAAAGGGCAGTTCAAGACGGTCACATAATCGAGTTAAGGTTTGTTGTCTTCTAAAGGGTCCATCGCGTTACTTCCACTACTTAGAACGTCTTTAAACCACGAAAAAATCCAACACTTGGAAATTTCTCGGCAGGGGAAAAAGTGGGTATTTTTATCCGGTCGAACTTTTTAACATATTCTAAATTATCCAGAAAAACACATAGACAAAGTTAAAGATTCCGATCGAATCGACGAACTCCTAAAACAACCCAGAAAACTCAACACTTGAGTATAATTTAAAAATTCCCAAAAAACTCGGCAACTAAATACAGAAATTACTGTGCAAAATTCACAAACTAATGGTACTGTATGGCCGCGGAACAACCGCACGAGCCATGCTCGTGCCGCGTTTCCGCGGCGCTTTAGTGGACTCAGGCGCACGTGCTGCACAGTGTTTCCTAGAAAACCCTGCTGATTTTTCTGCATATTTTTAATTCACAAAAAGCCTAGTTTTGAAAAATTATACAGAGAACTGTTTTGGATTAGGGTTTCGGGTTCGATCGGACCTCTAACTTCGTCTACAGTTCGCCTAAAGCTCTAGCTAGGCTCTAATACTACTGTAGAGTTCCTAGGCACACCCATGAGGTTCTACAAGTGATCAACCATGCCAAAATCAAATTTTTCCATGTGCCAAAGAACCCTATACTAGATAGTTAACTAGAGGTAAGGCGAAACATGCAAGCAGACTACTTTGCTATAAAGTGAAAGTGACTACAACCTTTGTAGATCCGGTCCTCCACCTCTCTAGCTCCGTGTTGACATCCCTCCGCTGCGATCATCGGAATCCCGGACCCTCTTGTCGGTTTCATCGGAGAAATGATCGGACTAGGTCGTTGACTTCGATGCCGAAGATGATCTACGTCGAGGCAACTCAAACTCAAGCTCCATCTTCACTAAGTCATGAAACTTGTGAAGAAAACACACTCTACTACATGGCAAATAGTTGAGGATGAAGAAATAGGAAGTGGGTTCACTTTAGATTTGGATTTCTCACTTGGATTCGTCACTTGGAAATTTTCAAGAGATCTTTCTTCTCTTCATGGAGAAGAAGAAGAAGAAAAGAAAAATGAATAATGAATTATCTCCAAAAGGAAAATCAAGTGATGTCTATCATTTAGCAACCATGGGTGAGTAAACTCTTGTAGAGAGTAAACTAGGGTTTAGGCTAATGGTTGGGTTAAGGAATAAAAACAAAATGGTTACTTTGTCAAAGATGCATGGAGCATCAAGAAGCTTCTTGCATAAAGACAAAGAAAGCAACCATTCTATTTTACCAAAATAAATAAATAAATAAATAAATAAGGTAATGGAAACCCTAACCATTAACTAAACATGGTGTATAGCATACACTCACCCAAGTTTGCATGTATCATTAAACATGATACAAACTAGAGCACAAAAATATATCACATATACAACTTGTGCAAATCAAGTGAGAAAATCCATCTTAAGTGAACAAATACTAGTTAATGTAAAGTAATATATCAAATATATAATTATACATTAAATCAACACTTGATTTAATGATCCGGTCATACCGCATATAACCGACTAATATTAAGTGTATCGATGTATCGAATCAAGACATGATTCGGTAACCCGGCTATATCTTATATAACCGTCCAATGATATAAATCGCGAGAATAGAATACAGTATCACAACTGGTATTATTCTCGGTCCCGCGTATATCTCATATGCGCTCCTATTTCGTTTCGCTTGAGCCAGGAAACCTCTGTGTAGGACTCTAAAGACTCATCATTACGCCGGCAGCAGGTGATGATCATATCAAACACCCACAAGCCGCAAGCGGTCTGCTAAACGTAACGGCCACCCGGGTATTGAGCGATCAGAAGATCAACGAGCAAGCCCGCTTATACTCCTGTGAATCCAACCAGCAACACTTACCGCACAGTCCGGTCTGTTCGTCTGATATGTCGCATATCTCGCCTAGGGGTGGTAAACGTCAGACCCCAGTAGCTCGATAAGTCATGCCGATGTAAGGTCCATAACAAGCACGAAACTACTGATAACACTTACCAGTAAATCAGTGCAACCCTGGCCAGGGATTTCCAGTTATGGCCAGTCGAGCATAGCACAACATCAACCCCCAATACCGGGAGAGACGAATCCCCTCCTATCGCTCATTTCCTCCTTGTGAATCGGGACTGTACCCAAAAATCACCTGTTTGCAAGACTCGGTAGAGCCGTGGTAGGGTGGAAATCAAAGCACATTAAGAGACACACAAGACTCTATGACGATCTCGGTTCAACAGACTAAGCTGTACCAGTGTCACCAGAGAACTGCCATCTGACGTGATGTATAATACCATCTGGGAGTTCTCGGCGAGTTCGTTCAGTGTACCCAGTCATCACTGAGCACCCGCATACCATTTCTGATGTCAAACACCAATGGATATGGGATCATCCATCGCCCATCACATGGGTCGAGAAGATATACGCTAGTCTACTCTGGAATATCGATTCCCCGTCTCGATATTCCCACGACTAGGAACATTGAAGGATGTACTCATGGACTACCCAGGCCCTATTAGTATGATCTACATCATAGTCCTGGAAGTCGAGTACACATCCTAAGGGCTTTATCAACATGTAACAGAGAGACTGAAAGTATACATGTTAAGATAAAGAGCAACCAGATAGCATACTGTCATGTCGAGCAAGAAAGTCATACTTATATATATCCCAGCATCCACTACAATATACATCCTATGTACAGTAATGGCCTCTAGGGCATACATATAACTAACAAGGTGTCTAGAAAGGTGTTAACAGGGCTACGCCTCTGGGAAAACGAGGTTTACTTTAATTAGGTCCGTGCGAAAGCATGGGGAACCTCCCTCATGTACCGACACTGGCCTGGATGAACGGTTAGTGAAGTTGTAGACTGTAATTAATCCTGGCTAGTTTTCTTTTTAAGGTTTGAAAGAAAAACTTGATTAAAGCAGTAGGAAACATCGATTAGACAAGATAACAACCAATCTGATCTTTGCAAGAGCTTTCGCTGAGCGTATTCTTTTCTCTCTCATAATGGCAGATACCAATGACTGGACTCAAGCTGCTACTAGATAAAAATAAACTGAATGGGACCAATTATAAAGACTGGCTGAGGAATCTGAAAATAGCCTTGACTTATAATAAAGTATCATATGTCCTCACAGCTCCAGCCCCGCCCTTCACAGGTCCAAAATCCTCAGTTGCGAAGAAAGAAGTCCGCAAGACATGGGACGCTGACTGTACCACGGCCAAATGCCTCGCGCTTGCATCGATGGATAAAACACATCAAAAGCAGCACGAGAATATGGACATTCATGACATATTCCTCCATACAAAGGAGTTGTATGGAGAGCAATCCCGCGTATTACGATACGAAGCATCAAAGAAATTGTTTCAGATGCGAATGGCCCCTGGCACACCAGTAGGAGACCATGTTCTAAAGATGATAGCTCTTATAGAAGAGCTTGAGGACCTTGGATGGACGATGGACAATGAACAATATACGGATATTATTCTGCAGTCCGTCCCCTCCACCTTGGCTCGATTCATAGTTAACTTCAACATGCACAACATGGAGAAGGAACTACCTGAACTCCTTAATATGTTAAGGAGTGCAGAGAGCACACTAAAATCAGTGAAAACTCCCGTTATGACTGTTGGAAAATCTTCCTTTTCTCGCCCAAAGGCTAAGGCCAAGGGAAAGAAAAAGAAAAAGCCCGCCAATCCTAAGGGTGGAGTTAAAAAGGTTAAGGGGAAGGAAAAGTCCAAAGCTGGAGAATCGGGGAAAGGGGAATGTTTTCATTGCCACAAAACATGACATTTGAAGCTCAACGGTACGGAGTACATAAATCTCAAGAAGAAGCATGGGGATGCTTCCGCTTTCGGTGTGTTTGTGACAGAAAACTGTTTTTCAATAAACTCTGCTTCCTGGGTATTAGATACCGGTTCAGGTTCTCACATTTGCAAGTCAATGCAGGGGCTGAGAAATAGCAAGGTTTTGAAGACAGGTGACCATACTCTCCGCATTGGAAATGGTTCCAATGTACATACTGTCGCAGTGGGAGAGTATCACTTAGGGTTGCCATCTGGGTGTATATTGGTTTTGAACCCATGTTATTTTGTACCAAGTCTGCTTTGTAATATAATATATATTTCTTTGTTAGGCAATGAAGGATATAATTTTGTATTGCAGAACAATGTTATGAACATTCACCTGAATCAAATGTTGGTTGGATATGGTATGCTTAATAACATAATATACGTCCTAAATCAACAAACAGTTTTCAGCATACAACACACTAATAAAAGAAAACTTTCAGAAATAAATAAAGCTTTTCTTTGGCAATGTAGACTTGGTCATATTAACGAAACAAGACTAAAAAAGTTATACAAAGATGGATATTTAAACTCTTTTGAATATAAATCTTATGCAACTTGGCAGTCTTGTATCGACGGTAAAATGACCAAAACTCCGTTTACCGGACACGGAGAAAGAGCTACTGAGCTCCTAGGCCTCATAAATAATGATGTATGTGGGCCAATGTCTACACAGGCTAGAGGCTGCTTTTCATACTTCATTACGTTCACTGACGATTTCTCAAGATTTGGTTATGTATTTTTATTAAAGCACAAGTCCGAAGCTTTCGAGAAATTCACTGAATATAAACAAGAAGTACAAAAACAAACCAGCTTGAGTATCAAGATGCTTCGATTAGATCGAGGTGGAGAGTATCTCAGTACAGAATTTGCAAACTTCCTAAAAGAGAATGGGATTCTCTCTCAGCTCACTCCTCCTTACACACCACAACACAACGGTTTGTCAGAACGACGGAATAGAACCCTATTAGATATGGTCCGTTCCATGATGAGTGATGCTGAGTTACTTGTCTCATTTTGTGTGCATACATTGGAGACTGCAGCGTTTCTACTGAATAGGGTTCCAACCAAAACTGTGTCTACCACGCCATATGAGATATGGCATGGGAAGTGACCATCTCTTAAGAGAATTAGTATTTGGGGTTGCCCGGCCTATGTTAAAAAGCAGAATCCGGACAAACTCGAGACACGGTCAGTCATGTGTAACTTTGTGGGATATCCAAGGAACTCTTATGGATATCTATTCTACCACAAGGAGAAACAAAAGGTGTTTGTTTCTTAGTATGCCACATTCTTAGAAAAAGAGTTTTTCACAGATAAAGATGATGGCAAGGTGGTAGATCTAGAAGAGGTTCTAGAGACACAAACTACAAATGACGACTTGGTTGAACCGGCTGTTGCAATAGAAACTGAGGAACCTCGGCCACTCCGTAGCTCTGGTAGGACTTCTCGCCTACCGGAGAGGTACTACGGTTTCCTCATTGATGGGACAGAGAAGATTGCATCATGGAGGATGATGATCCTACCAGTTTTCAGCAAGCTATCATAAGTGGAGACTCTGTGAAGTGGCTGGATGCCATGAGATCCGAAATGGAGTCTATGTACACTAACAAAGTATAGACTTTGGACGTTGTACCCCTTGCGGTAAAACCTGTGGGGTGCAAATGGATCTTTAAAAGAAAGATTGGTGTAGATGGGCAGGTAGAGACCTATAAGGCAAGACTTGTGGCGAAGGGTTTTCGTCAAAGACCAGGTTTGGACTATGACAGGACTTTTTCGCCCGTAGCCATGCTTAAATCCATTGGTATCCTACTTTCTATTGCTGCTCACTACGACTATGAAATCTGGCAGATGGACGTTAAAACAGCATTTCTAAATGGGGATTTAGAAGAATGCATTTATATGGATCAGCCAGAGGGCTTCATTGACAGTGGGAGCAGCGGGAAAGCATGTAGATTGCTTAAATCCATATATGGGTTAAAGCAGGCATCACGGAGTTGGAACATCTGTTTCGATGATGTTATCAAAGAGTTTGATTTCATCAAAAATCTAGATGAACCTTGTGTTTATAAGAAGGCTGTAGGGAGAGCTATCATATTCCTCGTATTGTACGTGGACGATATTCTTCTGATAGGAAATGATATTCCTATGCTACAGTCGGTCAAATCTTTCTTATCACTAAGGTTCTCCATGAAGGACCTGGGTGATGCCACATAAATTCTGGGCATTTGTATGTATAGGGATAGATCCAAAAGGTTGTTGGGATTGTCCCAAACAAGGTACATCAACACCATCCTAAAAAGGATTAGTATGGAAGACTCCAAGCGGGGTGCCTTACCCGCTTGCCATGGGGTCACTCTTTCCATGGACTCTTGCCCAAAGACCGATGAAGAGAGAGCTCGCATGAGCATTATACCCTATGCTTCGGCAGTAGGATCTATAATGTATGTGATGTTATGTACACGCCCAGATGTAGCTTATGTAAGTCTACGGTAGCGCCCCGACCGTCTAACAGGCACCAAATGCGGAACGAAAACTTTTAACTGGCGCTATCGTATACTATAACCCGGATCTGCCATTATTGCTAAACTAACAAACAACGAATAGGGTAGAAAGGTTATACCGAATGATCCGAGTCCTTCGTTCTTTAACCATCATCCCATGCTCCGTTGCGGCTGCTCCGATCTCGTCGATCTCCGATCTGCTCGTCCAGGTGGCACCACGTCAACGATTCTTTAAACGGGCTCCCGCCTCTGACTCGAGGCAACTCGTTCGTCAAGTTTGATAAAAGAGACGACCAAGATTGATGTAGAGAATGAGTAGAATACTTTGTCTCACTTCGTCCAAAGCCGTGGACGATCGGTTAATGAAGTTGCCACTCGAATCGGGTGATGGAATGAAATGAGCTATGAAATTTCCATACACCCCAAAACTATCATAATCCTTTTCCAAATGAATTATCAAGTGTAAGTGAGAGAGAGGGGAGGGGCCGGCCATATATAGGAGGGGGGTGAGTGTAGGAGAGGGGGAGGTGACAATAAGAAAATATCTAGTGTGAACACAAAGTGTGAACACAATAAATGAAACTAATGAATCACTAATCCTTGTCTCCAAAACCATTAATGCAACATATGAGTCATAAGCCTAATCACCACTTCTAGAACCTTCTAGAAGCATCCACACTCTTCTTAAGAAAAGACCAAATCCGTATTTAACCAAATGTTAAATACGGCTGATAGAAAACAGGAAACTGGCAACTTTCAAAAGCGATCCCGAAACGAATTTAAGGATAACCCCGTAACCGTATAAACATACCCGCATTTGTATTACGACCGAATACAAATGCAACTGAGACAAAGATATTATATCTACTCAATATAATACTCGGATCCGGCTTAAACCAAAGCCGACCAGTACCATCTGCCCGAAAACCGACACGTGCGTAAACGCACGTGCATTCTCCGAACCCTGCCATAAAACCATATGGACTCTACAATGTTTCGCCCGAACTTGGGAAACTGTCTGTGGGGGACTCTAATGACTCGTCAGTACCCTGGCAGTGGGTTTAACCACAAGCCGTCAGCGGCACTAGCTGTGCATAACGGCTGCCCATGGACTGACCTCAAGGGATGCCGATGAGCGAACTCATCCGGAAACCCTACTGAGCCTAACAGTGACTATGTATATACAGTCCGGTCCGTTCGTCTATGAGTATTGCATATCTGCCAAGGGGGCTAGTAACGTCAGACCCCCAATAGTAGTATAAGTCGTGTCGAAGTGTATCCCAAAAACACCCTGAGATACTACTGGAGTACCTACCAGTAAATCTCCAGCCACGGCCGTGGGCTTTGTGTAATGGCTCTCCTAGACACAGCACGATCTCACCCCCAATACCGGGAGAGACGAATCCCGTGTCGATCCGCTCACGTGCCTCTATATGGCTCGGGACTGTACCCAAAAACTACCTGTTTGCACGACTCCTTTGAGCCGTGGTAGGGTAGAAATCAAAGCACAGTGGGAACTCACACGAGACAAATGACGACCTCAGGTCGATGAACTAACCTGTACACATGTCACCAGGGGACTGTAATCTGACGATATGTATAATACCAACTAGCAGATTCCCGGCGAGTCCTGTCCGGTGTACTCATAACCCAGTGAGCACCTGTATACATCTTAGGTGATCCAACTGACACCAGTGGCTTGTGAGACCGGCCACCGCCCCTCGTCGGGGTCTCGACTGTATACACTAGTCTACTCCGGAGTATCGATGCCCTGTCTTGAAACTTCCACGACTAGGGACCACAATTAAGGATATGCATATAAACCACCCAACTCTCACGTATATGATCGCCATCATACTGTTGGTAGTAATGCAAGATCCTCAGGGCTCTATCAAAGTGTATCAGTGATCAGTCACCTGGACCGGTACACGACTGATAAAGGCAAACCAGATAGCATACTATCATCTCGAGTAAGACTGTCCTACCGGTATAGGTCGTCCGCAATCATTGCAATCACGTACCTGCGATCCAATAATTGACTCTGAGGGCACTATATCCAACAATCTCCCACTTGCACTTAAGGCTAATTATTGCGATGTCGACTACTCACAGCCCGTGTGAAACCGAACACCCAACTCCTCTACTAATCAGTTTCACAAAGCCCGTTTGTAAAACTATTGTGTTCGAGAAAGAGCCTCAGTGAGTGGATCCGCCTAGAAGTTTATTTCTATATCTCTCTTAATCTCAAGTTCGTGGAGAAAGCCATCTCCCGAATTGAGTAATACCTGTCTTAGAATATGTCTGGAAATCTGATGGGACCTAGTTCATAAATGAACTCCAAATCCAGACTTCTTAGACTGTATGGATCTCTGAACCTAATCAGTATCCAGTACCATGCCACCCACAGTATCCTCTTGGACCACCTGTCCATAATACTGTCCCTCATCAGAGGGAAAACTATAACTCTGACAATCACTCTGTCAACCATGTCACCTTTGAAGCCTGGAATGATAACCGTCTCCCGAAGGAGGCTGCCGTCATCAAATCCGTAGAACATTCACTTATGTTCTAAAACTGCTTCCTTATGTTTCTCCAGGATTGGATTAATACAAACTTATCGCATCTAGTGCGAAAACAACATTTGGTGTTGTACTTGACATCTCACGATTGACTCGATTGCCTAAGCAAGTGATCTGCCAATCATGCACAGCCCTCTCCCCTTTAGTCTATAAGACACCTATAGAGAGGGTGACTCCATCACCTGCAGGTACACCACCATGCCAGGAGTCAACTATTCTAAGAACCATTAGAATACTATCAAAGTACCCACATTGGGAAACTACCCAAATCCAGATCTAAAACCATAGATCTAGTGACCAGAATGTCAAATATTATATCCATATCTTGTCTAGAGAAACAACTGTGTGACGACCACAGCACAACCGATCGTAGTATAGGAATTTTACTTCCTACTCTTTGTATGTCATCCAAATACCATGACATCACACCCTACTACCTTCTTAACAGATCCATCCCCTGTTTTGATGAAGTCAAATCTATGACTATCACATCAAAACTAGATGATCTATCTCCGCTATAACTGCTCTAGTCTATAAATAGACATAAGCTACTTGCCCACTATGCTTCCGCTGCTCCCACTGACTACGACAACCCTCTTGCAAAATAATATATACGTGCACTTCTAAAGCTAGTTTAGAACGACGTTATACTTGTCCTCCTGCCGGGTCTCATAGTCTGGAACAACAGTAGTGTCAAGTCTGGGTAAGCAAGAACCTCCCTGTCACCGTCCTTGAGGCTACCGGAGTACCTCTCGGGTGTCTGAGGTTACCCACCAAATCTGCGGAGTGGCTAATGGAATGTCAAACTTGATTGAATATATAGTTCCTATTAAATTGTTCGTAATCGTTCGCGGGTTTGGAATCACTTCCAGTTCTACCATACTCCCACTACTGTTTTCTGAAAAAATCCATTTTACTAAAACTGTGGCGAGTCAAGAACAATATCACTATTGATCTTCCAGATGGTAGAAAATCAACCCTCGACGTAGCCAGGGTCAACCCACAAACTGCCATTACAGAAACGTGCCCTGAGTTATCCAGAGTCTGGTTTTAAGCATAAGCCGGACAACTCCCCGTACCTTAACATCGTTAAGATATGAACCATTCTATATCCAATATAGAAACTTTGGCACTTTATTTAATTGGAACCATATTCAATCATGCAGCTGTCTCCAGTGCATATCAACTTAATGGAAAGAGGCTAATCAGCATTACTCAACTTAGGAATCCATCCAATTATGAGTAACCCGAAAGAGAAACAAGTTTCTCAAAACCATTACTATCATCTGAATACCAATCACAAGAATCTACATCTTCGATCTCTTTGAAGAATCCCGATACTTGCGATATCTGGTTCTCTACTTTATTATTATACCCACAATTTCTCAAAACATAGACCTTGTATTTCTACGAAACACTTGTTTACAAACTAGAGAAGTCATAAATAAATAGAACATAGTACGAGGACCATCCCCTTTGTCCTGATGTACACTGGACAACATACAATACTCTGTATAAGTCCGCTTAGTTGAATAACTCAAAACCTATGCATCGTAGGTTGAAAACTGTACTTATGGTTAAGAACTACTCCGTTATTCAATGCTCCTTACCCAATCGTCAACTGATGTAGGTAAATGTCATCGACATAATATCAAAAAGTTATATCTCACTTTATAAAAATAAACGTACGGATATATCATTTTTAAATTGGTGCACAACAACGGATACGCAAAACCAAATATATGCCTGCCGGCAATAACCCAGGCGACATCCTCAAATATCACCAATTACATCGAATTCCGATATAATGAGAATGATCACCTAATTCCCAATAACTTACTCCCACTAATCATCAGTAAAACCATACAGATATGAGAATGAAACCTGGTAAATACATACCCTTGGAGTAAGTATCTAATCGGGAAAACAGTTTTCCTTTAACAATGCACTGAAACATGAAAATATTTCATAGGGGTATCCTGGTATTCCTAGTAATGCCTCTTCCATAATCCAATCCATGACTTTAACCGTATATTTCTTTGCCATCTCTCCAAATCCCTTTATTTGTCTTTAGTCGTTACCTTCTGTACACCTTCGTTAGGCTAAATGGCTTTCTTTCTTCCCTACCGTTCGGCGCCAGCCTATGGTTTGGAAGAAGACTATCCAGTAAGCATAATAGGTCTACCCTCCTAAACCAAGGAGTACTCGCAACTTCAGAGAAGGTGATGATAAAAGACAACTGAATAATACCTTATTCCGTTAAAGGTGAAATAGGAGTGGCGATGAAGTACGCGGTTTGGTCGTGAATGATATCAGTCGCAATTTACTTTGCCCTCTTTCTAATCCCTTTATTTTGTCTTTACATATTGCCTTCTGCACAACCTACTTAGGCTAATTGGTTTTCTTCATTCCCTACCTTTCGGCACCCGCCTGTGGTTTGGAATAAGACTATCCAATAAGCGTAATAGGTGTACTCTCCTAAACTAAGGAGCCTTCGCAACCTGAGAGAAGGTGATAATAAAAGTCAACTGAATAAACCAATTCTATTTCTCCTGAACCTTGATCCATCCTCGAAGAAATCCTTCCGAGTTCGTATATAACCATACGACGGATCTATCCAATGGAAGTGGATGTCCATAGTAATACGGGGTGTTCTGAGAAATCCAAAGGGTAAAAGAAGGAGTGACAATGACTTATGCAACATTGACAATCCAAAAGACAGTATTTTAAGAAGGTTCGGTCAACTTGGTCACTGAGTCATAGTCTAGGGTCGGTCAAAGGTCGCTTGCAAAGAGAGAGAGAAAAGAAACACTCTGCGTGCACTCTAACCTAGATCAGAATGGTTATCACTTTATCTAATCCGGAAACCTCTCACTATCCTGTCAAATTCTCCTCCAAACCTGAAAGAAGAATCAATCGGGATCACCCGAAGAGTAAACCAACTCATCAGTGGGAATCGGGATCTAACTCTCATCGCATGATAATGTGACGGAATCCACTCACGTTATGACACTCCAGAAGGTATGCGCATGCCTGGCAAGTTTCAGTTTCTTTAGAAACTCCCGATATGATTTTTGCGCCATGCTCTTATGATTTTGGCGTTGGTCAAAATATCATAAGTCACATGCCAAGTTCTACCCGTCACTATCTTGTCAATTTGAACCCACCCGCACATGCCCTTGACGTTGGCCAAAATGGCAGAACGGCTGTCCCAAACAAACTCATCTATCTATGCAACAAATGAATACCCAGCAGCTACCAAACACTATGCCTTGGCGTTGGTCAAAATACATAGCTTGAATACTACTGAATACCCAAAAGACGGAGGGCTACGGCTGGATTTTGGCGAAAAACCTTTAACGTAATGAACTTGATCTCGCTGAAGGAACCTGATAGCTTTTTATAAAAATATAGTGGCGAAAACCTTTTGCTAAAGAGGTCACTCCCGTTGAAGGGATCTCGGCTCTTTCCTCGTGGAATGAGGTGCAGGATATTCCACTGAATACCACGATGCAAAGAAACTTGTAATCGACTATAGTGAAGTTATTACCCTGATATAAACTTCTGCCCAAGGGGTCATTCCCGGTGAAGGGATATCGGTCCTTGCCTCGTCGAATGAGGTGCAGGATATTCATACCGAATACCGCTATGCAAAACAAAAGGAAACGTCTTTGTAATAACACCTTTTAAAATTGTTCCAACAACTCCAAACAGGTTTGTTTTCCTTTGCATTCATCAGAATCAACACAGTCCCATCAAGCAATCACACCAGAAAAGAAGGAAAAAAAAATGTACGTATATGCCATCCGCATTCGTCTCTGGGTCTCGTCATCACCCGTTAGGTTACTTAACTAACGACAGAGCGGGGACTGGACTAGCGCGGGTGTAAAACATATACAACATCTAATAGTATATATACCAATATACAATAATCGCTCCAGGCGTGATAATATGCAACATTACAGAAAAGTAATAAGCATCACAGAATAATACAGATAATCTGGGATCCCCGGGTTTCACAGAGCCGCTGCTGAAACCCGACGTTCCCCTGGTCATGTGGATAGCCTGTGCAATGTAACCTAGACCCCTATGGGTGCGGCAAGTTACCCGCCATAACCTGAAGCGAGGCAGCCCCCTACAGCAAAGTGAATGGACCACCCAGCACTTCACGGAATCCGGTAACTTGAGCACCCCTCCTTGGGTCAACCTGTACCCCCTATAATTGCGGCGAATAGTCTGCCAATTCTAGAGTGAGGCCCCTCTGCCTCTCAAAGCCATGAGATGCGGACCTGTTGCCCTCCAGAACCTGGCTATCCGTGCACTCCATCGCAGGGTAACCCTAGTACAGAAATAAATAATATGTACAATAAGTACATCGACCGCAACCTGGTCGTGCCCCAAAAGAATATTATACAACAGGCAGTGACGGCAGTCCACATGTTGGACGCTTGACCCGCAATATCAAATCTACAAATAAATCCAAACTGCACTATCATTGCACACTGCTATCCACCACGACAAATCCGCAACTTCACAGCACAACACAGAACATCAATGCGAATGTCACGTTCGCAAACCCGTCTGAAAGAACTATAGCAATCAGACGCGGTTTACCGATCAAATGTCATTCCCGGTCGGAGATATAATGTAAGTACTGTAAACTAACATGTTTAAATTTCGATCGACTAAATATCACGAAGTGGGCCCCACGAACATCTGTTGTACAGTAACAAAATCTGGGCCCAAAAGATATATACAAAAACCCCAATTTCCAAAGATAAAGCTACTGTGAAAATTTGGGCTCATGAACTCACATAATGGCCGCGGATGCGCGGTCAAACCGTAGGTTTGACCGCGATTCCGCGGCTGTTTTGTTGAGTCACGTGCTCAAATTTTCACCACTTGCTTAAAACACCCTGCACAGCTTTCTGTGATATGTAAAATAATTTTTTTACATGATTTAAATTCGACAGAAATTGTGAATTAGAAAAATTTTGGTTTTCGATATCCGGTTCGATCGATGTTTTAAACGTGTTAGCACAAGTTAGTATAGCATAATGGTGAGGCTCTGATACCACTGTAAGTCTACGGTAGCGCCCCGGCCGTCTAACAGACGCCAAATGCGGAACAAAAACTTTTAACTGGCGCTATCGTATACTATAACCCGGATCTGCCATTATTGCTAAACTAACAAACTACGAATAGGGTGGAAAGGTTATACCGAACGATCCGAGTCATTCATTCTTTAACCATCATCCCACGCTCCGTTGCGGCTGCTCCGATCTCGTCGATCTCCGATCTGCTCGTCCAGGTGGCACCACGTCAACGATTCTTTAAACGGGCTCCCGCCTCTGACTCGAGGCAACTCGGTCGTCAAGTTTGCTAAAAGAGACGACCAAGATTGATGTAGAGAATGAGTAGAATACTTTGTCTCACTTCATCCATAGCCGTGGACGATCGGTTAATGAAGTTGCCACTCGAATCGGGTGATTGAATGAAATGAGCTATGAAATTTCCATGCACCCCAAAACTATCATAATCCTTTTCTAAATGAATTATCAAGTGTAAGTGAGAGAGAGGAGAGGGGCCGGCCATATATAGAAGGGGGGTGAGTGTAGGAGAGGGGGAGGTGACAATAAGAAAATATCTAGTGTGAACACAAAGTGTGAACACAATAAATGAAACTAATGAATCACTAATCCTTGTCACCAAAACAATTAATGCAACATATGAGTCATAAGCCTAATCACCACTTCTAGAACCTTCTAGAAGCATCCACACTCTTCTCAACAAAAGACAAAATCCGTATTTAACCAAATGTTAAATACGGCTGATAGAAAACTGAAAACTGGAAACTTCCAAAAGCGATCCCGAAACGAATTTCAGGATAACCCCGTAACCGTATAAACATACCCGCATTTGTATTACGACCGAATACAAATGCAGCTGAGACAAAGATATTATATCTACTCAATATAATACTCGGATCCGGCTTAAACCAAAGCCGACCAGTATCATCTGCCCGAAAACCGACACGTGCGTAAACGCACGTGCATTCTCCGAACCCTACCATAAAACCATACGGCCTCTACAACGTTTCGGCCGAGCATGGGAAACTGTCTGGGGGGACTCTAATGACTCGTCAGTACCCTGGCGGTGGGTTTAACCACAAGCCGTCAGCGGCAATAGCTGTGCGTAACGGCTGCCCATTGACTGACCTCAAGCGATGCCGATGAGCGAACTCATCCGGAAACCCTACTGAGCCTAACAGTAACTATGTATATACAGTCCGGACCGTTCGTCTATGAGTATAGCATATCTGCCTAGGGGGCTAGTAACTTCAGACCCCCAATAGTAGTATAAGTCGTGTCGGAGTGTAGCCCAAAAACACCCTGAGATACTACTGGAGTACCTACCAGTAAATCTCCTGCCACGGCCGTGGGCTTTGTGTAATGGCTCTCCTAGACACAGCACGATCTCACCCCCAATACCGGGAGAGACGAATCCCTGCCGATCCGCTCACGTGCCTCCATGTGGCTTGGGACTGTACCCAAAAACTACCTGTTTGCACGACTCCTTTAAGCCATGGTAGGGTAGAAATCAAAGCACAGTGGGAACTCACACGAGACAAATGACGACCTCAGGTCGATGAACTAACCTGTACACATGTCACCAGGGAACTGCTATCTGACGATATGTATAATACCAACTAGCAGATTCCCGGCGAGTCCTGTCCGGTGTACTCATAACCCAATGAGCACCAGTATACATCTTAGGTGATCCAACTGACACCAGTGGCTTGTGAGACCGGCCACAGACCCTCGTCGGGGTCTCGACTGTATACTCTAGTCTACTCCGGAGTATCGATGCGCTGTCTCGAAACTCCCACGACTAGGGACCACAATTAAGGATATGCATATAAACCACCCAACTCTCACGTATATGATCGCCATCATACTGTTGGTAGTAAAGCAAGATCCTAAGGGCTCTATCAAAGTGTATCAGTGATCAGTCACCTGGACCGGTACACGACTGATAAAGGCAAACCAGATAGCTTACTATCATCTCGAGTAAGACTGTCCTACCGGTATAGGTCCTCCGCAATCATTGCAATCACGTACCTGCGATCCAATAATTGACTCTGAGGGCACTATATCCAACAGCTTATGCACTTAGTGTTGTAAGCAGGTATCAATCCAACCCAGGGGTGAATTACTGGATAGCCGTGAAGAACATTCTTAAGTACTTGCGAAGGACTAAAGAATTGTTCATGGTGTATGGAAATGGAGATCTCCAAATGGAGGCCTTTTCCGATTCGAGCTTCTAGAGCGATAAGGATTACAGCAAATCTATCTCAGGGTTTGTATTTACCCTCAATGGATGGGCGGTAAGTTGGAAAAGTTCCAAACAGGATACTGTTGCAGACTCTACGATGGAGGCTGAGTACATTGCTGCAAATGATGCCGCCAAGGAAGCCGTCTGTATGAGGAAGTTTGTCTCGGAGCTAGGAGTAGTTCCAACCATTATTGATCCAATACCATTGTATTGTGATAATAATAGGGCTATGGCGTTAGCCATGGAGCCCAGGTCCCATCAGCGGTCCAGACACATCCTGAGGCACTTTCCTTTGATCCAGGAGATTGTAGATCGCCGCGAGATTGAGATTAGGAGAGTAGACAAAAATAATAACGCCGCGGATCCACTCACCAAGGCCCTACCTCAGCCGCAGCTTGAGCGACTTTTTGAGATGTTGGGTATGAGATACGCCAATAACTGGCCTTAGTGCAAGTGGGAGATTGTTGGATATATGTATGCCCTAGAGGCCATTATATGATAGTGGATGTATTTATACATATATATATATATTCAGTGTACATTCTTGCTTGACATGATAGTATGCTATCTGGTTCTTCTTTATCTGACATGTTGATTTGATCATGCTTTTATTCATTCACACATGTTGATAAAGTCCTGAGGATATTGGCTTGACTACTGTGATTATGATAGAGATCATACTAGTGGGACATCTGTAGTTTATAAGCACATCATGGAATGTCCCTAGTCGTAGGTGTATCGAGACGGGGCATCGATATACCAGAGTAGACTAGCGTATATGATACTTGACCCATATCATGGGCGATGGATGTTCCCACATTCATCGATGTTTGACATTGAGATCGTATACGGGTGCTCAGAGATGACTGGGTACACTGGACGGACTCACCGAGAACTCTTATATGGAATTATATCTATCGTCGGATAGCAGTTCTCAGGTGACACTGGTACAAGTTAGTCTGTAGACCCGAGATCATCATAGAGTCTTGTGTGTTCTCCCACTATACTTTGATTACCACCCTACCACGGCTCTACTGAGTCGTGCAAATAGGTGGCCGTTGCGTACAGTCCCGAGACACACGAAGGCAATGAGCGATAGGAGGGGTTTCGTCTCTCCCGGTATTGGGAGTTGATGCTGTGCTGTGCTCGATTGGCTATATCAGTAAGTCCCTGGCCAGGGCTGTTGAGATTTACTGATAAGTCTTATCAGTAGTTTCTCGATCTGTTATGGACCATTCATCGGCATGAATTATTGAGTTATTGGGGTGGACGTTACCATCCCTAGACTTGATATGCAGCATATCTGACGAAGAGACCGGACTGTACGGTAGTGTTGCCGGTTGGCTCGACGGGAGTTGTAGCAGGTTCGCTTGTTTTCTTCTGATCGCTCAATACCCGGGTGGTCGTTACGTTTAGCTGACTGCTTGCGGCTTGGGGGTGCTTGATATGATCATCACCCACTGCCGGCGTATTGACGAGTCTTAGAGTCCCACAAAGGAGTTACCTAGTCTAGGCAAAACGTTGTGGTGCGCATATGCGATATGCACATGGACCCGGTTAAAATGCGCGTATGAGATACCGTATATTAATCGGCGGCTTGCTTTTGGTCGGGCCGTATGTGATATGACCGGGTTGCTAAATCAAGTGTTGATTTATCATTTAACCATTAGTTTCTCACTAGAAATCCTTTTCTTGTCTTTTTTGGGTGTATGCATGCATGTATGCATTCATTCTTGTTCATGCACATATGGATGTGCATGCACACATACATGCATACATCATTCTATCATGGTTGTATATATAGAAGATGGTGGCAATATAAGACTCACACAATATGATTATATATGGATATATATTTGTATTTGTTTTAAAAGAAAATAAAAGAAAAAGATTAATCCATGGTTATCTTCTACACTCTTCTTTGAACTAACCTTTGTTCACCAACTTTTTAACCATGAGTTAATCTTGCTTTCGTCTTTTAACTCAAGTACAATAATATCTTTATTATGTAACCATGGTTTGAGATGAAGAGTAGAAAATATATATACTTATATTTTCTATTTTTCATATGTGATTATCATTCTCTTGAGTTTTCTAGAGCCATCATCTTCTTCCTCCTCTCTTTTGCTCTCTAGTTCTCTCAAGTGAGCAAAACACTTACAAAGTTAGGATTTTGAAGTGAGAAAACCAACCACAACACCATTCTACACTAGTCTTGCCCATTAGTGAAGAGTGTTTAGCTTCCATTTCATCTCTTGATCTTGTGAAGTTTCAAGCTTGGACAAAGAGGACTCCGGGTGGATCATCATGGACCTAGAGTATCTCAAGCGGACTTCGTCCAACCCTCAAGTAGCCAAGGAGTCTAGCGTAGGGAGCTACAAAGGTTATACTCTCAAAACCCTAGATTTTATTACTTGTGGTGATGTCTATGTTAAGAAACCCTAATTTTCTAGTGATGATTCTTTATATGTTCACTTAGCACCTAAAAAATTTGATTTTGAGACATGCGATGCTTCCTAACCCTTCATGAGGTGCTAGGTAAAGCTAACAGGAGTATTGTAGAACTGGAAGTTATTCCAGAACCACAAACGATTACTGGAAGTTTAATAGAACTTAAGAATTCAATTGGATTTGATGTTCCATTAGCCACTCTGCAGATTTAGTGGGTAACCTCAGGCACCCGAGAGGTACTTCGGTCTTCTCAGAGACGGTGACAGGGAGGTTCTTGTTTACCCAGATTTGCAATTGCTGCTGTTCTAGACTATAAGACCTGGCCGGAGCATGAGTATAGCGTCATTCTAAACTAGCTTTAGAATTGCACGTGTATATGACTCTGCCAGAGGGTTGTTGTAGTCAGTGGGAGCTACGGAAGCATTGTAGGCAAGTAGCTTATGTCTATTTATAGACCAAAGCAGGTATAGCGGAAATAGATCATCTATTTTTGATGTGACAGTCATAGGTCTTGACCTCATCAGAATAAGATATGGATCTGGTAAGAAGGTAGTAGAGAGTGATGTCCATGTATTTGGGAGGACATGCACTTGATAGGAAGAGATATTCCTATACTACGATCGGTGGTGTTGTGGTTGTCACAAAGTTTTTTCTCCACAGAGGATGTGGAAATAATATCAAGTTTTCTGGTTACTAGATCTATGGTTTTAGATCTAAATTAGGAAAGTATCCTAATCTGGGTACTTTGACATTAAATGGATGAGTCCTGGCATGGTGGAGTACCTGCAGTTGATGGAGTCACCCTCTCTAAAGGTGTCTTACAGAATAAAGGGGAGAGGGATCTGCATGATTAGCATATCACTTGCTTAGGCAATTGAGTTAATCATGAAATGTCAAGTACCACACCAGATATTGCTTTTGTACTTGATGCAATAAGCAGATATATTATTCTAATCCTGGAGAAACATTGGGAAGCAGTTTATGAACACAAATGGATGTTCTATGGATATGGTAATGGCAGCTTCCTTCGGGAGACGATTATCATTTCAGACTTCCAAGGTGACCTGGATGACAGAGTGACTGTCAGAGTTATAGTTTTTCCTTCTTTTAAGGGACAGTATGTTGGACAGGTAGTCCAAGCGGATACTGAGGAAAGACATAGCGCAGGTTATGGATTAAATTCAGTGGACGATATAGTCTAAGTAGTTTGCTGGATTTGGAGTTCATTTTTGAACTGGGTCCCATCAGATATCCAGACAAATTCTAAGATAATTATTGCTCATTTCGGGAGATAGTCTTCTCTGCGAAGATGAGATATGGAGAGATACAGAAAGAAACATTGGAGCGGGTCCACACACTGAGGCTATTTCTCGAACGCAATCATTTTCGCAAACGGGCTTCGCGAAACAGATTAGTAGAGAAGTTGGGTGTTCGGTATCACACGGGCTGTGAGTATGCGACATCGCAATAATTGGCCTTAAGTGCAAGTGGGAGATTGTCGGCTATAGTGCACTCAAGGGAATTATCATAGTCGTGGACTTGTGATTATGATGATTGAGTGAGGACCTATACCGATAAAACTGTCTTACTCAAGATGATAGTATGCTATCTGGTTTGCCTTTATCATCATGTACATGTTGATAGAGCCCATAGGATTCTTGCTTGACTGCCAGCATTATGATGGCGATCATATATGTGGGGGCTGGGGTCTATAAGCACATCCTTAAATTTCCCTAGTCGTAGGAGTATCGAGACCGGGCTTCGATACTCCAGTGTAGACTAGTGTATACAGATCGAGACCCAGACGAGGGGCGGTGGCCAGGTCTCACAAGTCATTGGTGTTAGTTTGTTCACCTAAGATAGTATGCAGGTGCTCATTGGGTTATGAGTACACTGGACGGACTCGCCGGGAACCTGCTAGTTGGTATTATACCTATTGTCAGATAGTAGTTCCCAGTGAAGGTTAGTCTACCGACCTGAGATCGTCATTTGTCTCGTGTGAGTTCCCACTGTGCTTTGATTACTACCCTACCACGGCTCAAAGGAGTCATGCAATCGGGTTTTAGTTGGGTACATTTCCGAGCCATTAGGAGGCAGTGATCGATCGTCGGGGATTCGTCTCTCCCGTTATTGGGGGTTGATGTCGCATTGTGTACGGGTGGCCATCACCATAAATCCATGGCCATGGTAGACAAGGTGTTAGTTATATGTATGCCCTAGAGGCCATTACTGTACATAGGATGTATATTGTAGTGGATGCTGGGACATATATAGGGAGGACTTTCTTGCTCGACATGATAGTATGCTATCTGGTTGCTCTTTACCTTAACGTGTATACCGCTTGTCTCTCTGTTACATGTTGGTAAAGCCCTTAGGATGTGTACTTGACTACCTGGACTATGATGCGGATCATACTAGTGGGGACATGGTAGTCTATAAGTACATCCTTCAAAGTCCCTAGTCGTGGGTGTATCGAGACGGGGCATCGATATACCAGAGTAGACTAGCGTATACCTTCTCGACCCATACAGATGGGCGATGGATGATCCCATATCCATTGGTGTTTGACATCAGGGATGATATACGGGTGCTCAGTAGAGACTGGGTACACTGGACGGACTCGCCGAGAACTCCCAGATGGTATTATACCTCACGTCAGATGGCAGTTCTCTGGTGACACTGGTACAGAGTAGTCTGTTGACCCGAGATCGTCATAGAGTCTTGTGTGGTTTCCACTGTGCTTTGATTTCCATCTTACCACGTCCAAGAGGGCATGCAAAACGGTGGTTTTTGGGTACAGTCCCGAGTCACATGGAGACAATGAGCGATAGGAGGGGATTCGTCTCTCCCGGTATAGGGAGTTGATGTTACGCTGTGTTCGATTGGCTATAACAGGAAATCCCTGGCCAGGGTTGCTGAGATTTACTGGTAAGTGTTACCGGTAGTTTCTCGAATTGTTATAGACCTCATATCGACACGACTTATCGAGCTATTGGGGTCTGACGTTTACCACCCCTAGGCGAGATATGCGACATATCTGACGATCAGACCGGACTGTACGGTAGTGTTACTGGTTGGATTCACTGGAGTGTGAGCGGGCTTGCTCGTCGATCTTCAGATCGCTCAATACCCGGGTGGCCGTTACGTTTAGCAGACCGCTTGCGGCTTGTGGATGCTTGATATGATCATCATCTGCTGCCGGCGTATTGACGAGTCTTTAGAGTCCTACACAGAGGTTTCCTGGCTCAAGCGAAACGAAATAGGAGCACATATGAGATATGTGCGGGACCGAGAATGATACCAGTATGTGATACTGTATTTGATTCTCACGATGTGACATTGATCGGTTATATGCGATATAGCCGGGTTATCGGATCAAGTGTTGATTCGATAAGTTGTTACTAATGATACTAGTCGGTTATATGCGATATGACCGGATCGTTAAATCAAGTGTTGATTTAATGATTTAATGCATAATTATATATTTGATATATTACTTTGCATTAACTACTATCGGTTCACTTTAAATGGATTTTCTCGCTCGGGTGTGCGCATTGCATATGCGATATGATTTTGTGCACATGCTTGTATCATGTTTGATGATACATGCCTTTTTAATTAAGTGTATAGAATTAAACCTTGGTTAATGGAATGGTTAGGGTTTGTTATTTGCTTATTCATTTTATTCATTTATTTATTCTTTTGGAAAAAGAAAAGGAAATGATAAAATGATGGCATTCTTTGATCATTCATGAAGCTTCATGATTGCTTTGACTTGTTGACCTTTTTTTTTTTTAGCTTAACCCTAACCATTGCATCAAACCATGATTAGCTCTCTACACTTAACTATGGTCATGTTATGATAAGGATTGATTTATCTTTTCTTTTCCAATTTAATCTTATCATAATATTCTTCTTCTTCTTCCTTGAACTCAAGAAGAAACCTTCACCTCATCAATGGTGGATTGATGAAATGAGTGAGAAATCCAAAACTAAAGTCTACCCACTTCCTATTTCTTCATCCTCTACCTCTTGCCAAGTAGTAGAGTGTGTTTCCCTCACAAGTTTTCAAGACTTGGTGAAGGTGGAGCTCGATCTAGCGATGCCTCGACGTAGATCATCTTCGGCATGGACATCGACGACCTAGCTTGCCCATTCTCCGACGAAGCCGACGCTAGAGCCCGGATTTGATTTGGACAGCGGAGAGGACCTCATCTCGGAGCCGTGGAGGTGGAGGACCGGATCTACAAAGGTTGTATTTCCGTATCTCTTAGTTAATTGTTAACTAGTTTATTTTTCGCCTAGATTTCTAGCAAACGATCCGTAGTCGGGTTTCTCGGCACCTAGAATTTTTGAAATTGGCATGGTTGATGCCTTGTGAGACCTCATTTGGGTGCCTAGGAACCCTACAGTGGTATCAGAGCCTAGCTAGAGCCTTAGGCGTGTAAGTGCACGGCGGCACCCCGGCCGTCAATCCGACGCCGGAATGCGGAAGCGGTGAATAACTTTAATTTTTGCGGACTTAGCAAACCGGCACCACCGCGCACTAAACACCCGGGATCGTTACCATTAACTAGTCTAAGCTACTTAACAAGATGGGTTAGAGATATATACCATACGATCCAAGTCCTCCGGTCTTCATCTCCAATCCGATCTCCTCGCGGGATCTCCGTCCGTCTCATCCTCGTCGCCGGAAGTGCACCACATCGCCTTCTGCGTTTACGGGCTCCCACCTCAATGCCGAGGCAACTCGGGCACGAAGCCGGCTACTCGACGTGCCCAAGGTTCGTTGTAGAATATGTAGTGAGCAAGTCTCATTTTTGGGGTTTGTGGAATTGCCATTGGTGAAGGAAAAGAGAGCTTGGAGAAAGGTGAGAAAAATGGAGCATACTCAAGAAGGAATGTATCATATTTTTCTCCACACACCAAATGAAATGAATCCCATTCCCTCCAAGGAATGGCCGCCCCCCCCTTCATGTGTGATTGGAGAGAGAGAGAGAGAGCAAGGTCAAGGGGTGGGTGGAAGCAATGATGCAAGAGGGCATCATGAAAGAATATGATCACAAGCAAAAACCACACACAACCACAACCATCATCAACAACCATGATGCTAACAAAGTCAAGCCATCATGAAGTATGAAGTCAAGCAAGTCAAAGGAGGGTGCTATCATGATACAACAAAATGCAAAGACCCCCTTCCACAAATGCCTATTTGCAACAATGCAAATAAGCCCTCCTCCACCAATCTTCGGCCAATGAACGGAACAATGGAAAATTGGCCGAAACGGAAAACAAACTGGCAACTCCAAAAACTGTTCCCGTAATAAATTACAGGAAAACCCCGATACTGTGCATACACACCCGCATCTGTATTTCGACCGAAATACAAATGCAATGAGACAAAATCTACACTGTACTATACTAGGATCCGGCTTATACCAAAGCCGGCTAGTAATATCTGTTCGATCCTGATCCGTGCAATACCGCACGTATCTGATCGAACCCTGCCATATAACCATACGGCCTATAGTACAAACTGTCCGATCCTGATCCGTGCAATACCGCACGTATCTGATCGGACCTTGCCATATCTCCATACGGCCTCTACAACCTTTCGCCCGAAAGCTTGAGTAACTGTAAATGTGGTGGACTCTAAAGACTCGTCAATACTATGGCTGTGGATTTAACCACTAGCACGTCAGAGGTATATGCCAATACGTGACGGGCCACCAGCTATTGACCAAAAGGGACGTCGATGAGGAAGCTCACCCCGACACCCAACTGAGCCTGTCAGTGACAATATCCGTGCAGTCCGGTCCGTTCGTCTATGAGCATCGCATGGCGGGCCTAGGGGGTTGGTAAAAGTCAGACCCCCAAAAGCGGTACAAGTCGTGTCGGAGTGTAGCCCAGAACACCCTGAGATACTACTGGAATACCTACCAGTAAATCTCCTTGCCTTGGCCAAGGACTTTGTGTAATGGCTCTCCTAGACACAGCACGACCTCACCCCCAATACCGGGAGAGACGAACCCCTGAAGATACGCTCACTGCCTCCATGTGGCTCGGGACTGTACCCAACTAAAACCTGTTTGCACGACTCCTTTGAGCCGTGGTAGGGTAGTAATCAAAGTACAGTGGGAACTCACACGAGACAAATGACGATCCCCAGGTCGATGAACTAACCTGCACACATGTCACCAGGGAACTGCCATCTGACGTCTGGTATATGACCAACTAGCATGTTCCCGGCGAGTCCTGTCCGGTGTACTCATAACCCAATGAGCACCTGTATACATCTTAGGTGATCCAACTGACACCGGTGGCTTGTGAGACCGGCCACCGCCCCTCGTCGGGGTCTCGACTGTATACACTAGTCTACTAATGGAGTATCGATGCCCAGTCTCGAAACTCCCACGACTAGGGACCTTTTAAGGATAAGCTTATAGACCCCCAGCTCCCACTTATATGATCGCCCTCATACTGCTGGTGGTCAAGCAAGAATCCTAGGGGCTCTATCAACGTGTAATAGCGACGTGTCATGTCACCTAAAGCAGTACACGATGATAAAGGTAAACCAGATAGCATACTATCATCTCGAGCAAGACTGTCCTACTGGGATAGGTCCTCCCTCAATCATTACAATCACGTACCTGTGACCTAATAATTGACTCTAAGGGCACTATCTCCAACAATCTCCCACTTGCACTCAAGGCTAATTATTGCGATGTCGCATACTCACAGCCCGTGTGATACCGAACACCCAACTCCTCTACAAGTCAGTCTCACAAAGCTCGTTTGCGAAACTATTGCGTTCGAGGAATAGCCTCAGTGAGTGGATCCGCTTAGTTGTCTCTTTCCATGTCTCTCTAAATCTCAAGTTCGCGGAGAAACCCATCTCCCGAAATGAGCAATACCTGTCTTAGAATGTGTCTGGATGTCTGATGGGACATAGCTCATAAATGAGCTCCAAATCCAAACTTCTTAGACTGTATCGTCAACTGAACTTAATCAGTATCCTGCGCCATGCCACCCTCAGTATTGCCTTGGACCACCTATCCAAAATACTGCCCCTCATCAGAAGGAAAACTATAGCTCTGACAACCTCCTTGTCGTCCATGTCACCTTGGAAGCCTGGAATGATAACTGTTTCCCGAATGAGGCTGTCGTTATCATATCCCTAGAACATCCACTTATGTTCTAAAACTGCTTCCGACTGTTTCTCCAGGATTGGATTAATGTCAACTTATTGCATCTAGTGCAAGAACAACATCTGGTGTGGTACTTGACATCTCACGATTGACTCAATTGCCTGAGCAAGTGATCTGCCAATCATGCCCGTCCCTCTCCCCTTTAGTCTGTAAGATACCTTTGGAGAGGGTGACTCCATTACCTGCAGGTACACTACCGTGCCAGGAGTCGTCCATCCTAAATACTCTTAGAACGCTGTCAAGTACCCTGATTGGGAAACCACCCAAATCTAGATCTAAGACCATAGATCTAGTAACCAGTATGTCTGATATAAAATCCATTTCCTTTGTGGAGAAACAACTGTGTGACGACCAAACTATAACCGATCGTAGTGTAGGAGTTTCCTTTCCTACTCTGTGTATATCATCCAAATACCAGGATATCACACCCTACTACCTTCTCAACAGATCCATCCCCTATTCTGATGAAGTCAAACCCATGACTGTCACGTCAGAAATAGATGATCTATCTCCGCTATATCTGCTCTAGTCTATAAATAGACATAAGCAACCTGTCCACCAATGCTTCCGCTGCTCCCACTGACTACGACAACCCTCTGGCAGAGTCATATAGACGTACACTTCTAAAACTGGTTTAGAACGACGCTATACTCATCCTCCCGCAGGGTCTCGTAACCTGGAACAACAGCAATGGCAATTGTGGGTAAACAAGAACTTCCCTGTCACCGTCCTTGAGGCTACCGTAGTACCTCTCGGGTGCCTGAAGTTACCCACCTTATCTGCGGAGTGGCCAATGGAATGTCAATTCAGATTGAATCTTTAGGTTCCTTATCAAATCTTCAGTAATCGTTTGTGGTTCTGGAATCACTTCCAGTTCTACCATACTCCCACTACTGTTTTCTGAAAAAATCCATTTTTAATAAAACTGTGGCGAGTTTAGAACAATATTGCTATTGTTCATCCAGATGGTAGAAAGTCAACCCTCGTCATAGCCTGGGTCAACCCACAAACAGCCATTACAGAAACGTGCCTTGAGTTGTCTAGTGTCTGGTTTTAATCATAAACCGGACAACTCCCCGTACCTTAACATCGTTAAGATATGAACTGTTCTATATCCAATATAGAAACAGAGGCACTGATTTAATTGAACCAGATTCAAATCATGCAGCTGTCCCCAGCGCATGTCAACTAAATGGAAGGAGGCCGATCAGCGTTACTCAACTTAGGAGTACTTCCAATTATGAGTAACCTGAAAGAGAAGCAAGATCTCTTTATCATTATTATCAACTGAATACCATACACAAGTATCTACATCTTCGATCTCTTTGAAGAATCCCGATACTTGCTACGCCTGGTTCTCTACTCCATTCATATACCTGTAACTTCTCAAAATTCGGACCCTGTGTTTCTACGAAACACCGGTCTAAAAACTAGAGAAGTCATAAGTAAACCGAATATAGTACGAGGACCTACCCCTCTGTCCTGATGGACACTGGACAACATACAATACTCTGTATAAGTCCCTTGAGTCTGATAACTCATTCACTGTGTGTCGTAGGTTGAAAACTGTACTTATGGTTAAGAAGAATTACACCGCTGTTTAATGCTCCTTACCTAACCATCCACTGATATAGGTAAATGTCGTAGACATAATTTCAGAAAGGTATATCTCACTCTATGAAAATAGACGTACAGATATATCAATTTGAAATTGGTGCATAACAGCGGATATTCAAAACCAAATATTTGCCGACCGGCAAACAACCCAGGTGATTTCCTCAAATATCACCGATTACAACGAATCCCGATATAATGAGGATAATCACCCAATTCCCAATAACTTACTCCCACTCATCATCTGTAAAACCATACAGATGTGAGAATCGTATCTGGTAAATACATACCCTGGAGTAAGTATCTAATCGGGAAATCAGTTTTCTATTAACAGTACACAGTGAAACTGAAACATTGAAATGTTTCGATGGGGTATCCTGGTATTCCTAGTAATGCCTCTTCCAGATTCACGACTGTAACCGTATAGTTCTTTGTCACCTCTCCAAATCCCTTCATATGTCTTTAGTCTTTACCTTCTGCACACCCCTTTAGGCCAAATGGTTTTCTTCCTTCCCTACCGTTCGGCACCAGCCTATGGTTTGGAAGAAGACTATCCAATAAGCATATTGGGTGTACTGTCCCAATCCTAGGAACACTCGCAACACGAGAGAAGGTGAAGATAAAAGACACCTGAATGTACTTTATTCCTATTTCTCCTGAACCAGGATCCATCCCCGAACTGGAACAAGTTCCTTTCGAGTTCGTATATAACCATACGATGGAATATCCAAATAAACTGTGGATCTTCGTAGTGATACGGAGTGTCCTGGAGAAATACAAAGGTGATGTTAGGATTGGCGAAGAGATACTTGGTTTGGTCGTGAATATCTGTTGCAATTTACTTTGCCCTCCTACTAATCCCTTGCTTTGTCTGAACTTAATACCTTCTGCACACCATCGTTATGCTAATTGGTTTTCTTCATTCCCTACCGGTCGGCACCTGCCTATGGTTTGGAAGAAGACGATCCAATTTGCGTAATAGGTGTGCTACCCCTAAACCAAGGAGTACTCGTAACCTGAGAGAGGGTAAAAGGAAAAGACAACTGAATAATCCTATCCGTTTTCTCCAGAACCGGAAACCATCCTCGAATAAATCTGTCGAGTTCGTATCTAACCATACGATGGTTTTGTCCAATGGAAGTGGACGTTCGTAGCAATACGGGGTGTCCCGGAGAAAAGGGTAAAAGTAGGAGTGGCAATGAGGTCTGCAACTCTGACAATCCAAAAGCCAGTGTTTAGAAGGTTCGGTCAACTTGGTCACTGAGTCAAAGTCTTAGGGTCGGGTCAATGGTCGCTGCCAAAGAGAGAGAGAGAAGAAACACTCAGCGTGCACTCTATCCTAGATCAGAATGGTTACCAATTTATCTAATCTGGAAACCTCCCACTGTACCTCAAATTCTCCTCCAAACCTGAAAGAAGAATTAGTCGGGGTCACCCGAGGAGTAAACTAACTCATCAGTGGGAATCGGGATCCAACTATCATTGCATGATAACGTGACGGAATCCGCTCACGCTATCACACTCCAGAAGGTATGCGCATATCTGGCAAGTTTCAGTTCTTTTGAAACTCCCGATGTGATTTCTGCCCCATGCTCTTATGACCTTGGCGTGAGGTCAAAATATCATAAGTCACATGTCAAGTTCTGCCCATCATTATCCAGGTTAATTTGAATCCACCCGTACATACCCTTGACGTAGGCCAAAATAGTAGTACGACTGTCCCAAACCAACGCATCTATCTATGCAACAGATAAATACCCGGCAGCTACCAAACACTATGCCTTGGCGTGAGGTCAAAATACATAGCTTGAATACTACCGAATATTTAACTGAAATGATGGAGGGCTACGAATGGTTTCTGGCGAAAACCTTTAACGTAAAGAACTTGATATCGTTGAAGGAACTGATAGCTTTTTGAAAATATAGTGACGACAACCGTTGCTAAAGAGGTCACTCCCGGTGAAGGGATCTCGGCTCTTTCCCCGTAGAATGGGGTGCAGGATATTCCAACTGAATACCGCGATGCAAAGCAAAAGTAATCGGCTATAGTGAAGTTAATGCCCTGACGCAAACTTCTGTCCAAGGGGTCACTCCCGGTGAAGGGATCTCGGCCCTTGCCTCGTCGACTGAGGAGCAGGATATTCCAACTGAATATCACGATGCAAAACAAAAGTGAACGTCCTTGCAATAACAGCTTTTTGAAAAGTGTTCCAACAACATCAGATTAGGTTTGTTTTTAACTTGCATTGATCCGAATCAACGCAGTCCCATCAATTGATCACACCAAAAAGAACGAAAATATACTGATGTATGTATATGCCATCCGCATTCGCCACTGGGTCCCGTCATTACCCGTTAGGTTAGCTTACTAACGACAGAGCGGGGACTGGACTAGCGCGGATGCAAAACATATACAACATCTACTAATATATATACCAATATATTATATTTCGCTCAAGGCGTGAAAGAAATGCAACATCACAGAAAATGTACAGCATCATAGAAACAATACAGATATCTGGGATCACCGGGTTTCACAGAGCCGCTGAAACCCGACGTTCCCCTGGTCGTGTGGATAGCCTGTGCAATGAAATCCTAGACCCCTACGGGCGCGGCAAGTCACCCGCCAAAACCTGAAGCGAGGCAGCCCCCTTCAGCCCCGTGAATGGACCACCCAGCACTTCACGGAATCCGGCAACTTGGGCACCCCTCCTGGGTCAACCTGTACCCCCTACGAGTGCGGCGAATAGCCCGCCAATCCTAGAGTGAAGCCCCCTCCGTCTCAATGCCATGAGATGCGGGCTTGTTGCCCTCCAGAACCCGGCTATCCGTGCACCCCTCCGCGGGGCAACCTAGTACAGAAAGTAAAATATACATACAACGGGTACATCGACCGCAACCAGGTCGTGCCCCAAAAGAATAATACAAACAGGCAATGACGGCAGTCCACATGTCGAACGCTCGCCCCGCAATATCAAATGTACATAATACTACCACAACTGTACTAGCATTGCATCCAGGTTATCCCCCACGACCGATCCGCAACAACACAGCAAATACATAGAACATCAACGTGAAAGTCACGTTCGCAAATCCGTCTAACCGGGCTATAGCAGTTAGACGGGATTTACCGATCGAGTGACATTCACGGTCGCAGATATAATGTAAATACTGTGAAAAATGTGTTTAAAATTTTCCGATTGACCAAAAATTAACAAGTGGGCCCCCAAGCAATACTGTAGCACTCACAGAAATAATTGGCCCAATTTTAATATTCCAAAACCCCTAATTACACCCCTGAAGCCCACTGGAAAAAGATGGCCCACTGAACTCTCAAGACTGCGGCGGAACCGCGGCCCAATAGAAGGGTGGGGCCGCGGATCCGCGCTCTGTGTGAGAGATCAGAGTGTCGAATTTTCCCAGAGTTCTTAGAATCTCCTGCACATCATTCTGAGACCACCTAAAAAATTTTTAGACACCAAAAATTCTCAACAGAAAACTGATGTGAGGTAAAAATGAGTTTTTGGAATTTTGGTCGATCGGAACCGCAAAACGCATCAAACGAAAGCTAGACGAAATTAATGGCGAGGCTCTGATACCACTGTAAGTGCACGGCGGCACCCCGGCCGTCAATCCGACGCCGGAATGCGGAAGCGGTGAATAACTTTAATTTTTGCGGACTTAGCAAACCGGCACCACCGCGCACTAAACACCCGGGATCGTTACCATTAACTAGTCTAAGCTACTTAACAAGATGGGTTAGAGATATATACCATACGATCCAAGTCCTCCGGTCTTCATCTCCAATCCGATCTCCTCGCGGGATCTCCGTCCGTCTCATCCTCGTCGCCGGAAGTGCACCACATCGCCTTCTGCGTTTACGGGCTCCCACCTCAATGCCGAGGCAACTCGGGCACGAAGCCGGCTACTCGACGTGCCCAAGGTTCGTTGTAGAATATGTAGTGAGCAAGTCTCATTTTTGGGGTTTGTGGAATTGCCATTGGTGAAGGAAAAGAGAGCTTGGAGAGAGGTGAGAAAAATGGAGCATACTCAAGAAGGAATGTATCATATTTTTCTCCACACACCAAATGAAATGAATCCCATTCCCTCCAAGGAATGGCCGGCCCCCCCCCCTTCATGTGTGATTGGAGAGAGAGAGAGAGAGCAAGGTCAAGGGGTGGGTGGAAGCAATGATGCAAGAGGGCATCATGAAAGAATATGATCACAAGCAAAAACCACACACAACCACAACCATCATCAACAACCATGATGCTAACAAAGTCAAGCCATCATGAAGTATGAAGTCAAGCAAGTCAAAGGAGGGTGCTATCATGATACAACAAAATGCAAAGACCCCCTTCCACAAATGCCTATTTGCAACAATGCAAATAAGCCCTCCTCCACCAATCTTCTGCCAATGAACGGAACAATGGAAAATTGGCCGAAACGGAAAACAAACTGGCAACTCCAAAAACTGTTCCCGTAATAAATTACAGGAAAACCCCGATACTGTGCATACACACCCGCATCTGTATTTCGACCGAAATACAAATGCAATGAGACAAAATCTACACTGTACTATACTAGGATCCGGCTTATACCAAAGCCGGCTAGTAATATCTGTTCGATCCTGATCCGTGCAATACCGCACGTATCTGATCGAACCCTGCCATATAACCATACGGCCTATAGTACAAACTGTCCGATCCTGATCCGTGCAATACCGCACGTATCTGATCGGACCTTGCCATATCTCCATACGGCCTCTACAACCTTTCGCCCGAAAGCTTGAGTAACTGTAAATGTGGTGGACTCTAAAGACTCGTCAATACTATGGCTGTGGATTTAACCACTAGCACGTCAGAGGTATATGCCAATACGTGACGGGCCACCAGCTATTGACCAAAAGGGACGTCGATGAGGAAGCTCACCCCGACACCCAACTGAGCCTGTCAGTGACAATATCCGTGCAGTCCGGTCCGTTCGTCTATGAGCATCGCATGGCGGGCCTAGGGGGTTGGTAAAAGTCAGACCCCCAAAAGCGGTACAAGTCGTGTCGGAGTGTAGCCCAGAACACCCTGAGATACTACTGGAATACCTACCAGTAAATCTCCTTGCCTTGGCCAAGGACTTTGTGTAATGGCTCTCCTAGACACAGCACGACCTCACCCCCAATACCGGGAGAGACGAACCCCTGAAGATACGCTCACTGCCTCTATGTGGCTCGGGAATGTACCCAACTAAAACCTGTTTGCACGACTCCTTTGAGCCGTGGTAGGGTAGTAATCAAAGTACAGTGGGAACTCACACGAGACAAATGACGATCCCCAGGTCGATGAACTAACCTGCACACATGTCACCAGGGAACTGCCATCTGACGTCTGGTATATGACCAACTAGCATGTTCCCGGCGAGTCCTGTCCGGTGTACTCATAACCCAATGAGCACCTGTATACATCTTAGGTGATCCAACTGACACCGGTGGCTTGTGAGACCGGCCACCGCCCCTCGTCGGGGTCTCGACTGTATACACTAGTCTACTAATGGAGTATCGATGCCCAGTCTCGAAACTCCCACGACTAGGGACCTTTTAAGGATAAGCTTATAGACCCCCAGCTCCCACTTATATGATCGCCCTCATACTGCTGGTGGTCAAGCAAGAATCCTAGGGGCTCTATCAACGTGTAATAGCGACGTGTCATGTCACCTAAAGCAGTACACGATGATAAAGGTAAACCAGATAGCATACTATCATCTCGAGCAAGACTGTCCTACTGGGATAGGTCCTCCCTCAATCATTACAATCACGTACCTGTGACCTAATAATTGACTCTGAGGGCACTATCTCCAACAAGGCGAAGTCTAGACGGAATTTGAAGCCCGAACGAACCCGAAACCAACCCAGAAAATGCTCTCTTGACGTTTTCTGAAAACGTGGATTTTTACAAATTAAAAATTGCTAAAAAATTCAGCAGGGAAAAATAAGAATTACGATGCAAATATTTACTGATGAACATTACAAACCGCGGCGGAACCGCGGCAGAAGCCTGGCTTCTGCGGCGGTTCCGCGGCGGAATGATGACGTCATCGTACACTGTTTGCACAGTAACTCCTATTATATTATGCTGGATTTTCTGGAAATTTTTAATATTTATTCAAGAGTTGAATTTTCTGGAGTTGTTTTGGGGATTCGTATGTTCGATCGGATTATCAAATTTTGTCTGTGTGGCTTTCCGGATAATTTTTAGAATATGTTAAAAAGTTCGACCGGATATAAATACCCAATTTTTCCCCTGTCGGGAAATTTCCAAGTGTTGGATTTTTCCGTAGTTTAACGACGTTCTAAGTAGTGCAAGTAATGCGATGGACCCTCTAGAAGACAACAAACCTTAACTCGATTATGTGACCGTCTTGAACTGCCCTTTGAACCTTCGGGTTTGGGGCAGTACGGCGTGCCACATGTGAGGCGTTGGCTTGACCCTTCTACGGCTGGACCGTTGGTACTGAGGCACGAACGGAATGTTGTTAGACTTGTTTCATGTGTTGATCTGTATCGGGAAAACTTGGGTGTTCGAATGTCCAATCGGAAAGTTTAACATTTTCTAATTATCTGGAATGGGATACAATAATTGGAATTCACAAATAGTTGTGAGATAACTGAATGAATGTTATAAACGTAGCAGTTTAGTCTCACTTGATCGGTTGCCACGGAATTTTGATATGATCAAAAGTCCGTCGCAATCACGTAGTGTACGCGGATATTCGCTGGGTAAACTTAATAGACAGCCTCACTCCATAGCCCCGACCAAGTGACTGTAGGAGAACCCCGTCGCCGAAAGCATCCGTTCGGGTGCTCGCGGCAGCGGTGTTCCGTCTTGGTGCACTTCGTCGACGGTATCGGGGGTGCGGCCGCCTACTGAAGTTTGCGACGAGTATTCGATCAGGATGCCGGGAATCTTGTTGAATTGCCCGACTTGACATTGAAAAGTGTTTTCGATTATGAGACTAAAATGCGGGATTTATAATTGTTAGGCATGCGATGTCTAAGAAATTCATTTGGTCAGGCATGCGATGTCTGAGGTTGTTGCGGATTCCAACTGTTGTAGTTTTACACTTTCTTTTCTGTGACCGTAAGTGTAATATGTGATATCGCCGGTTTCGTTGCTATATGTCAACGACAATTGGGATGCGCATATTTACTTACGTTGATGACATGTGATGTTATGTGTTGCTGGATATGTTATATTGGATCGTCGTGTTTGAATAGCCGGGGGTTTTTATGTGAGATGAGTGTTTTTCATTTTCATTCATGTAAAAACTTGTATGTAATATTCTTTTATTGGGGCGCTTCCAGGTTGCGGAAGTTGTCACCGTTTGTATATTATTTACTTTTCCGCACTAGGATAGACCCAAGGAGGGGAGCACAAGTAACCGGGTTCTGGAGTCCAGTGGGAGACCAACTCGAGGAGTCGAGTCCGAGTCTCCTAACTCCAGAATTGGTAGGGTTGCTTGCCGCTCCCGTAGGGGTCTAGGGGTGTGGGTTTGGCTATTCATCGCGACCGTGGAATCCGTGTTTTATAATGGCTCGTATTGAAAACACGGACGTCCTAGTATATCCAATATTTCATATGATTCTTCTGCTGCGATATCTGTGATGTGATCATGTGATGTTCTGTGATAGATACAGTATATAGTATATATGATATATTATATAGACGTTACTTATGTTTTACACGCGCGCTAGCCCTGCCCCGCTCTGACGTTAGTTACCTAACCTAACGGTGCACGAGGGGACATCGAGGCGAATGCGGATGGCATAAGTGTACGTCGTATTTATCTGTGATGTTTAGGTACATAAATGATGGGACTTCATTAATGTGATTAATGAAATAAAAGAAACCTAAGATGTTGTAGAATCGAATTTCAAAATAAAACAGGTAGCTACAGTTCTTGCTTTGCACAGAGGTATATATGATATATCCTGCACCTTATTCGATGAGGAAAGGACCGAGATCCCTTCACCGGGAGTGACTCCTTTAGCAAAACTAGAAAAGCATCAAAAACACTCCATTTCAAAATTCATTTGATTCTACAACGATATCAAGTTCATTACGCAATAGGTTTTCAGAAAAACCTGTCGTAGCCCTCCGTCATTTCAGATAAGTAGTAGTTAGTATTCGTGCTACGTTTGTTGGCCTGCCTCAAGGCGTAGTGTGCGGTAGCTAACTGGTGCTTATCTGCATAAGCATATGATGTGATTGGATTAGGGTAGTCGTGCGACTTTGTTGGCCTGCGTCAAGGGTCGTGCGGGTGGGTTTAATTCAATCAGGAAATGACGGGTTGAACTTGACTAGAGGACTATGGTTTGTTGGCCTGCGTCAAGGTCATAGGACGCTAGGGGCAAAATATTATCGGGAATTTCAAGTGTTGAAATTTGCAATGAGATTGCATACCTTCTATGAGATAGTTGGATCCCGATACCCGCTGCGAGTAAGAGTTATTCCTGGGAGAGTTTTATCCATTACAATTAGCCAATCAAGTAGGTGTCTAGAAAGGTGTTAACGAGGTTACGCCTCTGGGAAAACGAGGTTTACATTAATTAGGTTCGTGCGAAAGCACGGGGGACCTCCCTCAAAGTACCGACACTGGCCTGGCTGAAAGATTGGCTAACTTGTAGTGTGTAATTATTCCCGGCTAGTCTTTCCTTTTAGGGTTTGAAGGAAGATTTGATAAAAAGCAGTGAGAGCCATCCTGATTAGATAAAATAAAAACCAATCTATTCTTGCAAGAGCGCACGCTGAGTGTTTTCTTCTCTCTCTCTCCTGGCAGCGACCATATCACGCCTTAATCAAGATAATAATACGGATTATTGACCGAACCCGCTTGTTATACTGAGCTGGGGAACGTTGGTCCCACTCCAACTTATAAATGTTATAAGATAGAGCAGGAAATTGGGGATTACCAGAATTCCCGTGCCACCCAAACGAAGAGAGTGCATGCTGATGCATCATCTTCGGGTGTGTTCATTATAAAGAACTGTTTCTCAGTATCCTCTGCATCCTGGGTATATGATACCGGATCAGGATCCCAGATATGTAATCTGTTACATCGGGCTACAGAAAGGTAAAGAACTGAGAACGGGTGATAAGTTTCATGAGGCAGAAAACGGGGCAAGAGTTGCAGCCAAGTCTGTTGGTCACTGTCACCCTGTATTACAATACATTGATTCTGAACGAATGTTGTTAGATACCGAAGCTGATATACAAAATCATATCAGTCTCTTTATAAGTAAAGAAATGATAAAATTTTGTATTGTTGGATAATGTTTTGAACATTTCCTATATCAAAAGTTGATCGGTTCAGGCACGTTATCTAAAAGCGTTGAAGTTCTAAATCAAACTACAGTTCTTAGTATACGGATCACACACAAGAGGAAGAGTTCAGAAATGAACGAATTCTTCTTGAGGTATTGTAGACTAGGTCATATCAATGTGACCCGACTAGCTGAAGTTACATGTAGATGCATATTTAAATCAGTTTGAATCTACATCTTGTGAAACTTGCCAGTCATGTCACAAAGATATAATGACACCAGCTCTGTTTATTGGAAACAGAGAAAGAGTTAGTAAACTTTTGGGATGATACATGTTGATGTATGTAGGTATCCTGTCTACACATGCCAAGAATGGTTTTTTTGTACTTCATTACGTTCTCTGATGATCTCTCAAGATTCAGACCTATGTTCCTGTTGAAACACAAGTCCGAACCTTTTGAGATATTCACAGAATATAAGTTAGAAGTAGAGAACCAATACGGGTATAAGTATTATGTCCTTTGATGTGATCAAGGAGGAGAATACTTGAGCACGGAAATCCTGGACTTTTCTAAAGGAAAATGAGATTCTCTCTCAGCATTACTCCTCCGCATACACCATAGCACGATGGTATATCGGGGTGGAGCAATCACACCCTATATGATATGGTGTGCTCTATGATGAGTACTACTGAGTTACCTATTTCCTTTTTGGGAGTTATGCGCTTGAGAAGATGCATACCTATTGAATACGGTTCGAATCAAATCAGTTGCCTACCACTCCATATGAGATATGGTATGGAAAGAGCCCATGTCTTAAGTCAGTTAAGATTTGGGGTTGTCCGGCCTATGTCTAAAAGCAAAATCTGGACAAGCTCGAGGCAAAGTCTGTTATGTAGAACTGGAAAGGTTCCAGCTATACAAACTGCAGCAGATGATTTGATAGAGCCAAAGGATTCAGTAGATTCCAACGAACCTCAGCCTCTCCGCCGATCTAGTAGGGTTCCTCACCCACCTGAGAGATAATTCAGTTTCTCTATGACAGTGAGCGAGGATTGCATCATGAGATGATGACCCAACTAGCTTCGAGCTGGCCATCAGGAGTAAGACTCTGTAAGAATGGCTGGATGCTTAGTGATCTGAGATGGAATCCTTATACACCAACAAAGTATGGACTTTGGTTGCTATATCTGAAGGGTTAAATCCCCATCAGGAGCAAGTATATCTTGAGAAGATTACTTGGTGTACATCGAAAAGTTAAGACTTTCAAAGCTAGACTTGTTAAAAGTGTGCATCATTGACCAGGTGTGGATAATGATGAAACCTTTTTCAAGTAGCTATGCTTAAGTCCATCCAGATCCTACTTGTCACAGCTACATACCATGACTACGATATCTGGTGGTTGGGTGTCATGACTGCTTTTCTAAATGATGTTTTAGAAGAGTGCGTCTATAAGTACACAGCCAGAGGGCTTCGTAAATAGTGGGAGCAGCGGAAACGTGTGCAAGATGCTTTATAGGATAAAGCAGGCATCGCGGAGATGGAACATCTGTTTTGATGTATTAGTCAAAGAAGTTGACATCATCAAAATGGTAGATGAACCTTGTATAAACAAAAAGGTAGTAGGGAGTATGGTGACGATCCTCGTAGAGTACGTGGATGTCATACTCTTGATAGGGAAGGAGTTTCCTATGCTACGCTCGATCAATCTCCGTTTATCACATAGGATCAAAGTGATACCTACTAAATCCTGGGTTTTGGATCTATGAGATAGATTTAATTGGATGTTAGGATTCTCACTAGTTGTAGTGAGATGGTATCAATCGATCCTGGGGAGAATCACTGGAAGGGTTCCAGGGTGATAAAGACGACTGAATGTCAGTCGCAGGCATTGTCTTTACCCTCAGTAAAGGGACGGTATGTTGGAAGAGTTCCAAGCTAAATACCGTGGCATACTAGACGATAAAGGCACGATACATCGCTACTTAAGATGCTACCAAAGAGGCTGTTTGGGTGTATATTGGTTCATGAGATGAACTACGTTCCTACCATTGTGAGACAATGGAGTTGTAGCTTATGCCGAGGAACGCCTGTCCCATCAGTGACCCAGACATATTCTAAGGCAGTATCACTTGATCATGGAGATGGTTGATCTCTAAGGGATCGAGGTTAGGAGAGTAGACTAAGAGGACAACACGGCGGATCCACTCACGAAGGCCTGTTCCCAGAGAGAGACTTTTATGGGATGGTTGAGTATGAGATACTACAACCACTGCTACAGATGGCCTTAGTGCAAGTGGGAGATTGTTAGTTATATGTATGCCCTAGAGGCCATTACTGTACATAGGATGTATATTGTAGTGGATGCTGGGACATATATAGGGAGGACTTTCTTGCTCGACATGATAGTATGCTATCTGGTTGCTCTTTACCTTAACGTGTATACCGCTTGTCTCTCTGTTACATGTTGGTAAAGCCCTTAGGATGTGTACTTGACTACCTGGACTATGATGCGGATCATACTAGTGGGGACATGGTAGTCTATAAGTACATCCTTCAAAGTCCCTAGTCGTGGGTGTATCGAGACGGGGCATCGATATACCAGAGTAGACTAGCGTATACCTTCTCGACCCATACAGATGGGCGATGGATGATTCCATATCCATTGGTGTTTGACATCAGGGATGATATACGGGTGCTCAGTAGAGACTGGGTACATTGGACGGACTCGCCGAGAACTCCCAGATGGTATTATACCTCACGTCAGATGGCAGTTCTCTGGTGACACTGGTACAGAGTAGTCTGTTGACCCGAGATCGTCATAGAGTCTTGTGTGGTTCCCACTGTGCTTTGATTTCCATCTTACCACGTCCAAGAGGGCGTGCAAAACGGTGGTTTTTGGGTACAGTCCCGAGTCACATGGAGACAATGAGCGATAGGAGGGGATTCGTCTCTCCCGGTATAGGGAGTTGATGTTACGCTGTGTTCGATTGGCTATAACAGGAAATCCCTGGCCAGGTTTGCTGAGATTTACTGGTAAGTGTTACCAGTAGTTTCTCGAATTGTTATAGACCTCATATCGACACGACTTATCGAGCTATTGGGGTCTTACGTTTACCACCCCTAGGCGAGATATGCGACATATCAGACGATCAGACCGGACTGTACGGTAGTGTTACTGGTTGGATTCACTGGAGTGTGAGCGGGCTTGCTCGTCGATCTTCAGATCGCTCAATACCCGGGTGGCCGTTACGTTTAGCAGACCGCTTGCGGCTTGTGGATGCTTGATATGATCATCATCTGCTGCCGGCATATTGACGAGTCTTTAGAGTCCTACACAGAGGTTTCCTGGCTCAAGCGAAACGAAATAGGAGCGCATATGAGATATGTGCGGGACCGAGAATGATACCAGTATGTGATACTGTATTTGATTCTCGCGATGTGACATTGATCGGTTATATGCGATATAGCCGGGTTATCGGATCAAGTGTTGATTCGATAAGTTGTTACTAATGATACTAGTCGGTTATATGCGATATGACCGGATCGTTAAATCAAGTGTTGATTTAATGATTTAATGCATAATTATATATTTGATATATTACTTTGCATTAACTAGTATCAGTTCACTTTAAATGGATTTTCTCGCTCGGGTGTGCGCATTGCATATGCGATATGATTTTGTGCACATGCTTGTATCATGTTTGATGATACATGCCTTTTTAATTAAGTGTATATAATTAAACCTTGGTTAATGGAATGGTTAGGGTTTGTTATTTGCTTATTCATTTTATTCATTTATTTATTCTTTTGGAAAAAGAAAAGGAAATGATAAAATGATGGCATTCTTTGATCATTCATGAAGCTTCATGATTGCTTTGACTTGTTGACCTTTTTTTTTTTTAGCTTAACCCTAACCATTGCATCAAACCATGATTAGCTCTCTACACTTAACTATGGTCATGTGATGATAAGGATTGATTTATCTTTTCTTTTCCAATTTAATCTTATCATAATATTCTTCTTCTTCTTCCTTGAACTCAAGAAGAAACCTTCACTTCATCAATGGTGGATTGATGAAATGAGTGAGAAATCCAAAACTAAAGTCTACCCACTTCCTATTTCTTCATCCTCTACCTCTTGCCAAGTAGTAGAGTGTGTTTCCCTCACAAGTTTTCAAGACTTGGTGAAGGTGGAGCTCGATCTAGCGATGCCTCGACGTAGATCATCTTCGGCATGGACATCGACGACCTAGCTTGCCCATTCTCCGACGAAGCCGACGCTAGAGCCCGGATTTGATTTGGACAGCGGAGAGGACCTCATCTCGGAGCCGTGGAGGTGGAGGACCGGATCTACAAAGGTTGTATTTCCGTATCTCTTAGTTAATTGTTAACTAGTTTATTTTTCGCCTAGATTTCTAGCAAACGATCCGTAGTCGGGTTTCTCGGCACCTAGAATTTTTGAAATTGGCATGGTTGATGCCTTGTGAGACCTCATTAGGGTGCCTAGGAACCCTACACAAGGATTACCGATCCAGGATCGATAGTTTCTCAGGAGGTGATGGGTTACATGCCGACACTAAATATCGCGTTGTTAGGGGTCTGACTTTATCCACCACCCTAGACTCGATATGCGATACTCTTAGACAAACAGACCGGACTATAAGGATATTGTCACTTATAGGCTCAGTAGGGGTTCAGGATGAGTTTGCTCGTCGGCCTCCCTTTCGCTCAATACCTGGGTAGCCGTTACGTACAGCTAGTGCCGCTGACGTGTTTGTGGTAAAAACCTACTGCCAGCGTATTGACGAGTCTTTAGAGTCCCATACAGAGGGTTTTCATGGTTCAGGCGATATGGTGTACATGAGGTATGTTGATACATACAAGTGTCCGATTAAATATATGCACATGCCGCGCAGACTTTAATCGGACGGTTGATAATACTAGTGGCTTAAGATTAAGACGGATTATTAAATCAGGTTTTTGATTTAATAATTTACATATTTATTTATATATATGTATTCTAGTATTATTGTTCACTATTCGTTTTCTCTCTCGGCTATTCGTATTTTGGTACGAATACGCATATATGTATTTCGATACATGTACCGGGAAGTAATCCGTATTTTATATGGAATATCTTCTTGAAGATTTGCCACCTCATTATTGATTTTCCTTTTTAGGAAATTCATTTGCCTTATAATGAGGTGGAGGGTGTGAGGCATGGACAATGACATGGCATATTGCAAAGTATGGGTTCAAAGCATGGTTGAAATTGTTTATTTGATTAATGGAAAATGATATTATTTTGTGTGGAAGAGAGAGGGGGGCCGGCCAATTTGGTCAAGGGGTTTTCATTTTTGATTTGGGAACATTACACATAAAAGATTTGCCAACTCTCTCACTCTCTCAATGATACAAAACACTTAGCCATTCTTTGTTCATGCAAAAGCTTTCTCACCACCAATCTTCTTCTATGGTTGCTCTCATGAGCAAATGAGTACGAGAGAAAATATAGTGACACATTACTACACCCCGACTCTCCGTTGTTAGCAAATTTGGGGCATCAGTTGCCTCGTTCGTCGAGCTGGAGCTTGCGCCGTTTCCCTCGGGTGGATCATCGGAGATGGAGGAAGACTGGCAACCAAACCTCGTCAAAGAACCGCTAGGAGCTTGGAATGAAGACCGAAGGACTCGAATCAACTCGGTATAACGATTCTATCTCTTAGTTAGTCTGCTAGTTTAGGGTTTAAGGTCGATCCGTAAATCGGGTAGCGGTAGCGCCAGTTCAGAAATTTTTGTTCCGCATTTTGGCCGCGTTTCGACGGCCGGGACGCTGCCATGACACTTCATTTATCTCATCCAAAACATGTTTTGGTGAAACCTAGTTTGCTAATTATCTCAATTAGACAAATAGGAATTTAACAAATATCATTCTCACAAATAATTAGGTTATCCAAGTCTACATTTCAAGATTAACCACATTAACTATTCAAAACCCTAACTAGTAAACTATAAAGTGGTTTAAGAAATTATACCGATCGATCCGTGTCCTTCGGTCTTTAGCTATCATTCCACGCTCCTCGCGGCATCTCCGATCTCCGGTCTCCTCGTCGAAGTGGCACCATATCAACGAATCTTTATTCGGGCTCCCGCTTCAAACTGAAGCAATTCGGACATGAATTTTGCTAGCCGACATGTCCAAAATTGAAGTAGAGAGAGTGTAGAATATTTTGTCTCAAGGCACCCAATGAATTGGGTGAAGGTAAATGAAGTTGCCAATTTGAAGTGGAGAGTGTGGGCATAGAAATTTGGCTTTGAAAAATCTTTCTCACCATGAAAATGGGCTCGGCCACTCTAATAGCTCTCTACGGATTTTGTTTTGGGTGCTCACTGGAATGTGAAGTGAAGTGTAGTTGTGGGTTTTAAAAGAGTAAATTAATACACGTATATAAAAACCTCACAACAATATCATTCTCCTTCAAATCAACTGCCACAACACTCACACAAATGGTGCTCGAAATATCTAGCCCCTAATCAAACACCATGCCACCTCACCCCTTTCAAAAAAATATCAACACAAAATATCCACATGAAATATATAAAGTTTGACAAACACAATTAATGCAAAAGCAAAACCTTATCCTCAAATGCCACCTAAGCACATGTGTCACGACCAAAAGTTCAGCCCGTGACCGGCACTTAACCACGTAACGTCTACAGGCGTAACGTGACTAAGTAAGCCGAAACCCAGAAATCAAAACCATTGAAAAAGTGAGTGAAAGAAAACATTAGTTTAAAACATTTATAAAACCTTGAGTAATTTAGTAAAATTCTTTAAAATTTAAGTTGTTTTCTTAAAAATTTCGGCAGCATCTCCTTTGTAAAAACTAGCCCCGAAATCGAGTACAAGACATGATATAAGAATTGACATGCAATAAGAATAAAGCATCTCCAAACGGGAGCAATCACGCCCAACGGCGGAAACAAACACCACAATAATAATTTACGACGTCGTAGCGAAGAATGAGCAAAATGAAAAATATCATGAAAGATAAAACTGCATAAATAAAGTCGGCTCACAACGAGCTCGACACCAGAGTACAAAATAATATACATCGTCTTCACAACTGGTCTCTAAGTCAATATATGAATAGTAGATGAAGAGTACTAGATACAAAAGTGTGTACAACTGGAAAATAAACGGATACCGCAAAAACCCACCTATCAGCAAAAGGGCTCACATGCCAACTGCAGTGGTATCCGTAGCAAAAGATACAAGAAAGTAGACCTGCCGCGACACTCTGAGCGGCAACCTACAAACATTGTGGCACAACGGGGGTGAGTTTCCAACTCGTGAATAGTAGATAACATATAAAGATAATCGCGAGTATGCAAGTACTGCGATACTCTACCATATGCCAACAGATAACATCTACATGATGAGCTGGGTACGCAATAATCATGCAACAAGTGCAATCTAATAACATCTATATATGATGAGAAGGGTATGCAATAATCATGCCAAAGTACTCTATCAAGTACTACAACTACAGGATGTGATGCATAACAATGAATGGTGAGCATGGGATAAAATATCATCTACACGGAATATCAACGTGGAAAAATAACCGGTTTCCATCAAATACACCCAAATCCCAGTAAAAACTCAGGCGCCGTCACTCCAATCGGCCCTCAAATCCTGTAAATCTCATAGAATCGTGTGTGCCCAATATCGGCACTCGAAAATATCATGAAATCATCGTGTCCAGCATCGACACGCAAATCCTCAAGTAACGGGTTCCGTCAGTCCGGATCGGCCTACGGGCTCCGTCTGCGGAATCGGCCCTTGGCCCCGACAGTACGAGTCATCCCGTATCCATCTCTCGACTCTGGTCAGTATCCTCCGGATAACCGTCAGGTCGATCCAATCACCGGTAGGTATTAGTCCCTCTGACAGGCTCACCGTCTACTGCACAGCGATCCGTTCTCGCCCTGGGGTACCATACCGGGTCTACCATGTACCCGCAATCGGCCTCATCCAACTCCTCGATTCAGGTTCACAAGTCACTCATTTCAGAACCGAGAAAACGCATGGTGGACGCACTGAAATATCGTATCAAGAGGAACCGGGTTTTTAAAACAGTGCATATTTTCTTAAAATAATACCATGGTTCTCAAACCCAAAAATCACATGAATCCAAAACTCAATGCGTAAATCCATGCAATGTGTCGTATGACACTAAGAGTAAAAAGGAAAAACCGCTCTTTTAAAGTATCCAATTTTGAAAATATCTCATACGGTCCCTATTTTCTAGAATTCAAAGCCAATATCATCCATGTACGTAACATATGTATGTATATAGGTATGGATGTGGAAGTGGATATATACGTAAATATGAGTGTAGTAATGTATATGTGCACTAATATGGATACACAGTGTGTATGTGCGCAAGTATGGATATGTCAAGGTATGTGTGCACCAATATGGATATACAATGTGTATGTGCACAAGTATAGATATATCAAGGTATGCGTGCACCAATATGGATATACAATGTGTATGTGCACAAGTATAGATATATCAAGGTATTCATGCACCAATATGGATATACAATGTGTATGTGCGCAATATGTGGCAGAAACATGTCTAATCATCAATGATGCGGTAATCAAAATGATGTATGGTTCGTAGCAATCCTATAGTGCGAGTGTCATGGCAATCACTAACGGTGTGAGTGTAACATACAAATAGTGCTCGTGCAGCTTGAACCGTTAGTGACAATGCGGTGTTATATAACTACCATTTCTATATGCAAGAAAAGAGGGGTATGCTACAATAGTACATATGCGCGAGCAATATACATATAAATATATGCGACTACAATATCCTATCACGCCCTGACGCTTAACGCCATATGGGCGATTTCCCCGTAGATGTTAAATCTACTCACCAGGTCTCGTGCTAAGTGTACCCGACCACTTGTTTCTCCTTCTTTGCGGCGTCCGACGTACCCGCCTGCGAACCTAGAATTTACACAAAGAATACACATAAGAAAAAATCCTACAAAAACGCGATATCGAAACCAAACGAGAAACTCGCGTCGTGAACTAAACGCGTATGTATCCGATACGCTGAAACGTGTGTATACGACTCTGAAACTATCTAGATACGTCGCGACACACAGGAACACTAAACACACTCACGTATCACACGTGTCGTGCAAGCTAAACGTAATGGAAAAAAGGTATTTTGCTGCAGATTTTGACTCGAGTAAAAATATAAAAAGTTGCATATGCCAAAACACTCAAATATACAGCAGACTACCCTGGACAAAATCCCAGCACTCAACTCCCCTTTCTGGCCGCAATTTGTGGCCAGAACGAATAAATTTGCAGCCCAGGTTGGGAAATAGGGGCTCGTGCTTCGTGTGTGTGGTCTAGGTCTAGTGTGCATGACCCAGTATTCTCAGATTTTGTCTGAAGTGACCGGGTCAACAGTAGATCACAGAAAGGCTAAAATTTACCTTAAAACGTTAAATTTGCACTAAATTGAAACCCTATGGTATTTTAGTTAAAACTGGTTTTAAATCTCAGTTTAAAGGGCCTAATAACACTTAGTTAAGTTAAACTAACCATAAAAATCACAACTTGGCCAAATATCCCCTCAAATCACCATTTCTAGCACTAAAACTCATAATAAACACTAACCGAAGCTAAATAATACATAAGTTTAGCAAGCAAAGAAGTTGGGCTAAGAATTATACCTCACTTTATCTTAGAATGCAGGAAAAGGAGAAGAATAAGATAAGGAGATGTGCTTGTTGTTGCTGTTGCTGCTTGCTACTGCTGTCGCAGCATGTTGCTGCTGCTGCTGCTTGGAGCTGCTGCTGCTTGTGGTGCTGCTACTTGTGCTGCTGCTGCTGGGTGTTGCTGGTGCTTGCAACTGTTGCTGCTGTTTCGGCTGAAGTGTGTGTGTGTGTGAGTGAGAGAGAGAAGTGAGGAAATGAGTGTAGAAACAAAAAGAAATGAGAACACATGAGAGTCAAACCCCTCTCTCTCTTTCCTCATTAAATGCAAGCATGGGCAAGCCATCATGCTCTCTCTTTCTCTCTCTCTCTCCAAGTCAACCCACAACCACCATTCATTTTTCATTTTAAAAAAATAACCAAAACACTTAATAAAATTCAAATTAGCTTAATGAGAATGGTTTAGTCCACCATGGTCGCTAAACATGGTTTAACACTAAAGCTTACCCTAGTTTACATGCACATGTGTGTGCAAGTCTAATAAAATTCTAATAAAATATTCATTAATTTTGATAAAATATTTGAAAATCTTTTTGGTAAACATTTTACTAAAAACCATATATTAAAGTATAATTAGCCACTAAACACAGTCTAAGGTGTTACAATCTTCCCCCTTAAAGAAATTCGTCCCCGAATTTAAAAATATATAGCTACGTGTTCCTTCAAAGAGATGAGGAAATTTCTTCCGCATCTCGCCCTCAGCCTCCCAAGTGATATCTTCACCATTTGGGCTGCGCCAAAGCACCTTCACAAATGGAAAGACCTTCAATCGATGTTTCTTCATTTGCCGGTCCAATATCACGACTGGCTGCTCGGTGAATGAAAGATCGTGCTCGAGCTGAACGTTCTGATGCTGAATCATGTGAGAAGGGTCATGCAGATATCTGCGAAGCATCGACACGTGGAATACGGGGTGAACATCTGGGAAGTCGGGTGGAAGAGCCAAACGATATGCCACTGCGCCCACACGCTCGAGGATCTCGAAGAGACCTATAAATCTGGGGCTAAGCTCCCCCTTCCATCCAAACCTCATCACTCCTTTCATCGGAGAGAACCTCAGAAAAATGTGTTCACCAACTGTGAACTCTAATCTGTGACGGCGTCTATCAGCATACGATTTCTGCCTACTCTGAGCTGTTCTCATCCTATCTCAAATCACCTGTATCTTCTCGGTCATCTCCTGTACGATCTGCAGCCCCAAAAATACTGCTCTCACTGAGCTCTGTCCAACAAACGGGCAATCTACATCTCCTCCCATATAAGGCCTCGAATGGTGCCATCTGGATAGTATCCTAGAAACTATTGTTGTGGGAGAACTCCGCCAAGGGTCAATGATGATCCCAGCTACCACCAAAGTCTAAAACGCAAGCTCGGAGCATGTTCTCGAGAGTCTGAATAGTCCGCTTTAACCGGCCTTCAGTTTGCGGATGAAATACCGTGCTGAAACTCAAGCGGGTGCCCAAAGACTCCTGAAGCCTCTGCCATAGTCGGTTGGTAAACTGGGAGCCTCGGTTGGACACGATACATGTTGGGACTCCATGCAGTCGTACGATCTCGTCGATATATATCTGGGCATACTGAGCAAATCCGAACCTGGTCTTCACCGGCAGGAAGTGAGCCGCTTTCGTCAATCGATCCATGATCACCCAAATAGAGGCATACCCTCGACTAGTCCTGGGTAGACCCACAATGAAGTCCATAGAAATATGCTTCCATTTCCACTCCGGAATGGGTAATGGCTGTAGCTCTCCCGCTGTCCTCTGGTGCTCGGCCTTGACTTGCTGACAAGTCAGGCATTTCGACATGAAGTCTGTGACGTCCCTCTTCATCCCGTCCCACCAGTAAACGTCTCTTATATCATGGTACATCTTAGTGGAACCCGGATGAACACTACACACCGATCGATGTGCCTCCTCAAGAATCTCACGCTGCAGCCCTCAGCATCTGGTACGCACAGCCTAGTCCTAAATCGTAGTATCCCTTGATCATCAATCATGAACTCGGAAAATCTGCCCTGTCCAATCTGTGCCATGATCTCTGAACAACGGTCATCACTGTACTGTACCTCATGCATACGGTCAAGCAGCTGTGGGCATGCACAAACATGCGCAAGCTGTCCCCCGATCGGAGTGAACTCGAACTGCACTCGGCTGTCGCATAAAATCTGCCAATCTGCCGACGACTGCATCTGCACTGCGCTCAAACAAGATAGACTACCCACGGGCCTTCTACTCAAAGCATCCGCCACTACATTCGCCTTTCCCGGGTGATACAGGATCTCACAATCGTAGTCTTTCACTAACTCCATCCAACGGCGCAGTCTAAGATTCAGGTCTCGCTGCTGAAATATATACTTTAAGCTCTTGGGATCAGTGAATATCTGGCACGACTCGCCATATAGGTAATGTCGCCAGATCTTGAGTGCAAAGACCACTGCAGCCATCTCTAAATCATGAGTGGGGTAGTTCTGTTCGTGTTTCTTCAGCTGACGAGAAGCAGACGCGATCACCCTATCGTGCTGCATCAATACGCACCCTAAGCCTACTCGAGACGCGTCACAAAAGACCACAAATCCGCCCGATCCTGAAGGCAATGATAACACCGGTGCTGTAGTCAAACGAGTCCGCAACTGCTGAAAGCTATGTTCACACTCGTCTGTCCAATCGAAAGGAACTCCCTTCCGGGTCAACCCGGTCAACGGTGCAGCAATGCGGGAGAAATCCTGTACAAATCGTCTATAGTAGCCGGGCACTCCTAAAAAGTTGCGGATCTCTGTAACAGATGCTGGTCTAGGCCAACGCTGAACGGACTCGATCTTCTTCGGGTCCACACATATGCCATCTAGTGTAATCACGTGACCCAAGAAGTCTACGCTGTCAAGCCAGAATGCGCACTTGAAGAATTTTACGAACAACCGGTGCTCCCTCAAGGTCTGCAATGTGATCCACAGGTGCTGCTCGTGCTCCTTTCGGCTCCGGGAATACACCAGAATATCGTCAATGAATACAATGATGAACAAATCAAGATACGGCCTGAAAATACGGTTCATCAAGTCGATAAGTGCTACTGGGGCATTGGTGAGTCCGAACGACATCACCAAAAACTCATAATGGCCGTAATGCGTGCGGAAAGCTGTCCTCGGTATGTTCTCCTGTCGAACCCGCAACTGATGGTATCCTGATCTCAAGTCGATCCTCGAAAAGTATCCTGCACCCTGAAGCTGGTCGAACAAGTCGTCGATGTATGGTAAAGGATATCTGTTCCGCACGTTAACCCTGTTCAGCTGGCGGTAGTCGATACACAAACGCAAACTTTCATCCTTCTTCTTGGCAAACAGGACCGGAGCACCCCAAGGAGACACCCTGGGTCGAATAAGTCCCCTATCCAGCAAATCTTGCAACCGACCTTTCAACTTTCTAAGCTCGGCCGGGGCCATCCGATAAGGCGGTATGGAAATAGGCCCCGTGCCGGGAATCAAGTCAATGCAGAAAACAATATCGCGCTCAGGCGGTAGCCCAGGAAGCTCGTCAGGGAACACATCAGGGATCTCAAAACCTGGTCCAACGGAACCTCTGTAGCTCTAGTATCGCAAACATAAGCTAGAAATCCCTGACATCCCTTCTTCAAAAGCTGTCCAGCGCGAAGAGAAGAAATCCAACTGTGAGGGGTGGCACCACGGTCCCCCTGCACAACAAAAGCCGACTAACCGGGAAAACAAAACCCAACTGTCTTCTCGCGGCAGTCCACTGATGCATAGCACGTGGCTAACCAATCCATGCCCAAAAGAATGTCGAAGTCCAACATCTCAAGAAGGATCAAGTCGACAGGCAACTCTCTCTTGCCAAAACGGATAACACACGATCGGAACACGTATCTAGCAATAAAAGACTCGCCCACAGGGGTGGTCACAGCAAGTGGCTGATCAAGCAAACCAGACTCTCTACCCAGACTCGGCACGAAGTGTGTGGAAACGTATGAGTGTGTGGATCCCGGATCAAACAACACGTGTGCGTCAACAGAACATACTGATAAGGTACCTGAGACCACAGCATTGGACGCCTGCGTGTCCTGATGCGTCAAAGAGAAAACCCGTGCTAGTCCTCCACCTGCGACTGGCGGTCCCCTAATAGCAACTGGCTGTACTCTGTCGGCAGCTGGCTGTCCTCTACCTCGGCCACCTCGTCCTCTATGAGCAAACCCTCCACGACCACGGCCTCTCTGTACATGAGCCAGATGCGGAGCAACAGTTGGTACAATAGGCGACGCCCTCTGGGTTGGAGAAAGTGGAAGTGTGACATGTGGTACGGCTGTATCGCCCTCACGTGGCTCCGGGCAATCTCACACACGATGATAAGTACTCCCGCATCGGAAACATCTAGATGGAGTCGGCTGACCCTCCTAGGGATAAGAGCTGAACAACCGGCCTAGCCCTAAGTCTCTGCTATGTGCAAGGTGTCTGTCGCGGCGCCTAAATGGCCATCTCTGTGCCGGTGTACCAGTACGCTTTCTTCGGCTCTGGAACTACAGAAGTCTCGGCAAGGCGCTCCTCGACTAATAAGGCTACGTCTACAGCTGCTGCATAAGTCTCGCAATGCTGGATGCTGATCGCAAGGAACAGTGGGGTAAGCAAGTCTCGAAAAAACCACTTGACTCGCATCTCCTCAGTAGCCACTAGATATGGGGCATAAACAGATGGCTCGGTGAACAGTACTTCGTACTCTGCCACTGCCATCTCCGGAGTCTGACGTAAAGACTCGAAACTGTGCGCTCTATAATCTCTGACACTCTGTGGAAGGAAACGAGCAAGGAACACCATCACGAACTCAGTCCAGGTCATAAGAGGAAGACCTGCTGCTCCGCCCTTCTCGACCGACTCACACCATTTCTGCGCAAGACCTTCCAGGCGAAAGCTCGCGAACTCTACCCATCTCGCATCTGAGCATCTGAGTGAACGACATATCTAGGCCATCCTATCAATAAATGACTGTGGATCATCGGCTGCATCGGTGCCTGTGAAGACCGGAGGCTTCAGCCTCATAAACTCTGATAGCGATACTGTGATAACCACTGTAGCTGCAGGGGTAACTGCCGGTACTGTAGGTACCACCGCGGTCCCCGTAACGGGTGGAACAACCTCTGGTCGCTGCGCTCGAAGCGTCTCAACTAACGACCCTATCATCTGGCGCATCTCCTGCATACCGGCCCCTAGCATGGCGATCTGATCTGTCGAAGGAGGAACGGTCTGTGCTGGTACAACGGGTGTACTGCCCGAGTCAGTCCTCATCTCAGACGAGTCAACACTAATCTCGGGTATCACGGCCGCTCTATGCGCCCTCGTAGTCTTTGGCGACATAATGGCTGAAAAGAAAGTAAGATTCGATAAGGATACGGAAATCGAATCACAAGAATGTATATAATCATGACGAAATTTCAACCAATAAGTCCTAAGGTCGCTTAGGCGGAGTACCGTGTCGTGAGTATGCCGCGGAACACACACACGCTACGCCACTCTGCTTCAGCTACTTACTCCATCATACCAGGGTTATCCTACACTCCGAAGTGTAAAACCTACGCTCTGATACCAACTTTGTCACGACCCAAAGTTCGGCCCGTGACCGGCATTTAACCACGTAACGTCTACAGGCGTAACGCGACTAAGTAATCGGTAACCCAGAAATCAAAACTATTGAAAAAGTGAGTGAAAGAGAACATTACTTTAAAACATTTAGAAAACCTTGAGTAATTTAGTAAAATTCTTTAAAGTTTAAGTTGTTTTCTTAAAAATTTCGGCAGCAACTCCTTTGTAAAAACTAGCCCCGAAATCGGGTACAAGATATGATATAAGAAATGACAAGCAATAAGAATAAAGCATCCCCAAACGGGAGAAATCACGCCCAACGGCGGAAACAACCACCACAATAATAATATACGACGCCGTAGCGAAGAATGAGCAAAATGAAAAATATCATGAAAGATAAAACTACATAAATAAAGTCGGCTCACAACGAGCTCGACACCAGAGTACAAAATAATATACATCGTCCTCACAACTGGTCTCTATGTCAATATATGAATAGTAGATGGAGAGTATTTGATACAATAGTGTGTACAACTGGAAAATAAACGGATACCGCAAAAACCCACCTATCAGCAAAAGGGCCCACACGCCAACTGTAGTGGTATCCGTAGCAAAAGATACAAGAAAGTAGACCTGCCGCGACACTCTGAGCGGCAACCTACAAACATTGTGGCACAACGGGGGTGAGTTGCCAACTCGTGAATAGTAGATAACATATAAAGGTAATCGCGAGTATGCTGCGATACTCTAACATATGCCAACAGATAACATCTATATGATGAGCTGGGTATGCAATAATCATGCAACAAGTGCAATCTAATAACATTTATATATGATGAGCAGGGTATGCAATAATCATGCCAAAGTACTCTATCACGTACTACAACTACAGGATGAGATGCATAACAATGAATACTGAGCATGGGATAGAATATCATCTACATGGAATATCAACGTGGAAGAATAATCGGTTTCCATCAAATACACCCAAATCCCAGTAAAAACTCAGGCGCCGTCACTCCAGTCGGCCCTCAAATCCTGTAAATCTCATAGAATCGTGAGTGCCCAACATTGGCACTTGAAAATATCATGAAATCATCGTGTCCAGCATCGACACGCAAATCCTCAAGTATCGGGCTCCGTCAGTCTGGATCGGTCCACGGGCTCTGTCTGCGGAATCGGCCCTCGGCCCCGGCAGTACGGGTCATCCCGTATCCATCTCTCGACACTAGTCAGTATCCTCCGGATAACCACCAGGTCCAACCAATCACCGGTAGGTAGTATTCCCTCTGCCAGGCTCACCGTCCACTGCACAACGATCCGTTCTCACCCCGGGGTGTAGGGTTACTAGGCACTATCACAAGGGTGTATAAGGAATCAACCATGCCCAATCTAAATTTGTCAAGTGCCGAAGAACCTAAAGCGAGGAACATTGCTAGAGGATTAGGGTTAACAAAGCATGTAAACAACTTTACATCTAAGAGAGAGGGATTACAACCTTTGTAGTCAGCTCCTTCGCTTCATAAACTTCGAGTAGTAGTCCCTTCGACGCGATCCATGTACTTTCGGACTCTAGAGAGGCTCCAAAAGCCGAACGATCCATACTTTATTGAAATCTTCCTTTAAAAAGTTGATCTACCTTGAAGAATCTTTAACTCAAGCTCTCACTTCTCTAATCAAGTATTAGTGAAGTGAACATCCTAATCTAAGTGGCTAGAATAGATAAGGATGATGAAGTAGAAATTTAGCTCACTTTTTCTTTCAATTTCTCACTCTTATTCATCACTAACCCAAAAGCTAGAAAGATTTTCAAGAGAAAGAAGAAGAAGAAATCTATATATGATGAATAATGAAATTATTTTATTGTTACAAATCCAATCTTGGGTTAAGTATGAAGGCTTAACCCTTGTAGAGAATTAACTAGGGTAAAGGGTTTGGGTTGGGTTAAGAAATATCAATACAAAATATTTAAGCTTAAAACAAAATTAAAGCTTCTAGAAGCTTCATGAAAAAGCTAACCCAAATCAAACCCTAACTATGTTTCATCTCCACAAATAATGTTGCATTTGTAATCATAACTTGTTACAATGTTATATATCACATATATAATATATTTTTGTAACGAAAGAAAATAATACAATTAATATATATCGCATATATATCAATGTATTAACCGGTGAGAAAATGAATCAATAAGCTTATATTAGTTAATATAATGTAATATATCACAGATATAATTATACATTAAATTATCGAATCAACACTTAATCCGACAATCCGGCTACATCGCATACAACCGACTAATATAACATGTACCGATTCATCGAATCAACACTTGATCCGATGACCCGGTTATATCACATATACCCGGCCGATATCATATATCGCGTGAATTGAATACGGTATCTCACATCGTAATATTTTCGGTCCCGCACATATCACATATGTGCTCCTACTCCGTTTTGCCTGAGTCAAGAAACCTTTGTGTAGGACTCTAAAGATTCGTCAATACTCCGGCAGCAGGTGATGATCATATCAAACACCCAAAAGCTGCAAGCGGTCAGCTAAACGTAACTGCCACCTAGGTATGGAGCGATCAGAAGATCAACAAGCAAGCCTGTGCATTCTCATGTGAATCCAATCAGTAACACTACCGTACAGTCCAGTCTCTTCGTCTGATATGTGGCATATCAAGTCTAGGGGTGGTATACGTCAGACCCCAGTAACCGATAAGTCATGTCGATATTAGGCTCATAACAGGTCGAGAAACTACTGATAACACTTACTAGTAGCACTCTATATCAGCCCTGGCCAGGGACTTCCAGTTATAGCCAATCGAACACAGCACAACATCAACTCCCTATACCGGGAAAGACGAATCCCCTCCTATCGCTCATTGCCTCCATGTGATTCGGGACTGTACCTAAAAGCCACTGTTCTGCACGCCCTCTTGGACGTGGTAAGGTGGAAATCGAAGCACAACGGTAATCACACAAGACTCTATGACGATCTCGGGTCTACAGACTAACCTGTACTAGTGTCACCAGAGAACTGCTATCTGACGATTGATATAAATCCATCTAGGAGCTCTCTGCGAGTCCGTTCAGTGTACCCAGTCTCCACTGAGCACCCGTACACCACCTTTGATGTCAAACACCAATGGATATGGGATCATCCATCGCCCATCATATGGGTCAAGATGCGTATACGCTAGTGTACACTGGTGTATCGATGCCCTGTCTCGATACACCCTCGACTAGGAACAGTTATAGGATGCACTCGTTGACTACCCTGGCCCCACTAGTATGATCTCATCATAGTCCCAGTAGTCGAGTACATATCCTAAGGGCTTCATCAACATGTGAGAGCAAGACAGTAAACTAATACAAGTCAACATGTTAAGATAATGTGAAACCAAATAGCATACTATCATGTCGAGCAAGAAAGTCCTCTATATATATATCCAAGCATCCATTATAATATACATCATATGTACAACAATGGCCTCTAGGGCATATATATAACTAACAATCTCCCATTTGCACAAAGGCCAGCTGTTGTAGTATCTCATACCCAACATCCCGAAGAGTCTCTCAAATTGTATCTGGGATATGGCCTTCATGGGTGGATCCGCTGTTGGCTATAGTACCCTCAAGGCAATTATCATAGTCGCGGACAGATGTTTATGATGATTGAGGCAGGACTTATATTGATAAAACAGTCTTACTCAAGATGATAGTATGCTATCTGGTTTGCCTTTATCATCATGTACATGTTGATAAGGCCCATAGGATTCTTGCTTAACTGCCAGCATTTTGATGGCAATCATATATGTCGGAGCTGGGGTCTATAAGTGTAGGGTTCCTAGGCACGCTAATGAAGTCTCATAAGGCATCAACTATGCCAATTTCAAATTTTACGAGTGCCGAGAAACCCTAATACAGATCGTTAACTAGAATTTTAGGCGAAACAAGCAACTAGTTAACAACAAGACTAAGTGTACGGAAATACAACCTTTGTAGATCCGGTGCTCCACCTCCATAGCTCCGTGATGAAGTCCCCATGCTGTCCAAATCAAATCCCGGGCTCTAGCGTCGGCTTCACCGGAGAAATAGGCGGGCTAGGTCATCGACTACGATGCCGAAGATGATCTACGTCGTGGCATCACAAGATCAAGCTCCCACTTCACCAAGTCATGAAACTTGTGAAGAAAACACCCTATACTACTTGGAAAGAGGTAGAAGATGAAGAAATAGGAAATGGGTTCACTTTAGAATTGGATTTCTCACTCATTTGCTCAAGTTGCCATTGAAGCTATCAAGCTTTTTCTTCTTGAAGAAGAAGAAGAAGAAGATAATATATGATAAAGTGTTAAAAAATAATTGAAAAAGAATTGATTCTTATCATATTCTAACCTTAGTTAAGTGTAGAGAATAGACCATGGTTAGTTATGATGGTTAGGGTTAAGCAAGAGACAAGAATGGTGGACTAGGTCAAAGCTTCATGAAGCTTCAACAAAACTACAAATAAAGCCACCATTCTTTTCTTATCTTTTCCAAAATGAATAAACAAATAAATAAATGAATAAGCAAAACCCTAATCATCAACTTAACCATGGTTTAATTCTTTACAGTTAACCAAATAAGCATGTATCATCAAACATGATACAATCATGTGCACAAAAGTATATCACATATACAACTTGCACAATTCAAGTGAGAAAGTCCATTTGAAGTGAACCAATACTAGTTAATGCAAAGTAATATATCAAATATATAATTCTACATTAAATCATTAAATCAACACTTGATTTAACGATCCGGTCATATCGCATATAACTGACTAGTATCCTATGTATCGGTTTATCGAATCAATGCTTGATTCGATAACTAGGTTATATCGCATATAACCAATTGATACATTCATCGCGAGAATGAAATACGATATCACATACACGCATCATTCTCGGTCCTGCACATATCTCATATGCGCTCCTATTTCGTTTCGCTTGAGCCAGGAAACCTCTGTGTAGGACTCTAAAGACTCGTCAATACGCCGGCAGCAGGTGATGATCATATCAAACACCCACAAGCCGCAAGCGGTCTGCTAAACGTAACGGCCACCCGGGTATTGAGCGATCAGAAGATCGACGAGCAAGCCCGCTCACACCCCTGTGAATCCAACCAGTAACACTTACCGTACAGTCCGGTCTGTTCGTCTGATATGTCGCATATCTTGCCTAGGGGTGGTAAACGTCAGACCCCAGTAGCTCGATAAGTCGTGTCGATATGAGGTCTATAACATTTCGAGAAACTACTGGTAACACTTACCAGTAAATCTCAGCAACCCTGGCCAGGAATTTCCGGTTATAGCCAATCGAACACAGCGCAACATCAACTCCCTATACCGGGAGAGACGAATCCCCTCCTATCGCTCATTACCTCCATGTGATTCGGGACTGTACCCAAAAACCACCGTTTTGCATGCCCTCTTGGATGTGGTAAGGTGGAAATCAAAGCACAGTGGGAACCACATAAGACTCTATGACGATCTCGGGTCAACAGACTACTCTGTACCAGTGTCACCATAGAACTGCCATCTGACGTAAGGTATAATACCATCTGGGAGTTCTCGGCGAGTTCGTCCAGTGTACCCAGTCTCCACTGAGCACCCGTATATCATCTCTGATGTCAAACACCAATGGATATGGGATCATCCATCGCCCATCTGTATGGGTCGAGAAGGTATACGCTAGTCTACTCTGGTATATCGATGCACCGTCTCGATATACCCACGACTAGGGACTTTGAAGGATGTACTTATGGACTACCATGTCCCCACTAGTATGATCCGCATCACAGTCCAGGTAGTCAAGTACTCATCCAAAGGGCTTTACCAACATGTAACAGAGAGACTATCAGTGTACACGTTAAGGTAAAGAGTAACCAGATAGCATACTATCATGTTGAGCAAGAAAGTCCTCCCTATATATATCCCAGCATCCACTACAATATACATCCTATGTACAGTAATGGCATCTAGGGCATACATATAACTAACAATAAGCACATCCTTAAATGACCCTTGTCGTAGGAGTATCGAGACCGGGCATCGATACTCCAGTGTAGACTAGTGTTTACTGATCGAGACCCCGACGAGGGGCGGTGGCCAGGTCTCACAAGCCATTGGTGTTAGTTTGTTCACCTGAGATAGTATGCAGGTGCTCATTGGGTTATGAGTACACTAGACGGACTCTTCGGGAACCTGCTAGTTGGTATTATACCTATTGTCATATAGCAGTTTCCAGGTGACATGTGTACAGGTTAGTCTGTCGACTTGAGATCGTCATTTGTCTCGTGTGAGTTCCCATTGTAATTTGATTACTACCCCACCACGGCTCAAAGGAGTCGTGCAAACAGGTTTTAATTGTGTACAGTCCCGAGCCAAATGGAGGCAGTGATCGGATAGTCGGGGATCCGTCTCTCCCGGTATTGGGGGTTGATGTCGCGTTGTGTACGGATGGCCATCACCACAAATCCATAGCCATGGTAGTCGAGGATTACCGATCCAGGATCGATAGCTTCTCAGGAGGTGATGGGTTACATGCCGACACTGAATATTGCGTTGTTGGGGGTCTGACTTTATCCACCCCCCTAGACTCAACATGCGATGCTCTTAGACGAACAGACCGGACTGTACGGATATTGTCACTGTCAGGCTCAGTAGGGGTTCAGGATGAGTTTGCTCGTCGGCCTTCTTTCGCTCAATACCTGGGTAGCCATTACGTACAGCTAGTGCCGCTGACGTGCTTGTGGTTAAACCCACTGCCAGCGTATTGACGAGTCTTTAGAGTCCCACACAGAGGGTTTTCACGGATCAGGCGATATGGTGTACTTGACGTATGTTGATATATACAGGTGTCCGATTAAATATGTGCACTTGCTGGCTAGACTTTGATTGGACGATTTTTAATACTAGCTGCTTAGGATTAAGCCAGTTTATTAAATCATGTTTTGGTTTAATAATTTATATATGTATTTGTATATACGCATTCTAATATTATTGTTCACTATTCGTTTTCTCTCTCGGCTATTCGTATTTTGGTACGAATACGCGTATATGTATTTCGGTACATGTACTGGGAAGTATTCTATATTTTATACGTAATTGCTTCTAGAAGATGCCACATTTTTTATTGATTTTCTTTTAGAAATTCAATTAAGAAATGAGGTGGAAAAGGTGAGTCAAAGCATGGCATGAAGATGGTTTTAAGGTATGGTTGCATTTGTTTATTGTTTTAATTAAAAAAAGGAAATGGTGGGGATATTTTTAATGAGAAAGGGGGAGAGGGGCCGGCCAAAAAAAAAAAAAGAAATGGGTAGGGTTGATTTCATTTTGGGTTCGATGATTAATTTCACAACACTTGCTCTCTCTCACTCTCTCATACTTCAGAAATACTTAGCCCATTTCCTTTCTTTGTTCATGCAAATGCTTGATCACCTCCATTCTTCTTCTTGAGTTTCTCATTGAGCTCATGGTTGAGAGAAAAATTATAGTGACACTTTCATACTCCCCCACACTCCATAGCTAGCGACTTTAGAGCGTAGGTTACCTCGTTTGTCGAGGTTGGAGCTTGCGTCGTTTCCCTCGGGTGGATCATCGGATATGGAGGAAGACCGGCAACCAAACATCATGAACGGATCACTAGGAGCTTGGAATGAAGACCGAAGGACACGGATCAACTCGGTATAACAATTCTAACCTCTTCTTAGTTTGCAAGTTTAGGGTTTAAGGTCGCTCCGGTTTTCGGGTAACGGTAGCGCCAGTTTAGAAAATTTTCGTTCCGCATTTTGGCCGCGTTTCGACGGCCGGGGCGCTGCCGGGACCCTTCATGGTATCAGAGCCACCCTTTAAACCCCTTACTAGCTTGTTTAAACGTGCTTGAAAGATCGATCGACGGAAATTTCCGAAATCACGATTCCATTTTCACGTTTGCTGTCGATTTTCAAAAGTGGTCAAAAAATTATTTAAGGCATCTTAAAAATCCGAGCAGGCAATTTTAAGGATAATGGAAAAATTTGGGCTCCTGAAGCCACCAAAGAGCCACGGAACCGCCACACTTACCCCGTATTGGCGACGGTTCCGCGGCCATTTAGTGGCGACGGGCTTCCAAATTTTTACTGTAGCCCCGTGATGTGAAATTGTGATTTTTGTGATATCCTGTTTTGGCCCAGGTTTCTGTGCAGTATTTTTTTTGGCTATTGGTGCCAATTTAGAACTTAGTCGATCGATATTTTATGCGTGCGTTTGACAGTACATACATTATATTCTGCGACCGTGAATGTCATTTGATCGGTAAACCCCTCTAACTGCTATATGTCTTTTAGACGTGTTTGCGAACGTGACATTCACGTTGATGTTTTGTGTTGTGCTGTGATGTCGGTCGGATCGTCGTGGTGGATAGATGTGGTGCAATGTATCGTACAATTTTATTTCATTTGTACATTTGATATTGCGGGGCAAGCATCTGACATGTGGACTGCCGTCACTGCCAGTTTGTATATTATTCTTTTGGGGCACGACCGGGCTAAAGTCGATGACACCCTTGTATATTATTTTCATTTCTGTACTAGGATTACCCCGAGGTGGGGTGCACGAATAGCCGGATTCTAGAGTGCAACTGGTCCGCATCTCATGGAGTTAGGACGGAGGGGACCTTACTCTAGAATTGGCTGGCTATTCGCCGCACTCGTAGGGGTATAGGTTGACCCAGGAGGGGTGCCCAAGTTACCGGATACCGTGAAGTGCTGGGTGGTCCATTCACGTTGCTGAAGGGGGCTGCCTCACTTCTGGTTTTGGCGGGTAACCTGCCGCGCTCGTAGGGGTCTAGGTTTCATTGCACAGGCTATCCACATGACAGGGAACGTCGGGTCTCACTTGCGTCTCAAGTGAAACTCGAGGCTCCAGATTATCCACCATTCTGTGTTGCTTCTGTGATGTTGCTTTATATCATGCCTGGGACGATTGTTATATATATTTATATATACTAGTAGATGTTATATATGTTTTGCACCCGCGCTAGCCCAGTCCCCGCTCTATCGTTAGTTAAGTAACCTAACGAGTAGCGACGGGACCCAGTGGCGAATGCGGATGGCATATACGTACATTTTATTTTCGTTCTTTTCTGGTGTGATTAATTGATGGGACTGCATTGATTCTTATCAATGCAAGGATAAAACAAACCTATATTTGATGTTGTTGGAACCAAATTCTTAAAAACTGACATTACAAACGTTCTCTTTTGCTTTGCGTCGTGGTATTCGATTGCGAATATCCTGCACCTCATTCGACGAGGCAAAGGCCGAGATCCCTTCATCGGGAGTGACCCCTTGGGTTAAAGTTTGCGTCAACGTAATAACTTTACTATAGTCATTTCCTTTTGCTTTGCATCGTGGTATTCATTTGGAATATCCTGCACCTCATTCTACGGGGAAAGAGCCGAGATCCCTTGACCGGGAGTGACCTCTTTGTAAGTGCACGGCGGCGCCCCGGCCGTCAATCCGACGGCCAAATGCGGAAGCGGTGATAAACTTAAATTTTCTTGAACTGGCAAACCGCTGCGCACTAATACCCGGATCGAACCATTAACTAGTCTTAGCTAACAAAAAGATGGGAAAGAGATATACCGACGATCCAAGTCCTCCGGTCTTCTCGTCGTCGTCCCAAACTCCTGCGGAATGTGCCGTCTCCTCCTTGTCGCCGGAAGTGCACCACATCGCCTACTTCTTTTATGGGCTCCCACCTCAATGCCGAGGCAACTCGGGCACGAAGCCGGCTACTCGACGTGCCCAAGGTTCGCTGTAGAATATGTAGTCCTCAAGTCTCACTTTGGGGTTCATGGAGATGCCTTTTAGGTGGAGGGATGATACAAGAACAATGTGGAGGAACTTGGGGATTTTTCTAACATCAAGAGAGCAAAAATCCCCACTACAAAAATGGGCAACCCCTCCTCCAAGCTTGGCCGGCCATAACTAGAGGGGGAGGAGAGAATGAGAGTGAAGATAGTGTATCAAAAGATAATCAACCTCATAATGCAAGAGAGAGAGGGAGAAAAACTATCATGCAAAAACATGATAACAAACTAAAACCAACACTCCACAACCATATCATAACCCATCATCAAGCATGATGACTTCAAAAAGTCAAGCCATCATGAAGAAGTCAAGAAGTCAAGGTCAATGGATGGTGCACCACATGAAAGCCATCATGATGCAACAAGATGAAAAGAACCCCCTCCACTAATGCCTATTTGCAACAATGCAAATAAACCCTCCTCCACCAATCTTCGGCCAATGAACGGAACAATGGAAATCGGCCGAAACGGAAAGCAAACTGGCAACTCCAGAAAACTGGTCCCGTAGTAAATTACAGGAAAACCACGATACTGTGCATACACACCCGCATTTGTATTCCGACCGAAATACAAATACAATGAGACAAAATCTACACTGTACTATACTAGGATCCGGCTTATACCAAAGCCGGCTAGTAATATCCGTTCGATCCTGATCCGTGCAATACCGCATGTATCTGATCGAACCCTGCCATATATCCATACGGCCTGTAGTACAAACTGTCCGATCCCGATCCGTGCAATACCGCACGTATCTGGTCGGACCTTGCCATATCTCCATACGGCCTCTACAACCTTTCGCCCGAAAGCTGAGTAACTGAATGTGGGGGACTCTAAAAACTCATCAACACCTTAGTTGTGGATTTAACCACTAGCACGTTAGAGGTATAAGCCAATACATAACGGGCTACCAGGTATTGACCAAAAGGGACGTCTGTGAGCGAACTCAGCCTGACTCCCTACTGAGACTGTCAGTGACAATATCCGTACAGTCCGGTCCGTTCGTCTATGAGCATCGCATGGCGGGCCTAGGGGGTTGGTAAAAGTCAGACCCCCAAAAGCGGTACAAGTCGTGTCGGAGTGTAGCCCAGAACACCCTGAGATACTACTGGAATACCTACCAGTAAATCTCCTTGCCTCGGCCGAGAGCTTCGTGTAATGGCTCTCCTAGACACAGCACGACCTCACCCCCAATACCGGGAGAGACGAACCCCTGAAGATACGCTCACTGCCACCATGTGGCTCGGGACTGTACCCAACTAAAACCTGTTTGCACGACTCCTTTGAGCCGTGGTAGGGTAGTAATCAAAGTACAGTGGGAACTCACACGAGACAAATGACGATCCCCAGGTCGATGAACTAACCTGCACACATGTCACCAGGGAACTGCCATCTGACGTCTGGTATATGACCAACTAGCATGTTCCCGGCGAGTCCTGTCCGGTGTACTCATAACCCAATGAGCACCTGTATACATCTTAGGTGATCCAACTGACACCAGTGGCTTGTGAGACCGGCCACCGCCCCTCGTCGGGGTCTCGACTGTATACACTAGTCTACTATGGAGAATCGATGCCCTGTCTCGAAACTCTCACGACTAGGGACCTTTTAAGGATATGCTTATAGACCCCCAGCTCCCACTTATATGATCGCCCTCATACTGCTGGTGGTCAAGCAAGAATCCTAGGGGCTCTATCAACGTGTAATAGCGACGTGTCAGGTCACTTAAAACAGTACACGATGATAAAGGTAAACCAGATAGCATACTATCATCTCGAGTAAGACTGTCCTACCGGGATAGGTCCTCCATCAATCATTGCAATCACGTACCTGTGACCTAATAATTGACTCTGAGGGCACTATCTCCAACAATCTCCCACTTGCACTCAAGGCTAATTATTGCGATGTCGCATACTCACAGCTCGTGTGATACCGAACACCCAACTCCTCTACTAGTCAGTCTCATAAAGCTCGTTTGCGAAACTATTGCGTTCGAAGAATAGCCTTAGTGAGTGGATCCGCTTTGTTGTTTCTTTCTATGTCTCTCTATATCTCAAGTTCGCGGAGAAACCCATCTCCCGAAAAGAGCAATACCTGTCTTAGAATGTGTCTGGATGTCTGATGGGACATAGCTCATAAATGAACTCCAAATCCAAACTTCTTAGACTGTATCGTCAACTGAACTTAATCAGTATCCTGTGCCATGCCTCCCTCAGTATTGCCTTGGACCAACTGTCCAAAATCCTGCCCCTCGTCAGAAGGAAAAACTATAACTCTGACAACCTCCTTGTCGTCCATGTCACCTTGGAAGCCTGGAATGATAACTGTCTCCCGAATGAGGCTGTCGTTATCATATCCCTAGAACATCCACTTATGTTCTAAAACTGCTTCCGACCGTTTCTCCAGGATTGGATTAATGTCAGCTTATTGCATCTAGTGCAAGAACAATGTCTGGTGTGGTACTTGACAACTCATGATTGACTCAATTGCCTGAGCAAGTGATCTGCCAATCATGCACATCCCTCTCCCTTTTAGTCTGTAAGACACCTTTAGAGAGGGTGACTCCATCTTCTGCAGGTACACTACCGTGCATGGAGTCGTCCATTCTAAATACTCTTAGAATGCTGTCTAAGTACCCTGATTGGGAAACTACCCAAATCTAGATCTAATACCATAGATCCAGTAACCAGTATGTCTGATATAATGTCCAAGTCCTGTATGGAGAAAACACTGGGTGACGACCAAAGTGTAACCGATTGTAGTATAGGAATATCACTTCCTACTCTGTGTATGTCATCCAAATACCAGGACATCACAGCCTACTACCTTCTCAACAGATCCATCCCCTATTCTGATGAAGTCAAACCTATGACTGTCACGTCAGAAATAGATGATCTTTCTCCGCTATATCTGCTTTAGTCTATAAATAGGCATAAGCTACCTGTCCACCAATGCTTCCGCTGCTCCCACTGACTATGACAAGCCTCTGGCAGAGTCATATAGACGTCCACTTCTAAAACTAGTTTAGAACGACGCTATACTCATCCTCCCGCCGGGTCTCGCAGCCTGGAACAACAGCAATGGTAATTGTGGGTAAACAAGAACTTCCCTGTCACCGTCCTTGAGGCTACCGTAGTACCTCTCGGGTGCCTGAAGTTACCCACCGTATCTGCGGAGTGGCCAATGGAATGTCAATCCAGATTGAATCTTTAGGTTCCTTATCAAATCTTCAGTAATCGTTTGTGGTTCTGGAATCACTTCCAGTTCTACCATACTCCCACTACTGTTTTCTGAAAAAATCCATTTTTAATAAAACTATGGCGAGTCTAGAACAATATCACTATTGTTCATCCAGATGGTAGAAAGTCAACCCTCGTCATAGCCTGGGTCAACCCACAAACAGCCATTACAGAAACGTGCCTTGAGTTGTCCAGTGTCTGGTTTTAATCATAAACCGGACAACTCCCCGTACCTTAACATCGTTAAGATATGAACTGTTCTATATCCAATATAGAACCAGAGGCACTGATTCAATTGAACCAGATTCAAATCATGCAGCTGTCTCCAGTGCATGTCAACTAAATGGAAGGAGGCCGATCAGCGTTACTCAACTTAGGAATGCTTCCAATCATGAGTAACCTGAAAGAGAAGCAAGATCTCTTAAATCATTACTATCAACTGAATACCGTACACAAGTATCTACATCTTCGATCTCTTTGAAGAATCTCGATACTTGCTACACTTGGTTCTCTACTGTATTCAAATACCTATAACTTCTCTAAATTCGGACCCTGTGTTTCCACGAAACACTTGTCTAAAAACTAGAGAAGTCATAAGTAAACCGAATATAGTACGAGAACCAACCCCTCTGTCCTGATGGACCCTGGACAACATACAATACTCTGTATAAGTCCCTTTGAGTCTGATAACTCATTCACTGTGTGTCGTAGGTTGAAAACTGTACTTATGGTTAAGAAGAATTACACCGCTGCTTAATGCTCCTTACCTAACCATCCACTGATATAGGTAAATGTCGTAGACATAATTTCAGAAAGGTATATCTCACTCTATGAAAATAGACGTACAGATATATCAATTTGAAATTGGTGCATAACAGCGGATATTCAAAACCAAATATTTGCCGACCGGCAAACAGCCCAGGTGATTTCCTCAAATATCACCGATTACAACGAATCCCGATATAATGAGGATAATCACCCAATTCCCAATAACTTACTCCCACTCATCATCTGTAAAACCATACAGATGTGAGAATCGTACCTGGTATATACATACCCTGGAGTAAGTATCTAATCGGGAAATCAGTTTTCCTTTAACATTGCACAGTGAAACTGAAACATCGAAATGTTTCGATGGGGTATCCTGGTATTCCTAGTAATGCCTCTTCCAGATTCACGACTGTAACCGTATAATTCTTTGCCACCTCTCCAAATCCCTTCATATGTCTTTAGTCTTTACCTTCTGCACACCCCTTTAGGCCAAATGGTTTTCTTCCTTCCCTACCGTTCGACACCAGCCTATGGTTTGGAAGAAGACTATCCAATAAGCATAATGGGTGTACTGTCCTAATCCTAGGAACACTCGCAATGAGAGAAGGTGAAGATAAAAGACAACCGAATAAACCTTATTCCTATTTCTCCTGGACCAGAATCCATCCCCGAACTGAAACAAGTTCCTTTCGAGTTCGTATATAACCATACGATGGAGTATCCAAATAAACTGTGGATCTTCGTAGTGATACGGAGTGTCCTGGAGAAATACAAAGGTGATGTGGGAGTGGTAACGAAATATTTGGTTTGGTCGTGAATATCTGTTGCAATTTACTTTGCCCTCTTACTAATCCCTTGCTTTGTCTGAACTTAATACCTTCTGTACACCATCGTTAGGCTAATTGGTTTTCTTCATTCCCTACCGGTCGGCACCAGCCTAAGGTTTGGAAGAAGACTATCCAATTTGCGTAATAGGTGTACTATCTCCTAAACCAAGGAGTACTCACAACTTGAGAGAAGGTAAAAGGAAAAGACAACTGAATAATCCTATCCGTTTTCTCTAGAACCGGAAACCATCCTCGAATAAATCCCTTCGAGTTCGTATCTAACCATACGATGGTTTTGTCCAATGGAAGTGGACGTTCGTAGTAATACGGGGTGTCCTGGAGAAAAGGGTAAAAGTAGGAGTGGCAATGAGGTTCGCAACTCTGACAATCCAAAAGCCGGTGTCAAGAAGGTTCGGTTAATTTGGTCACTGAGTCATAGTCTTAGGGTCGGGTCAATGGTCGCTGCCAGAGAGAGAGAAAAGAAACACTCAGCGTGCACTCTAACCTAGATCAGAATGGTTACCAATTTATCTAATCTGGAATCCTTCCACTGTATCTCAAATTCTCCTCCAAACCTAAAAGAAGAATTAGTCGGGAACACCCGAGGAGTAAACTAACTCATCAGTGGGAATCGGGATCCAACTATCATCACATGATAACGTGACGGAATCCGCTCACGCTACCACACTCCAGAAGGTATGCGCATATCTGGCAAGTTTCAGTTCTTTTGAAACTCCCGATGTGATTTCTGCCCCATGCTCTTATGACCTTGACTTTGGCCAACATATCATAAGTCACATGTCAAGTTCTACCCGTCATTCTCCAGGTTAATTTGAATCCACCCGTACCTACCCTTGACTTTGGCCAAAATGGCAGTATGACTGTCCCAAACCAACGCATCTATCTATGCTGCATATGAATACCCAATAGCTACCAATCACTGTGCCTTGACTTTGGCCAACATACACAGCTTGAATACTATTGACCACCCATATGAAACGACGGAGGGCTACGAATGGTTTCTGGCGAAAACCTTTAACGTAAAGAACTTGATATCGTCGAAGGAACGGATAGATTTTAAAAATATAGTGACGAAAACCATTGCTAAAGAGGTCACTCCCGGTGAAGGGATCTCGGCTCTTTCCCCGTAGAATGAGGTGCAGGATATTCCAACTGAATACCACGATGCAAAGCAAAAGTAATCGGCTATAGTGAAGTTAATGCCCTGACGCAAACTTCTGTCCAAGGGGTCACTCCCGGTGAAGGGATCTCGGCCCTTGCCTCGTCGACTGATGAGCAGGATATTCCAACTGAATACCACGATGCAAAACAAAAGTGAACGTCCTTGCAATAACAGCTTTTTGAAAAGTGTTCCAACAACATCAGATTAGGTTTGTTTTTAACTTGCATTGATCCGAATCAACGCAGTCCCATCAATTGATCACACCACAAAGAACGAAAATATACTGATGTACGTATATGCCATCCGCATTCGCCACTGGGTCCCGTCATTACCCGTTAGGTTAGCTAACTAACGACAGAGCGGGGACTGGACTAGCGCGGATGCAAAACATATACAACATCTACTAATATATATACCAATATATTATATTCGCTCAAGGCGTGAATAAAACGCAACATCACAGAAATGTACAGCATCACAGAAACAATACAGATATCTGGGATCCCCGGGTTTCACAGAGCCACTACTGAAACCCGACGTTCCCCTGGTCGTATGGATAGCCTGTGCAATGAAAACCTAGACCCCTACGGGCGCGGCAAGTCACGCGCCAAAACCTGAAGCGAGGAAGCCCCCTTCAGCGCCGTGAATGGACCACCCAGCACTTCACGGAATCCGGTAACTTGGGCACCCCTCCTGGGTCAACCTGTACCCCCTACGAGTGCGGCGAATATCCCGCCAATCCTAGAGTGAAGCCCCCTCCGTCTCAATGCCATGAGATGCGGGCTTGTTGCCCTCTAGAATCCGGCTATCCGTGCACCCCTCCGCGGGGCAACCCTAGTACAGAAAGTAAAATATACATACAACGGGTACATCGACCGCAACCAGGTCGTGCCCCAAAATAATAATACAAACAGGCAGTGACGGCAGTCCACATGTCGGACGCTCGCCCCGCAATATCAAATGTACATAATACAACCACAACTGTACTAGCATTGCATCCAGGCTATCCCCACGACCGATCCGCAACATCACAGCAAAAACAGAACATCAACGTGAAAGTCACGTTCGCAAATCCGTCTAACCGGGCTATAGCAGTTAGACCGGATTTACCGATCAAGTGACATTCACGGTCGCAGATATAATGTAAATACTGTGAAAAATGTGTTTAAAATTTTCCGATTGACCAAAAATTAACAAGTGGGCCCCAAAGCAATACTGTAGCAGATCAAGAAATTCTGGGCCCAATATTAATGTTCCAAAATACCTATTTTCTCTCCTGAAGCCCACTGGAAAAAGTTGACCCATTGACCTCTCCAGACTGCGGCGGAACCGCGGCCCAAAGAGGGTTTTGGCCGCGGTTCCGCGCTCTGGCTGAGAGATCATTGTGTCGAATTTTTCCATAACTCTTAGAACTTCCTGTACATGTGTTTTCTGCAACCTGAAAAATTTTTGGACACCAAAAAATCTTAACAGAAAACTGATGTGAGCTAAAATTGGAATTTTGGAATTTTGGTCGATCGGAACTCAAAAACACATTAAACCAAGCTAGACTAAGTTAATGGCGAGGCTCTGATACCACTGTAAGTGCACGGCGGCGCCCCGGCCGTCAATCCGACGGCCAAATGCGGAAGCGGTGATAAACTTAAATTTTCTTGAACTGGCAAACCGCCGCGCACTAATACCCGGATCGAACCATTAACTAGTCCTAGCTAACAAAAAGATGGGAAAGAGATATACCGACGATCCAAGTCCTCCGGTCTTCTCGTCGTCGTCCCAAACTCCTGCGGAATGTGCCGTCTCCTCCTTGTCGCCGGAAGTGCACCACATCGCCTACTTCTTTTACGGGCTCCCACCTCAATGCCGAGGCAACTCGGGCACGAAGCCGGCTACTCGACGTGCCCAAGGTTCGCTGTAGAATATGTAGTCCTCAAGTCTCACTTTAGGGTTCATGGAGATGCCTTTTAGGTGGAGGGATGATACAAGAACAATGTGGAGGAACTTGGGGATTTTTCTAACATCAAGAGAGCAAAAATCCCCACTACAAAAATGGGCAACCCCTCCTCCAAGCTTGGCCGGCCATAACTAGAGGGGGAGGAGAGAATGAGAGTGAAGATAGTGTATCAAAAGATAATCAACCTCATAATGCAAGAGAGAGAGGGAGAAAAACTATCATGCAAAAACATGATAACAAACTAAAACCAACACTCCACAACCATATCATAACCCATCATCAAGCATGATGACTTCAAAAAGTCAAGCCATCATGAAGAAGTCAAGAAGTCAAGGTCAATGGATGGTGCACCACATGAAAGCCATCATGATGCAACAAGAAGCAAAGAACCCCCTCCACTAATGCCTATTTGCAACAATGCAAATAAACCCTCCTCCACCAATCTTCGGCCAATGAACGGAACAATGGAAATCGGCCGAAACGGAAAGCAAACTGGCAACTCCAGAAAACTGGTCCCGTAGTAAATTACAGGAAAACCCCGATACTGTGCATACACACCCGTATTTGTATTCCGACCGAAATACAAATGCAATGAGACAAAATCTACACTGTACTATACTAGGATCCGGCTTATACCAAAGCCGGCTAGTAATATCCGTTCGATCCTGATCCGTGCAATACCGCACGTATCTGATCGAACCCTGCCATATATCCATACGGCCTGTAATACAAACATTCCGATCCCGATCCGTGCTATACCGCACGTATCTGGTCGGACCTTGCCATATCTCCATACGGCCTCTACAACCTTTCGCCCGAAAGCTGAGTAACTAAATGTGGGGGACTCTAAAGACTCATCAACACCTTGGTTGTGGATTTAACCACTAGCACGTTAGAGGTATAAGCCAATACATAACGGGCTACCAGGTATTGACCAAAAGGGAAGTCTGTAAGCGAACTCAGCCTGACTCCCTACTGAGCCTGTCAGTGACAATATCCGTACAGTCCGGTCCGTTCGTCTATGAGCATCGTATGGCAGGCCTAGGGGGTTGGTAAAAGTCAGACCCCCAAAAGCGGTACAAGTCGTGTCGGAGTGTAGCCCAGAACACCCTGAGATACTATTGGAATACCTACCAGTAAATCTCCTTGCCTCGGCCGAGGGCTTCGTGTAATGGCTCTCCTAGACACAGCACGACCTCACCCCCAATACCGGGAGAGACGAACCCCTGAAGATACGCTCACTGCCTCCATGTGGCTCGGGACTGTACCCAACTAAAACCTGTTTGCACGACTCCTTTGAGCCGTGGTAGGGTAGTAATCAAAGTACAGTGGGAACTCACACGAGACAAATGATGATCCCCAGGTCGATGAACTAACCTGCACACATGTCACCAGGGAACTGCCATCTGACGTCTGGTATATGACCAACTAGCATGTTCCCGGCGAGTCCTGTCCGGTGTACTCATAACCCAATGAGCACCTGTATACATCTTAGGTGATCCAACTGACACCAGTGGCTTGTGAGACCGGCCACCGCCCCTCGTCGGGGTCTCGACTGTATACACTAGTCTACTATGGAGAATCGATGCCCTGTCTCGAAACTCTCACGACTAGGGACCTTTTAAGGATATGCTTATAGACCCCCAGCTCCCACTTATATGATCGCCCTCATACTGCTGGTGGTCAAGCAAGAATCCTAGGGGCTCTATCAACGTGTAATAGCGACGTGTCAGGTCACTTAAAACAGTACACGATGATAAAGGTAAACCAGATAGCATACTATCATCTCGAGTAAGACTGTCCTACCGGGATAGGTCCTCCATCAATCATTGCAATCACGTACCTGTGACCTAATAATTGACTCTGAGGGCACTATCTCCAACACTCTTTAGCAAGAGTTTTCGCCACTATATATTTATAAAACCACTTGGATTCCTTCAACTAGATCAAGTTCATTACGTTAAAGTTTTTTTCGCCAAAAAACCAGCCATAGCCCTCCGTCATTTCCTACAAGTAGTACTTAGTATTTGTGCTGCGTTTGTTGACTCCGTCAAGGCGTAGTGTGCGGTAGCTGAGCGGTGCTTGTTTGTAGCATGGATATGTGATTGGTTAGGACAGTCGTGCGGCCTTGTTGACTCCATCATGGGCTCGTGCGGGTGGGTTTAATGCAATCAAGATAATGACGGGTTGAACTTGACTAGGACTCATTGATTTGTTGACTCCGTCAAGGTCACTTGGGTCCTAGGGGTAAAAATCACATCGGGAGTTTCAAACATAATGGAAACTTGCCAGGCTTGCGCATACCTTCTGGAGTGTGGTGACTTGAGTGGCTTCCATCAGGTTATCATGCGATGATAGTTGGATCCCGATTCTCACTGATGAGTAGGATTACTCCTTGGGTGATTCCGACTAATTCTCCTTCCAGGTTTGGAGGAGAATTCGAGGATACAGTGGGAGCCATCCAGATTAGATAAAATGATTAACCATTCTTATATAGGTTAGAATGCACGCTGAGTGTTTCTTCTCTCTCTCTCTCTGGCTACGACTATGACCCGATTTTTGACTAAAACTCATGAACCAAGTTAACCGAACCTTCTTTAAACACTTTGTCTTTTGGAATGTTACGGTGTCGTATACATCATTGCGATTTCTATATCACCTTTGCGTTTCTCCAGAACACTTCGTATCACTATGAACGTACACTTCCATTGGATAAATCCATCATATGGTTATATACGAACTCGAAGGATCTGATTCGAGGGTGGATTCTTGTTCTGGAGAGATTGAATAGGATTATTCGGTTGTCTTTTCTCTTTACCTTCTCTCAGATTGTGAGGGCTCCTAGGATTAGGAGAGGGTACACCTATTGAGCTTATTGGATAGTCTTCCTCCAAACTATAGGCATGTGCCGAACGGAGGGGAAGGAAGAAAACCAATTAAGCTTAAGTGTGGTGTACAGAAGGTAATAAGTAAAGACATATAAAGGGATTAGAATAATAGCAAAGGAAATGCGATCACCATCATTCATGATGAAACTAGGTATACCCCTGCCACTCCTACATCAATTTTGCATTTCTCTAGGACACTCCGTATCACTACGGATATCCACTTCCATTGGATAAATCCATCGTATAGTTACATACAAACTCGAAGGAATTTTTTCCAGGATGGATTCTAGTTCAGGAGAAAAAGAATAGGATTATTCAGACGTCTTTTCTCTTTACCTTCTCTCAGGTTGCGAGGGCTCCTAGGATTAGGAGAGTACACCTATTACACTTATTGGATAGTCTTCTTCAAAACCTTAGGCTGGTACCGAAAGATAGGGAATAAAGAAAACCAATTAGCGTAAAGGAGGTGTACAGAAGGTAATAAGTAAAGACATAATAAAGGGATTGCAGTGAAGGCAGGTAAGTATATGGTTACTGTCATGATTCAGAATAATGGAAGAGGCGTTACTAGGAATACCAGTTGACCCTTTTTGAAACATTTTCATGTTTCAGTCTTACCGTGCGATGTTAATTGAAAACTGTTTTCCCAATTGAAATCTAACTCCAGGGTATGTATTTACCAGATCGGTTTCTCACATCTGTATGATATTATAGATAGTGAGTGGGAGTAAGATATTGGGAATTGGGTGAGTAGATCCTCATTATATCGAAATTCGTTGTAATTGGTGATATTTGAGGAAATCATCTGGATTTTGCCGGATGGCAAATATTTGGTTTTTAATATCCGTTGTTATGCACCAATTTCAAACTGATATATCTGTACATTTATTTTATAAAGTGAGATGTAAATTTTTGATATTATGTCTATGACATTTACCTATATAAGTTGGTGATTAGGTAAGGTGCATTCAACAGCGGTGTAATCCTTCTTAACCATACTACAGTTTTTTCAACCTACGACGCACAGGGTTTGAGTTATTGAACTCAGGGGACTTATACAAAGTATTGTATGTTGTCCAGTGTCCATTAGGACAATGGGGTTGGTGCAATGTATTCTGTTTACTCATAACTTCTCTGATTCTAGACATGTATTTCGTTGAAGTGTAAGGTTCAGATTTTGAGAAGTTATACCTATAAGAATAAAGTAGAGAACCATTTGTTGGAAGTATCAGGATTCTTCAAGGAAGTCAAAGATGTAGATACTTGTGCTAGTATTCCGTTGATAGTGATGGTTTTGAGAACATGCTTCCCTTTTAGGTTACTCATATATGGATGCACTCCTAGATGAGTAATGTTGATTGTCCTCTTGCCATTTGGTTGATATGCACTGGAGACAGCTGCATGATTTTGAATCTGGTTCAAATTAGATTAGTGCTTTTGTTTCTATATTAGATATATATATATAGAATCAATTTATATCTTAACGATGTTAAGGTATAGGGAGTTGTCCGGCTGATGCTTAAAACCAGAATCCGGATAAACTCAAGGCACGTTTCAGTAATGGCTGTTTGTGGGTTATCCCGGGCTTCGACGAGGGTTAACTTTCTACCATCAGGAAGATCAATATTTATATTATTCTTGACTCGCCAATGTTTTAATAAAATGGATTTTTTCAGAAAACAGATATGGGAGTATGGTAGAACTGGAAGTTATTCCAGAAAAACAAACGATTATTAGAAATTTTATAAAACCAAAGGATTCAGTTAGATTTGATGTTCTATTAGCCACTCCGTAGATTTGGTGGGTAACCTCAGGCACCCGAGAGGTACTTCGGTCATCTCAGAGACGGTGACAGGGAGGTTCTTGTTTACCCAGACGTGATATTGCTGTTGTTCTAGACTATAAGACCCGGCAGGAGGATGAGTATAGCGTCGTTCTAAACTTGATTTAGAAGTGCACGTGTATATCACTCTACCAGAGGGCTGTTGTAGTCATTAGGAGCAGCGGAAGCATAGTGGGCAAGTAGCTTATGTCTATTTACAGACTAAAACAGGTATAGCGGAATTAGATCATCTATTTTTGATGTGACAGGAATTGGCTTTGACTTCATCAGAATAGGAGATGGATCTGGTAAGAAGGTAGTAGAGAGTGATGTCCAGGTATTGGGATGACATGCACTTGATAGGAAGAGATATTCCTATACTACGATCGGTTATACCGTGGTTGTCTTAAAGTTGTTTCTCCACAAAGGATATGGATATAATATCGGGTTTTCCGGTTACTAGATTATGGTTTTAAATCTAGATTTGGTAAGTATCCTAATCCGGGTACTTTTGACATTAAATGGACGACTGCTGGCATGGTGGTGTACTTGCAGGTGATAGAGTCACCCTCTCCAAAGGTGTCTTACAGACTAAAGAGGAGAGGGATCTGCATGATTAACATATCATTTTCTTAGGCAATTAAGTTAATCATGAAATGTCAAGTACCACACCAGATATTGCTTTTGTCCTAGATGCAATAAGCAGATATATTAATCCAATCCAGGAGAAACATTGGGAAGCAGATTATGAACATGAATGGATATTCTTGGGATATGGTAACGGCAGCCTCCTTCAGGAGACGGTTATCATATCAGGCTTCCAAGGTGACCTGGATGACAGAGTAACTGTCAGAGTTGTAGTTTTTCCTTCTTCTGAGGGACAGAATGTTGGACAGGTGGTCCAAGCGGATACTGAGGAAGGCATGGCGCATGTTACTGATTAAATTCAGTGGATGGTACTGTCTAGGAGGTTTGCTGGATTTGGAGTTCATTTGTGAACTGGGTCCGATCAGATATCCAGACGAATTCTAAGACAGCTATTGCTCATTTCGGGAGATAGCTTTCTCCACGAAGTTGGGATTAAGAGAGATACAGAAAGAAACATCGGAGCAGATCCACTTACTGTGGCTATTTCTCGAACGCAGTCTTTTTCGCAAACGAGCTTTATGAAACTGATTAGTAGAGAAGTTGGGTGTTCGGTATCACACGGGCTGTGAGTATGCGACAACGCAATAATTGGCCTTAAGTGCAAGTGGGAGATTGTTGGCTATAGTGCCCTCAAGGCAATTATCTTAGCCGCGGACAGATGATTATGATGATTGAGGCAGGACCTATACCGATAAAACAGTCTTACTCAAGATGATAGTATGCTATCTGGTTTGCCTTTATCATCATGTACATGTTGATAGAGCCCATAGGATTCTTGCTTGACTGCTAGTATTATGATGGCGATCATATATGTAGGAGCTGGGGTCTATAAGCACATCCTTAAATGTCCTTAGTCGTAGGAGTAGCGAGACCGGGCATCGATACTCCAGTGTAGACTAGTGTATACTGATCGAGACCCCGACGAGGGGCGGTAGCCAGGTCTCACAAGCCATTGGTTTTAGTTTGTTCACCTGAGATAGTATGCAGGTGCTCATTGGGTTATGTGTACACTGGACGGACAAGCCGGGAACCTGCTAGTTGGTATTATACCTATTGTCTGATAGCAGTTTCCAGGTCACATGTGTACAGGTTAGTCTGTCGACCTGAGATCGTCATTTGTCTCGTGTGAGTTCCCACTGTTCTCGGATTACTACCCTACTACGGCTCAAAAGAGTTGTGCAAACAGGTTTTAGTTGGGTACAGTCCCGAGCCACATGGAGGCAGTGATCGGATCGTCGGGGATTCGTCTCTCCCGGTATTGGGGGTTGATGTCACGTTGTGTACGGGTGGCCATCACCACAAATCCATGGCCATGGTAGTCGAGGATTACCGATCCAGGATCGATAGTTTCTCAGGAGGTGATAGGTTACATGCCGACACTGAATATCGCGTTGTTGGGGGTCTGACTTTATTCACCCCTTAAACTCGATATCCGATGCTCTTAGACGAACAGACTGGACTGTACGGATATTGTCACTGTCGGGCTCAGTAGGGGTTCAGGATGAGTTTGCTCATCGGCCTCCCTTTTGCTCAATACCTCGGTAGCCGTTACGTACAGCTCGTGCCGCTGACGTGCTTATGGTTAAACCCACTGCAAGCGTATTGACGAGTCTTTAGAGTCCCACACAGAGGGTTTTCACGATTCAGGCAATATGGTGTACATGACGTATGTTGATACGTACAGGTGTCCGATTAAATATGTGCACTTGCTGCGCAGACTTTGATTGGTCGGTTGTTAATACTAGCGGCTTAGGATTAAGCCAGTTTATTAAATAAGGTTTTGATTTAATAATTTATATATGTATTTTTATATACGTATTATAGTATTATTGTTCACTATTCGTTTTCTCTCTCGGCTATTCGTCTTTTGGTACGAATACGAGTATATGTATTTCGGTACATGTACTGGGAAGTATTTCGTATTTTATACGGAATAGCTTCTAGAAGATGCCACCTTTTTTGTTGATTTTCTTTTAGAAATTCAATTAAGAAATGAGGTGGAAAAGGTGAGTCAAAGAATGGCATGAACATAGTTTTAAGGTATGGTTACATTTGTTTATTGTTTTAATTAAAAAAAGGAAATGGTGGGGATATTTTTAATGAGAGAGGGGGAGAGGGGCCGGCCAAAAAAAAAGAAAATGGTGGGGTTGATTTCATTTTGGGTTGGATGATTAATTTTACAACACTTGCTCTCTCTCACTCTCTCATACTTCACAAATACTTAGCCTATTGCCATTCTTTGTTCATGCACATGCTTGACCACCTCCATTCTTCTTCTTGAGTTTCTCATTGAGCTCATGGTTGACAGAAAAATTATTGTGACACTTTCATACACCCCCACACTCCATAGCTAGCGACTTTGGAGCGTAGGTTACCTCGTTTGTCGAGGTTGGAGCTTGCGTCGTTTCCCTCAGGTGGATCATCGGAGATGGAGAAAGACCGGCAACCAAACATCATCAACGGATCGCTAGGAGCTTGGAATGAAGACCGAAGGACACGGATCAACTCGATATAACAATTATAACCTCTTCTTAGTTTGCTAGTTTAGGGTTTAAGGTCAATCCGGGATTCAGGTAGCGGTAGCGCCAGTTTAGAAAAATTTTGTTCTGCATTTTGGCCGCGTTTCGAAGGCCGGGGCGCTGCCTGGACCCTTCATCCGCAGTGTTGTCCTTCGTATCAACTCTCCTAACCTCAATCTCCCAGCGATCAACTATCTCCCGGATCAGTGTTACCACCTCTGAATATGTCTGGACTTCTGATGGGACCTGGGTTCCTTGGCCAAATCCACAGCTCCATTGTTATCACAATACAAAGGTATTGGATGCTCAATGGATGAAACCACACCAAGTTCAGTGATGAACTTCTTTATCCAGACAGCATCGTTGGCAGCGATGTATTCAGCCTCCATTGTCGAGTCTGCAACGGTTTCCTATTTGTAACTCTTCCAACACACCGCCCCTCCATTGAGGGTAAAGACAAATCCCGAGTGCGACTTAGAGTCGTCCTTATCAATTTGGAAGCCTGAATCGGTAAAGGACTCCACTTGGAGTTCACCGTTACCATACACCAAGAACATCTCCTTAGTCCTTCGCAAGTACTTGAGAATTTTCTTCACCGCTGTCCAGTGACTCTCTCCAGAATCTGCTTGATACCTACCCACTACACTTAGTGAGTATGCTACATCGGGTCTGGTACATAGCATCGCATACATGATAGAGCCAACTTCCGAAGCATAGGGTATCCCTTGCATGCGAGCTCTCTCTAAATCAGTCTTGGGAGACATCTTTTTAGTAAGAGTGAGTCCAGAGATCGTTGGTTGGTTGCCACGCTTGGATTCTTCCATACTAAACCTCTTTAGTATGGTGTCAATGTACCTGGATTGGGACAATCCCAGTATCCGTTTAGATCTATCTCTATAGATCATAAATCCCAGTATACAGGAGGCATCACCTAGAACTTTCATTGAGAATCTTTGTGATAAGAAGAGCTTGACCGAGTGCAGCATAGGAACATCATTTCTTATCAAGAGTATGTCATCCACGTACAATACGAAAAAGACAACCTTACTCTCTGCATCCTTCTTATATATACAAGGTTCATTTACGTTTTTGATGAAGTCAAACTCCTTGACTACAACATTAAAGAAGATGTTCCACTCCGTGATGCCTGCTTTAACCCGTAGATGGATTTAAGCAGCTTGCACACCTTTCCGCTGCTCCCACTATCTACGAAGCCCTCTGGCTGAGTCATGTATACGCACTCTTCTAAATCACCATTTAGAAAGGCGGTCTTAACATCCATTTGCCAGATTTCGTAGTCATGGTATGCAGCAATGGCAAGTAGAATCCGGATGGACTTAAGCATAGCCATTGAAGAAAAGGTTTCGTCATAATCCACACCTGGTCGTTGACGAAAACCCTTTGCAACAAGTCTTGCTTTGAAAGTCTCAGCATTTCCTTCTACACCAAGTTTCCTTTTAAAGATCCATTTGCTCCCAATGGGTTTTACCCCTTCAGGAGTAACTTCCAAAGTCCATACTTTGTTGGTGTATATGGATTCCATCTCGGATCATATTGCATTCAGCCACTTCATAGAGTCACCACTCGTGATGGCCTGCTCAAAACTGGTGGGGTCATCATCTTCCATGATGCAATCCTCGCTCCCACCATCAATGAGAAAACCGTAGTATCTCTCAGGTGGATGAGAAACCCTACTAGATCGGCGGAGAGGCTGGGGTTCGTTGGGTACTACTTAATCCTCTGGTTCGAATAAATCATCAGTTGTAGTTTGTGGTGCTGGAACCTCTTCCAGCTCTACCTCTTTGCCACTAATTTCTTTTGCAAGAAATTCCTTTTCTAAAAAGGTGGCATGTTGAGCAACAAACACCTTTTTCTCCTCACTGTGTTAGAAAAAAATACCTATAAGAATTCTTCGGATATCCCACAAACTTGCAAAGAACTGATCGTGCCTCGAGTTTGTCCGGATTTTGCCTTTTGACATAGGCCGGACAACCCCATATCTTAACTCGTTTAAGATATGGTCTCTTCCAACTCCATATCTCATATGGTGTGGTAGGTACAGATTTAGACGGAACTTTATTCAATAGGTATGCCACTGTCTCAAGCTCATGACCCGAGAAGGAAATAGGTAACTCAGCATTGATCATCATAGAGCGCACCATATCTAATTGGGTGCGATTCCTCCGCTCCGATACACCGTTGTGCTGTGGTGTATACGGAGGAGTAAGTTGAGAAAGAATCCCATTCTCTTTTAGATAGTCCAGGAACTCATTGCTTAAGTATTCTTCTCTTCGATTAGATCAAAGGATCTTAATACTTTTGCCCGTTTGGTTCTCTACTTTTTTCTTATATTCCCTTAATTTCTCAAAAGCTTCAGACTTGTATTTCATCAGGAATACATGTCCGTAACTTGAGAGATCGTCAGTGAATGTAATAAAGTAGGAGGAACCGTTCCTGGAATGTGTAGACATGGGACCGCATACATCACTATGTATCAGCCCTAAGAGTTCCGTAACTCTTCCTCCGTGTCCACTAAATGGAGTTTTGGTCATCTTGCCTTTGAGACATTACTGACAAGTATCATAAGATGATATTTCGAACGGATTCAAATATCTATTCTTATGCAACTTAGCTAGCGGTGTCGCATTGATGTGACCTAGTCTACAGTGCCACAAGAAGGATTCGTTCATTTCTTAACTCTTCCACTTGTGTGTGTTTTGTATATTAAGTACTGTAGTTTGGTTGAGAACATCTATACCATTATTTAACGATCCTGATCCAATCAACTTTTGATTCAGGAATATGTTCATAACATTAACCTGTACTACAAAATTATATCCTTCTTTGCTCGATAAAGAAACTGATATAAGATTGCATATAAGGGTCGGAATGTAATAGCATTCGTTCAGAACCAATGTAATAGCATTCGTTCAGAACCAATGTACTACCATTTGGTAATATAAGGTGATATTCGCCAACTGCCTTGGCTGCAACATTTGCACCATTCCCTACTCTTACGGAATGATCACCCTCTCCCAGTTCCCAACCTTTTCATAGCCCATGTAACATATTACATATATGGGATCCCGATCCGGTATCTAATACCCAGGACGTAGAGTGAACTGAGAAGCAATTCTCGATAACAAATACACCTGAAGAAGATGCATCAGCATGCTTGTTCTTCTTTTGGACGACGTGAGAATCCAGATATTCTCTTATTCCCTGCTCAGTCTTATAACACTTATAAGAAAAAATGGGACCAACGTTCCCCTGCTCAGTATAATAAGCAGGTTCAATCAATACATCCATATTATTATCTTGATTAAGGCCTGACATGGTCGCTACCTGGAAAGAGAGAGAAGAAAACACTTTAATGTATGCTCTTGCAAGATTAGAATGGTTATTATGTTATCTAATCAGTATGGCTCCCACTGTTTTCATCAAATCTTCACTAGCCAGGATTAATTACACCTTACAAGTTTGCCAATCTTTCAGCCAGGCCAGTGTTGGTACTTTGAGGGATGTTCCCCGTGCTTTCGCACAGAACTAATTTAAGTAAACCTCGTTTTCCCAGAGGCATAACCCCGTTAACACCTTTCTAGTCGCCTACTTGATTGGCTAATTATCCTCTGTAAAACTCTCCCAGGAGTAACTTTTACTCGCAGTGGGTATCAAGATCTATCTATCTCATAGAAGGTATGGAATCTCATTGCAAAATTCAACACTTGAAATTCCCGATAATATTCTTCCCCTAGCGATCTATGACCTTGATAAGGTCAACAAATCATAAATCGCAAGTCATGTTCAACCCGTCATTTCCTGATTGAATTAAACACACCCGCATGACCCTTGACAAGGTCAACAAGGCCGTTCGAATACCCTAATCCAATCACATCTCATGTTTTAGCAGATAAACATTAATTAGCTACCGTACACTGTGCCTTGGCAAGGTCAACAAACGCAGCACGAATACTAAGTAGGATTTATCTGAAATGACGGAGGGCTACGACAGGTTTTTCAGAAAACCTATTGCGTAATGAACTTGATATCGTTGTAGAAACAAGTGATTTTGAAAAGAAGTGTTTTTTAGGCTTTTCTAGTTTCGTTAAAGTGGTCACTCCCGGTGAAGGGATCTCGGCTCTTTCCTCATCGAATAAGATGCAGGGTATATCATATATACCGCTGTGCAAAGCAAGAACTATAGAAGCAATCAAAAACTAAACCGTGAGTTTATAGCATCTGCCAATTTTGCTAAAGTGGTCACTCCCGGTGAAGGGATCTCCGCTCTTTCCTCATCGAATAAGGTGCAGGGTATATTATATATACCGTTGTGCAAAGCAAGAACTATAGCTACCCTTTTTATAATGTTTTGATTCTACAACATCTTTTAGGTTTCTTTTCTTTTATTAATTTCATTAATAAATCTCATCAGTTATGCTTCCCAAGCATCACAGAAGAAACGAAAGCAGTAATATTTATATAACATCATATATATATAGTATAAGCATTCGTCTCGGGCCGTAATATGATCTTTTCACAGAACATTGCAATAGAAGATAACATATGAAATATTGGATACACTAGGACGTCCGTGTTTTACATCGAGCCTGTATAAAACACGGATTCCACAGTCTCGATGAATAGCCAAACCCACATTCCTAGACCCCTACGAGAGAGGCAAGCAACACTGGCAATTCTTGGGTTGAGAGACCCGGTCTCGTCTTCTCGAGATGGCCTCCCACTGGACCCTAGAACCCGGTTACTTATGATCCCCTCCTCGAGTCTATTCTAATGCGGAAAAGTAAATAATATACAATGGTGACATCATCCTCAACCCGGAAGTGCCCCAATAAATGAATATTACATACAAAGAATTTTACATGAATGAAAATAAAATCCCTCATCTCACATAAAACCCCCGGCTATTCAGAACACGACGATCCAATATAACATATCACAGTAACACATAATATCTCATATCATCAACGTAAGAAAGTATACGTATCCCGATTGTCGTTGATGTATAGCAACGAAGCCGGCGATACACCACATACTACGCTTACGGCCACAGAAAAGAAAGTGTAAGACTACAACATTTGGAATCCACAATCACTTTAGACATCTTAAATCTGAAATATCACATACTTCGCATTTCATGCCTAATTATATGAATTCCACATATTGTATCACATTCCAGATAAATAGACAATGTTAAACTTTCCGTTCGAATAATCAAATACCCAAGATTTCCTAAATATCTTAACACTTGAGCGATGTTCAAAAATTCCAGAACATGTCACAGCCCTAATGAACCATCCGTAGATGGGTCAAACCAACGCCTCACATGTGGCAACGCTAAACTACCACAAACCCTAGGGTTCAGTGGCAGTTTTGACGGTCACATAATCGAGTTAAGGTTACGTTCTTCTAGAGAATCCACAGATACGCTAGCATGATTTCCCGAAAGTTTTAAACAGAGGAAAAATCCAACACTTGAAAGTTTTCCGTCTTGGGAAAAATGAGTTATTGATATCCGTTCGAATCATTTAACACGTTCTAAATTACCCAAAAAACTAAACGATGTTAAACTTTCCGATCGAATCAACGAATTCTTAAGATCTCCAGAAAACTCAACACTTGAGTAATATTAAAAATTCCCAGAAGCATAACGTAATACCCAAGGATCACCTGTTGAAGTACGATCCCTGAATCCTCATGTTCGGCCGTGGAACCGCCGCCAATAGCAAGGTTTAGCCGCGGTTCGGCGGTGGCTTGATGGACTTAGGGAATCGTAATTCATAGATATCCATACAATTACCTGCTTAATTTTCGGAGTATTTTTAATACGGAAAAACCATCTTTTTAAAAAAATTCCAGAGAGGGGGTACAAAATGATGTTTCGAGGTTCGATCGGACTTTTAACTTCGTCTACACATCGCCTAAGGCTCTAGCTAGGCTCTGATACCACTGTAGGGTTACTAGGCACTATCACAAGGGTGTCTAAGGCATCAACCATGCCAAATCTAAATTTTTCAAGTGTCGAACAACCAAAAGCGAGGATCTTTGCTAGAGGATTAGGGTTAACAAAGCATGTAAACAACTTTACATCTAAGAGAGAGGGATTACTGAAAGGTTTGTTCAGCACCCTATAATGAGTTTTGAAGCATCACATGTCTCAAAGTTTGGATTTTGATGGTGCTAAACAAGCATGCAAAGGAATCGATCCTAGAAAATTAGGGTTACAAAACTAAAAGCTAATAAAATTAGGGTTTCGAGACTACAACCTTTGTAGCTCCCTTTTGCTGGACTCCTTGGTCTCTTGGGTGTTGGAAGAAGGTCCTCTTAAAGTCCTCTCACGTCCACGAGGATCCACCCGGAGTTCCCCGTCCAAGCTCGCAACTTCGAGAATCGAAGAGAACACTCTAAACAAGTTGGCTAAACTTGTGTAGAATGATGTTGTGGTTAAGATTCTCACTTCAAAAACCTTTCTTTATGAGTATTTTACTCACTAGAAGAAACTAGAAAGCAAATATTGAAGGAGGAAGAAGATGGAGGCTTTCTTTTTAACAAGAGTTAGAATGATCACCATGAAAAGAAAATAAAATATATCTTTATATATTTTATTTCTTCTCACTTCAAACCATGGTTAAACCTTTGAGTTATTATTTAATTAGGGTTTAAAACACATAAGGAAAGTTTAATCCAAGGTTAAGGGTAGGTGAGAATGGTTAGGTTAAAGAAGAGTGTAGAAACAACTCAAGAATTATCCTTTCCTTTTGTAATTTTGTTTTAAACAATAAATCAAATAATAATCCATATATTCAACCATGGTGTGAGTCTTATATTGCCACCATTTCCATGTGTAAACAACCATGATAGATAGGTGTATGTATGTATCTATGTATGCACATCCATATGTGCATGAAACTAGTAACAAAGAAAGAAAGAAAAACATACATGCATGCACACATCCATCATCCAAGAAAAGGTTTTAAGTGAGAAAACTAATGGTTAAATGATAAATCAACACTTGATTTATCAATCCAGCCATATCACATATGACCCAACCAAAAGCAAGCCGCCCGATCAATGTACGGTATCATATACGTGCATTTTAATCGGGTCCATGCGCATATCGCATACGCGCACCACAACATTTCGCCTGGACTAGGTAACTCCTTTGTGGGACTCTAAGACTCGTCAATACGCCGGCAGAGGGTAATGATCATATCAAGCACCCCTAAGCCGTAAGCGGTCAGCTAAACGTAACGGCCAACCGGGTATTGAGCGATCAGAAAAAAACAAGCGAACCTGTTACAACTCCCGTCGAGCCAACCGGCAACACTACTGTACAGTCCGGTCTCTTTGTCAAATATGCTGCATATCGAGCCTAGGGATGGTCACGTCGACCCCAATAACTCAATAAGTCATGCCGGTGAATGGTCTATAACAGATCGAGAAACTACTGATAACACTTATCAAGAAATCTCAGCAGCCCTGGCCAGGGACTTACTGATATAACCAGTCGGGCACAGCACAGCATCAACTCCCAATACCGGGAGAGACGAAACCCCTCCTATCGCTCATTGTCTTCGTGTGTCTCGGGACTGTACCCAACGGCCACCTGTTTGCACGACTCAGTAGAGCCGTGGTAGGGTGGCAATCAAAGTACAGTGGGAGAACACACAAGACTCCATGACGATCTGGGTCTACAGACTAACCTGTACCAGTGTTACCTGAGAACTGCTATCCGACGATAGATATAATTCCATATAGGAGTTCTCGGTGAGTCTGTCCAGTGTACCCAGTCACCACTGAGCACCCGTATACGATCTTGATGTCAAACATCAATGAATGTGGGAGCATTCATCGCCCATCGTATGGGTCTAGTATCATATACGCTAGTCTACTCTGGTATATCAATGCCCCGTCTCGACATACCTACGACTAGGGACTTTCCAGGATATGCTTATAGACTACAGATGTCCCACTAGTATGATCTCCATCATAATCAGAGTAGTCAAGCCGATATCCTCAGGGCTTTATCGGCATGTATAAATGAATAAAAGCATGATCAAATCAACATGTCAGATAAAGAAGAACCAGATAGCAAACTATCATGTCGAGAAAGAATGCATACTGAATATATATATATATACATGTACAAATACATCCGCTATCATATAATGGCCTCTAGGGCATACATATATCCAACAATCTCCCACTTGCTCTAAGGCCAGTTATTGGCGTATCTCATACCCAACATCTCAAAAAGTCGCTCATGCTGCGGCTGAGGGAGGGCCTTGGTGAATGGATCCGCGGCGTTATTCTTTGTGTCTACTCTCCTAATCACGATCTCGCGGTGATCTATAATCTCCCGGATCAAATGAAAACGCCTCAGGATGTGTCTGGACCGCTGATGGGATCTGGGCTCCTTGGCTAACGCCATAGCCCCATTATTATCACAATACAAAGGTATTGGATCAATAATGGTTGGAACTACTCCTAGCTCCGAGAGGAACTTCTTCATCCAGACGGCTTCCTTGGCAGCATCATTTGCAGCAATGTACTCAGCTTCCATCGTAGAGTCTGCAACGGTATCTTGTTTGGAACTCTTCCAACTCACCGCCCCGCCATTGAGGGTAAATACAAACCCAGAGATAGATTTGCTGTCGTCCTTATCGCTCTAGAAGCTTGAATCGTTAAAGGCCTCCATTTGGAGATATTCATTACCATATACCAAGAACAATTCTTTAGTCCTTCGTAAGTACTTAAGAATGTTCTTCACAGCTATCCAGTGGTTCTCCCCTGGGTTGGATTGATACCTGGTTACAACACTAAGTGCATAAGCTACATCTGGACGTGTACATAACATCACATACATTATAGATCCTACTGCCGAAGCATAGGGTATGATGCTCATGCGAGCTCTCTCTTCATCGGTCTTTGGACAAGAGTCCTTGGAGAGAGTGACCCCATGGCAAGCGGGTAAGGCACCCCGCTTGGAGTCTTCCATACTAAACCTTTTTAGGATGGTGTCAATGTACCTGGTTTGGGACAATCCCAATAACTTTTTGGATCTATCTCTATAGATCCTTATGCCCAGGATGTATGTGGCATCACCCAGGTCCTTCATGGAGAACCTTAGTGATAAGAAAGATTTGACCGACTGTAGCATAGGAATATCATTTCCTATCAGAAGAATGTCATCCACGTACAATACGAGGAATGTGACAGCTCTTCCTACAGCCTTCTTATAAATACAAGGTTCATCTGGATTTTTGATGAAATCAAACTCTTTGATAACATCATCGAAACAGATGTTCCAACTCCGAGATGCCTGCTTTAACCCATATATTGATTTAAGCAATCTACATGCTTTCCCGCTGCTCCCACGGTCAATGAAGCCCTCTGGCTGATCCATATAAACGCATTCTTCTAAATCTCCATTTAGAAATGTTGTTTTAACGTCCATCTGCCAGATTTCATAGTCGTAGTGAGCAGCAATAGCAAGTAGGATCCGAATGGATTTAAGCATGGCTACGGGCGAAAAAGTTTCGTCATAGTCCAAACCTGGTCTTTGACGAAAGCCTTTCGCCACAAGTCTTGCCTTATAGGTCTCTACCATCCCATCTACACCAATCTTTCTTTTAAAGATCCATTTGCACCCCACAGGTTTTACCCCAGGGGATACAACGTCCAAGGTCCATACTTTGTTGGTGTACATAGACTCCATTTCGGATCTCATGGCATCCAGCCACTTCACAGAGTCTCTACTCGTGATATCATGCTGAAAACTGGTAGGATCATCATCATCCATGATACAGTCTTCTCTGTCACCATCAATGAAGAAACCGTAGTACCTCTCCGGTGGGCGAGAAGTCCTACTAGACGTACGGAGTGGCCGAGGTTCTTCAGTTTCTGTTGCAACAGCTGGTTCAACCAAATCGTCATTTGTAGTTTGTTTCTCTAGAACCTCTTCTAGATCCACCACCTTGCCATCATCTTTATCTGTGAAAAACTCTTTTTCCAAGAATGTGGCATGTTGAGAAACAAACACTTTTTGTCCCTCTTTGTGGTAGAATAGATATCCATAAAAATTCTTTGGATATCTTACAAAGTTACACATGACTAACCGTGTCTCGAGTTTGTCCGGATTCTGCTTTTTAACATAGGCCGGGCAACCCCAAATCTTAATTCTCTTAAGAGATGGTCTCTTCCCATGCCATATCTCATATGGCGTGGTAGATAAGGTTTTGGTTGGAACCCTGTTTAGCAGAAATGCTGCAGTCTCCAATGCATGCCCCCAAAACGAGACGGGTATCTCAGCGTCACTCATCATGGACCGGACCATATCTAATAGGGTCCTATTCCGTCGTTCTGACACACCGTTGTGCTGTAGTGTGTAAGGGGGAGTGAGCTGAGAGAGAATCCCATTCTCTTTTAGGAAGTTTCTAAATTCTGTAATGAGATACTCACCACCTCGATCTGATCGAAGCATCTTGATACTCAAGCCGGTTTGTTTTTCTACTTCTTGTTTATATTCAATGAATTTCTCGAAAGCTTCGGACTTATGCTTTAATAAAAATACAAGACCGAATCTTGAGAAATCGTCAGTGAATGTAATGAAGTATGAAAAACCGCCTCTAGCCTGTGTAGACATTGGCCCACATACATCACTATGTATGAGGCCTAGGAGCTGAGTAGCTCTTTCTCCGGTTCCGGTAAACGGAGTTATGGTCATTTTACCCTTGATACAAGACTGGCAAGTCGCATAAGATTTATATTCAAAAGAGTTTAAATATCCATCTTTCTGTAACTTGTTTAGTCTTGTTTCGTTAATATGACCAAGTCTACAGTGCCAAAGAAAAGCTTCATTAAATTCTGAAAGTTTTCTTTTATTAGTGTGTTGTATACTGAAAACTGTGTGTTGATTTAGGACATATATTCCGTTATTAAGCGTACCATACCCAACCAACATTTGATTCAGATGAATGTTCATAACATTGTTCTGCAATACAAAATTATATCCTTCATTGTCCAACAAAGAAACGGATATTATATTACATAGCATACTTGGTACAAAATAACATGGATTCAAAACCAAAATACATCCAGATGGCAACCCCAAGTGATACTCTCCCACTGCGACTGTATGTACATTGGAACCATTTCCAACGCGGAGAGTATGGTCACCTGTCTTCAAAACCTTGCTATTTCTCAGCCCCTGCATAGAATTGCAAATGTGAGAACCTGAACCTGTATCTAATACCCAGGAAGCACAGTTTATTGAAAAACAGTTTTCTGTCACAAACGCACCTGAAGCAGAAGCATCCCCATGCTTCTTCTTGAGACTTAAGTACTCCGTGCAGTTGCGCTTCCAATGTCCTGTCTTGTGGCAATGAAAACATTCGCCCTTCCCCGAGTCTCCAGCCTTGGACTTTTCCTTTCCCTTCACCTTTTTAACTCCACCTTTAGGATTGGTGGGCTTCTTCTTTTTCTTTCCCTTGGCCTTAACTTTCGGGCGAGAAGAAGAAGATTGTCCAACAGTCATAACGGGAGTTCTTGCTGACTTCATAGTGCTCTCTGCACTCCTTAACATGTTAAGGAGTTTAGGGAGTTCCTTCTCCATGCCATGCATGTTGAAGTTCACTATGAACTGAGCAAAGGTGGAGGGAAGGGACTGCAGAATAATATCTATATATTGCTCATTGTCCATCGTCCATCCAAGGTCCTCAAGCTCTTCTATAAGAGCTATCATCTTCAGAACATGGTCTCCTACTGGTGTGCCAGGGGCCATTCGTATCTGAAACAATTTCTTTGATGCTTCGTATCGTAATACGCGGGATTGCTCTCCATACAATTCCTTTGTATGGAGCAATATACCGTGAATGTCCATATCCTCGTGCTGCTTTTGATGTGTGTTATCCATCGATGCAAGCGCGAGGCATTTTGCCATGGCACAGTCAGCGTCCCATGTCTTGTGGACTTCAATGTCCGCAACTGAGGATTTTGGACCTGGGACGGGCAGGGCTGAAGCCGTGAGGACATATGATACTTTATCATAAGTCAAGGCGATTTTCAGATTCCTCGGCCAGTCTTTATAGTTGGTCCCATTCAGTTTGTTTTTATCTAGTAAAAGCTTGAGTCCAGTCATGGGTATCTGCCATTAAGAGAGAGAAAAGAATACACTCAGCGAAAGCTCTTGCATAGATCAGATTGGTTATTATCTTGTCTAATCGATATTTCCCACAGCTTTTATCGAGTTTTTCTTTCAAACCTTAAAAAGAAAAACTAGCCAGGATTAATTACAGTCTACAACTTCGCTAACCGTTCAGCCAGGCCAGTGTCGGTACTTGAGGGAGGTTCCCCGTGCTTTCGCACGGACCTAATTAAAGTAGACCTCGTTTTCCCAGAGGCGGAGCCCCGTTAACACCTTTCTAGACACCTAATGAGTTAGCTAATTGTAAACTGTAAAACTCTCCTAGGAGCAACTATTGCCCACAGTGGGATCGGGATCCAACCATCACATGGAAGGTATGCAATCTCATTGCAAATTTCAATTATTGAAAATCCCGATGTGGTTTTTACCCCTAATACTCGTGACCTTGGCTAAGGTCAACAAATCACGAGTACTAGTCAAGCTCAACCCCTCATTTCTTGATTAATTAGACCCGTTCACATGACCCTTGGCTAAGGTCAACAAAGTCATATGCCCATCCTAATTAATCTGCATCATATGCATTTGTAGGAAGACATCACTTAGCAACCGTACACTACGCCTTGGCTAAGATCAACAAACGTAGCACGAATACTAAGTACTCTACTTCCTAAAATGACGGAGGGTTGCGGATGATTTTTAAGAAAATCTTTAACGCTTTGAGCTTGATATCGTTGTAGAATCAAATGGTTTTCAAAAGGAGTGGCTTAAGCTCCGCAGTTTTGAAATATAGCTTTTTCATAAATAGCCGAGTGGTTTTTAAATCCGATTCTACAATATCTTTTTAGGTTTATTTTCTTTACATTAATCACATTAATGTAATCCCATCATTTAAGTCCTTAAGCCAATCACAGAAAAGAAACGAAAATAACACGTACGCTTATGCCATTCGCATTCGCCGCAATGTTCCGTTATGCACCGTTAGGTTACTTAACTAACGGCATACCGGGACGGGACTAGCGCGGGTGTAAAACATAAGCAACGTCTACTATATATCATATATATAATATGTCATTCGTCTCAGATATCACAGAACACAGGCAGCAGAAACATAGATATAACGTGGGATATACTAGGACGTCCGTATTTAGTATTTTGCCAGAATAGAAAATACGGATTTCACAGTCGCGATGAATAGCCAAGCCCACACCCTGGACCCCTACGAGAGCGGCAAGTGACCCTGCCAATTTTGGAGTTTAGGAGACCCGGTCTCGACTCCTCGAGATGGCCTCCCACTGAACCCCAGAACCCGGTCACCTGTGCTCCCCTCCTTGGGTCCATCCTAATGCGGAAAAGTAAATAATATACAACACTGGTGACACAACCTCAACCCGGAAGTGCCCCAAATAAAAGAATATTACATTACATTTGAATTTACATGAATGAAAATATAAAACTCATCTGACATAAAAAAAACTCCGGCTATTCAATCGCGACAATCCTGCACATCATATCTCAGCAACACATAATATCTCATATCATCAACGTAAGTAAGTATGCATACCCCAATTGTCGTTGATGTATAGCAACGAAACTGGCGATATCGTACATACTACACTTACGGTCACAGAAAAGAAAGTGTAAAACTACAATATTTGGAATCCACATTCTTCTTTAGACATCATAAATGCGAAATATCACATATTTCGTATTTCATGCCTAAACTATATGAATTCCACATATTGTATCACATTCCAGATAAACAGACAGTATTAAAGATTTCGAACGAACGATAAAGTACCCAAGATTCACTAAAGCTCAACACTTGTGCAGGGTTCAAAAATCCGGAGTGTGACACAGTAGTAGCGGTCCAACCGTAGAAGGGTCAAGCCAACGCCTCACATGTGGCACGCCGTACTGCCCCAAACCCTAAGGTTCAAAGGGCAGTTTAAGACGGTCACATAATCGAGTTAAGGTTTGTTGTCTTCTAGAGGGTCTACCACAAAAAGACTTGCACGTATCTCCAAAGTATTTAAACCCCGTGAATAGTGAGCAAATGACACACGTTCAAACACTTCAATACTTTCTAATTTACCCGGATAAACAACGAAATGAAAATTCCGATCGAATCTACGCGTCCAAAACCATCTCCAGAAAATACAGTACTATATTCAGATTAAACATACCTAAAACACTGTACAAGCAGACATAAGAATTATAGTGTAATTTTCATGCAATGATACCACTGTACGGCCACGGAGCCGCGGCCTAAGCAAGGAATTGCCGCGGTTCCGCGGCCATTTGAACTGTTCAAGGTATCGAATTTCACCATATTTCTTAGTTTTCCCTGCTGTATTTTTTAAGTATTTTTAATTCTGAAAAAGGTCAGATTTTAAAATTTGTCCAGAGAGGGTCTAAAAAAGGCGTATTTTTGTCCGATCGGGATTTTTACTTCGTAAAAGCGTCGCCTAATGTTCTAGGTCGGCTCTGATACTAATGAAAGGTTTGTTCAGCACCCTATAATGAGTTTTGAAGCATCACATGTCTCAAAGTTTGGATTTTGATGGTGCTAAACAAGCATGCAAAGGAATCGATCCTAGAAAATTAGGGTTACAAAACTTAAAGCTAATAAAATTAGGGTTTCGAGACTACAACCTTTGTAGCTCCCTTTTGCTGGACTCCTTGGTCTCTTGGGTGTTGGAAGAAGGTCCTCTTGATGTCCTCTCACGTCCACGACGATCCACCCGGAGTTCCCCGTCCAAGCTCGCAACTTCGAGAATCGAAGAGAACACTCTAAACAAGTTGGCTAAACTTGTGTAGAATGATGTTGTGGTTAAGATTCTCACTTCAAAAACCTTTCTTTATGTGTCTTTTACTCACTAGAAGAAACTAGAAAGCAAATATTGAAGGAGGAAGAAGATGGAGGCTTTCTTTTTAACAAGAGTTAGAATGATCACCATGAAAAGAAAATGAAATATATCTTTATATATTTTATTTCTTCTCACTTCAAACCATGGTTAAACCTTTGAGTTATTATTTAATTAGGGTTTAAAACACATAAGGAAAGTTTAATCCAAGGTTAAGGGTAGGTGAGAATGGTTAGGTTAAAGAAGAGTGTAGAAACAACTCAAGAATTATCCTTTCCTTTTGTAATTTTGTTTTAAAAAATAAATCAAATAATAATCCATATATTCAACCATGGTGTGAGTCTTATATTGCCACCATTTCCATGCGTAAACAACCATGATAGATGGGTGTATGTATGTATGTATGTATGCACATCCATATGTGCATGAAACTAGTAACAAAGAAAGAAAGAAAAACATACATGCATGCACACATCCATCATCCAAGAAAAGGTTTTAAGTGAGAAAACTAATGGTTAAATGATAAATCAACACTTGATTTATCAATCCGGTCATATCACATATGAACCTATCAAAAGCAAGCCGCCCGATCAATGTACGGTATCATATACGTGCATTTTAATCGGGTCCATGCGTATATCGCATACGCGCACCACAACGTTTCGCATGGACTAGGTAACTCCTTTGTGGGACTCTAAGACTCGTCAATACGCCGGCAGAGGGTGATGATCATATCAAGCACCCCCAAGCCGCAAGCGGTCAGCTAAACGTAACGGCCACCCGGGTATTGAGCGATCAGAAGAAAACAAGCGAACCTGTTACAACTCCCGTTGAGCCAACCGGCAACACTACCGTACGGTCCGGTCTCTTCATCAAATATGCTCCATATCAAGCCTAGGGATGGTCACGTCGACCCCAATAACTCAATAAGTCGTGCCGGTGAATGGTCTATAACAGATCGAGAAACTACTGATAACATTTATTAGCAAATCTCAGCTGCCCTGGCCAGGGACTTACTGATATAACCAGTCGGGCACAGCACAGCATCAACTCCCAATACCGGGAGAGGCGAAACCCCTCCTATCGCTCATTGTCTTCGTGTGTCTCGGGACTGTACCCAACGGCCACCTGTTTGCACGACTCAGTAGAGCCGTGGTAGGGTGGCAATCAAAGTACAGTGGGAGAAAACACAAGACTCTATGACGATTTCGGGTCTACAGACTAACCTGTACCAGTGTTACCTGAGAACTGCTATCCGACGATAGATATAATTCCGTATAGGAGTTCTCGGTGAGTCCGTCCAGTGTACCCAGTCACCACTGAGCATCCATATATGATCTTGATGTCAAACATCAATGAATGTGGGAACATTCATCGCCCATCGTATGGGTCTAGTATCATATACGCTAGTCTACTCGGGTATATCAATGCCCCGTCTCGACATACCTACGATTAGGGACTTTCCAGGATATGCTTATAGACTACAGATGTCCCACTAGTATGATCTCCATCATAATCAGAGTAGTCAAGTCGATATCCGCAGGGCTTTATCAGCATGTATGAATGAATAAAAGCATGATCAAATCAACATGTCAGATAAAGAAGAACCAGATAGCATACTATCATGTCGAGCAAGAATGCATACTGAATATATATATATATACATGTACAAATACATCCACTATCATATAATGGCCTCTAGGGCATACATATATCCAACAATTACAACATTTGTAGTCCGCTCCTTCACTTCAGAAGATCCGTGTAGTAGTCCCTTCGACACGATCCATGAACTTCCGGACTCTAGAGAGGCTCCATAAGCCGAACGATCCATGCTTGCTTGAAGTCTTCGTTTTCGAAGATGATCTACCATGAAGAATCTTTAACTCAAACTCTCACTTCTCTAATCAAGTATTAGTGAAGTGAACACCCTTATCTAAGTGGCTAGAATAGATAAGGATGATGAAGTAAGAATTTAGTTCTCTTATTCTTTCAATTTCTCACTCTTATTCATCTCTAACCCAAAAGCTAGAAAGCTTTTTAGGAGGAAGAAAAAGAAGAAATCTATTTATGATGAATAATGAAATTATTATATTGTTATAAATCCAACCTTGGGTTAAGTATGAAGGCTTAACCCTTGTAGAGAATTAGCTAGGGTAAACGGTTTGGGTTGGGTTAAGAAATATCTAAATAAAATATCAATACAAAATATCTAAGCTTAAAACAAAATAAAGCTTTTAGAAAGTTCATGAAAAAGCTAACCCAAATCAAACCCTAACTATATTTAATCTCCACAAATCATGTTACATTTGTAATCATAACTTGTTACAATATTATATATCACATATATAATATATTTTAGTCACAAAAGAAAATAATACAATTAACATATATCGCATATATATCAATGTATTAACCGGTGAGAAAATGAATCAATAAAGCGAGCTTATATTAGTTAATGTAATATAATATATCACATATATAATTATACATTAAATTATCGAATCAACACTTGATCCGACAATCCGGCTATATTGCATATTACCGACTAATATAACTTGTACCGATTCATCGAATCAACCCTTGATCCGATGACCCGGCTATATCACATATACCCAGCCGATATCATATATCGCGAGAACAGAATACGGTATCTCATATCGTAATATTCTCGGTCCCGCACATATCACATATGTACTCCTACTCCGTTTTGCTTGAGTCAAGAAACCTCTGTGTAGGACTCTAAAGAATCGTCAATACTCCGACAGTAGGTGATGATCATATCAAACACCCACAAGCTGCAAGCGGTCAGCTAAACGTAACTGCCACCCAGGTATTGAGCGATCAGATGATCAACAAGCAAGCCTGTACAATCTCCTGTGAATCCAATCAGTAACACTACCGTACAGTCCGGTCTCTTCGTCTGATATGTCGCATATCAGGTCTAAGGGTGGTATACGTCAGACCCCAGCAACCGATAAGTCATGTCGATGTGAGGCTCATAACAGGTTGAGAAACTACAGATAACACTAACCAGTAGCACTCTATATTAGCCCTGTCCTGGGACTTTCGGTTATAGTCAATCGAACACAGCACAACATCAACTCCCTATACCGGGAGAGACGAATCCCCTCCTATCTCTCATTGCCTCCATATGATTCGGGACTATACCCAAAAGCCACCGTTTTGCACACCCTCTTGGACGTGGTAAGGTGGAAATCAAAGCACAATGGGAATCACACAAGACTCTAAGACGATCTCGGGTCTACAGACTAACATGTACCAGTGTCACCAGAGAACTGCTATCTGACGATTGATATAAATCCATCTAGGAGCTCTCGGCGAGTTCGTTCTGTGTACCCAGTCTCCACTGAGCACCCGTACACCATCTTTCATGTCAAACACCAATGGATATGGGATCATCCATCGCCCATCATATGGGTCAAGATGCGTATACGCTAGTCTACACTGGTGTATCAATGCCCTGTTTCGATACACCCTCGACTAGGAACAGTTATAGGATGTAATCGTTGACAACCCTGGACCCACTAGTATGATCTCATCATAGTCCCAGTAGTCGAGTACATATCGTAAGGGCTTTATCAATATGTGAGAGCAAGACAATAAACTAATACAAGTCAAAATGTTAAGACAAAGTGAAACCAAACAGCATACAATCATGTCGAGCAAGAAAGTCCTCTCTGTATATATCCAAGCATCCATTATAATATACATCATATGTAAAATAATGACCTCTAGGGCATATATATAACTAACATGGGTTACCATTCCGGGTCCACCATGTACCCGCAATCGGCCTCATCCAGCTCCTCGATTCAGGTTCACATGTCACACGTCTCAGAACCGAGAAAATGCATGGTGGACGTACTGAAATCTCATATCAAGAGGAACCGTGCTTTTAAAACAGTGCATATTTTCTTAAAATAATACCACGGTTCTCAAATCCAGAAATCACATGAATCCAAAACTCAATGCGTAAATTCATGCAATGTGTCGTATAACACTAAGAGTAAAAAGGGAAAACCTCTCTTTTAAAAGTATCCAGTTTTGAAAATATCTCATGCGGTCCCTATTTTCTAAAAAGCATAGCCAATATCATCCATGTATGTAACATATGTGTGTATATAGGTATGGATGTGCAAGTGGATATATATGAAAATATAAGTGTAGCAATGTGTATGTGCACTAATATGGATACAATGTGTGTATGTGCGCAAGTATGGCTATGTCAAGGTATGTGTGCACCAATATGGATATACAATGTGTATGTGCAAAAGTATAGATATATCAAGGTATACGTGCACCAATATGGATATACAATGTGTATGTGCATAAGTATAGATATATCAAGGTATGTGTGCACCAATATGGATATACAATGTGTATGTACACAATATGTGGCAGAAACATGTCTAATCATCAATGATGCGATAATCAAAATGATGTACGGTTCGTAGCAATCCTATAGTGCGAGTGTTATGGCAATGACTAACGGTGTGAGTGTAACAAACAAATAGTGCTCGTGCAGCTTGAACCGTTAGTGACAGTGCGGTGTCATATAACTACCATTTCTATATGCAACAAAAGAGGGGTATGCTACAATAGTACATATGCGCGAGCAATATACATATAAATATATGCGACTACAATATCCTATCACGCCCTGACGCTTAATGCCATACGGGTGATTTCCCCGTAGATGTTAAATCTACTCACCCGGTCTCGTGCTAAGTGTAGCCGACCACTTGTTTCCCCATCTTTGCGGCGTCCGATGTACCCGCCTGCGAACCTAGAATTTACACAAAGAATACACATAAGCAAAAATCCTACAAAAACGCGATATCGAAACCAAACTAGAAACTCGCGTCGTGAACTAAACGCGTGTGTATCCGATAGGCTGAAACGTGTGTATTCGAGTCTGAAACTATCCTGACACGTCGCGACCTGCAGGAACACTAAACCCACTCACGTATCACACGTGTCACGCAAGCTAAACGTATTGGAAAACGGTATTTTGCTCCAGATTTTGACTCGAGTAAAAATATAAAAAGTTGCATATGCCAAAACACTCAAATATACAACAGACTACCTTAGACCAAACCCCAGCACTCAACTACCCTTTCTGGCCGGAACGAATAAATTTGCGGCCCAGGTTGGGAAATAGGGGCTCATGCTTCATGTGTGTGGTCTAGGTCTAGTGCGCATGCTCCAGTAATCTCATATTTTGTCTGAAGTAACCGGGTCAACAGCAGATCACAGAAAGGCTAAAATTTCCCTTAAAATGTTAAATTTGCACTAAATTGAAACCCTATTGTATTTTAGTGAAAACTGGTTTTAAATATCAGTTTAAATGGCATAATAACACTTAGTTAAGTTAAACTAACCTTAAAAATCACAACTTGGCCAAATATCCACTTAAATCACCATTTCTAGCACTAAAACTCATAATAAACACTAACCGAAGATAAATAATACATAAGTTTAGCAAGCAAAGATGTTGGGCTAAGAATTATACCTCGCTTGATCTTAGTATGCAGGAAAAGGAGAAGAAGAAGAAAAGGAGATGTGCTTGTTTTTGCTGTTGCTGCTTGCTACTACTGCTGCTTGGAGCTGCTGCTGCTGCTTGGAGCTGTTCCTACTTGTGCTGCTGCTACTTGTGCTGCTGCACTTGGGTGTTACTGCTGCTTGCAACTGCTGCTGCTGTTTCAGCTGAAGTGTGTGTGTGTGTGAGTGAGAGAGAGAAGTGAGGAAATGAGTGTAGAAACAAAAAGAAATGAGAGCACAAGAGAGTCAAACCCCCCTCTCTCTTTCCTCATTAAATGCAAGCATGGGCAAGCCATCATGCTCTCTCTCTCTCTCTCTCCAAGTCAACCGACAACCACCATTCTTTTTTCATTTTAAAAAATTAACCAAAACACTTAATAAAATTCAAATTAGCTTAATGAGAATGGGTTAGTCCACCATGGTTCCTAAACATGGTTTAACCCTAAAGTTTAACCCTAGTTTACATGCAAATGTGTGTGCAAGCCCAATAAAATTCTAATAAAATATTCATTAATTTTGATAAAATATTTGAAAATCGTTTTGGTAAACTTTTTACTAAAAACCATATATTAAAGTATAATTAGCCACTAAACACAGTCTAAGGTGTTACAACATGGTTCGGCCAAAGCAATTGGTAGCCACCTCATTTCGGCTATGAAGGAAAGAACAAGGAAATGGCCAAAAATGATACACACAAATCAACCAAAAATTAAGTGCATAAATAACACATTAAAATAATATTTTAATTAGGGAAAAATTCCACGTGAACCAAAACTTCCAATTGACGCCCAAAGCCCGCGCACTAGCACTATTATAGTTAAACTAGGCGCAATTAAGTCTGTACAGAGGTTTGATCACAATCGGGTTAAAACGGAAAATACCGACTATTTTACCCTAAAACGGAAAATTTCGCATAACGATTTCAGAAACGTTACAATCTTCCCCCCTTAAAGAAATTCGGTCACCGAATTTAAATTTAAACCCCCAAATGCTAAAACATTGCAATAAACAGCTAAATCAACGGGGCTCCGAAATCACGGAAGAAACAGAAAACAACAACGCATCCTGTGCGCCGGAAAAATGACTACGAAACTCAAAACCGATCTCCGTCAAGCGTCATGCAAATCATCAGACTTGCACGCATATCATCGGAGTTACAAAGGAGATACATATCTCAAATCCACTACGGAAATCTCATATGCACTAATCAAATACTATAATGCACATATATAGTACGAATCCTTTTTGAAAAAATCTCCAAAAACGGAATAAATCATATGCAGAATCTTTCCTGAATTGCCCTGTGATGCGTAACTGACGGCACAAGTGACGGATGCTCATTTATAAAGTAATAATATACTCTCATATAAGTTTTGCTCAAAATATACGTCCCGCCCTTTTTAAAATATCCCAAAAGGTTTTCTTTTGTAAACTTCGTGTAACTCACAGATACGTAAGAAATAGTGAGACATAAATCGGCTGCAATCTCATGATAACTTTTTATGCGTGCAAAGTACACAGGTACTGTCTTCGGATCAGTCCTGCTAGGGTACTACAATGAATAGGGCCTCATCATGAAAACAATATGCTCAAAAGCAAAATCAGCCTCAAAAGGCGAATCCAAAAATCACGTGCGTCTGGTGCGCAAGGAAAACAAATCCAAGTATAGGTGCCACAATTTGCAAAAAAGTAAGACTAAGTGCAATAGTTGTGCACGAAAGCATCTGTCTAATGCAACTGGCATGCACGATAATAACAACTGATCCATCAAAAGTGCCCGAAAATCTCAATCCAGTGCAACTATCATGCACGAACGAAAATCCCAATCGAGTGCATCTGGTGTGCACAAATCACATCTCACATCATGCGTCCAACATGCGTGAAAATCCAAATCAAGTGCTTCCGTCACGCACACAGAATCCAATACCAAGCGCGTCAGGTCCGTAATAAGCATCAAGTGCAGTAGCATGCACGAAAACGAACCTCAAGTACACACGCACACGAAAACACAAATCCAGTAAAATGAATGCTCAAAGGCATAAATCGGCTGCAACAAATGCACGGAATTTGAATCCGGTGCATCCAGTCCACCAAATATCAAATCTTGTGCATCCACTGCACGAAATATCAATCCTGTGCATCCCCTGCATGAAATATAAAATCCTGTGCATCCACTGCACGAAATAACATAACCACTGTAGGAAATCCAGGAAAACATAAACATGTGCAGCTAAGGCACAAAATCGACATCAACACAACGGTGTATAAAATATATCAAGTGCAATAACTATGCACAAAAATGTTAATACCTAGTAGGTGCAGCCACGGTGCACGAAAACAATATCCTGAAACTCAATCATCAAAACTATAATCCAAGCGATATAAGCGTGATACTGGGATCACAAAAGGAAATCGCAACAAATGACATTGAAGATACACCTCCTACAATGTCGAAAAAATGTCGGTGCGCCCAAACTGGCAGAGCAAGAACATCCGCTTGCCTCCTGCTCATAGTCTGGCGTCTTCTGTCTCCGGGTCCTCATTTCTCTTTTGATCACAAATATCGCACTCTATCGGCTCATCTCCCCGATCAGGTGTGCTAACGGAAATGATTCCGCTCTGGCACTCCTCAGGTCATCTCTCGGCCAATTAGTATGATCACTCATAAAGCAGTACGTCACTGGCGTCGGCCAATGGCGCTCTAAATACACGTGACAGAACTGATCCTCGGCGTAATCTCATCGCAGCAGTGTCCTAGAAGGAACCGCCTCAAGGTCTCCTGCGATCTTGCTAATACCGAACTGTACAGAGGCTAGTACACTTACATAATCTTTTCTCGTTCTCTGGATATCTGCGTTCTCGGCACAGCATTTTCTCGGGAACTGGCCATATCCCAACGCATCTGCATACATATCAGATCTCTAATCTCGAGGGGGAGTAACAACAGCTTGTCAGCATCACACACGAACCTCTCGTCCCACTCGTCCTTATTATCGTCCACTTTGACACCATATCATGCTATCTGCGTACGGCAAATGTTCTCGACGACAATCAATCCGGAATCTCTCGCACGGACTCGAAATCATGAACTCGGTATTTTCATAACTCTGTAGAAGATATCTAGACGAATGCGTCCTCGGGAACTCGTCCCAACCATCTGAGGAATACTCAAAGTTCATCCGTGTCTCGATCAACTCATAAAACATCTGGGTGAGGTCCTTCCATCTGAAACTGGTCAGCTTAACGATCTCACATCGGAACATCCGACAAACAACGTCATCTTTTGATCGATCTAATCTAGAATTGAGTGAGATTCTCCACACTTGAAATCTTCAACTCAACAGGGCCTGCGTCGACGCATCAAATTTGACGAATCTCCTCCGTCTCTCAACTCAAGATAGTCTAGCTATCACCTATCGCATCACTGCCTGGAAGCTCCAGCAATCTCAGCTCGTAAGCTCTGGAAGCGACACCACATCAATCTCGGCAAAAGCTGGGTCATCTGTCTGCACGGTCGATGACATCACAATCTCTAAGGTACGCACTATCTCAACAGTCCTCTCACAGCAGGCAGCCTCCAACAAAAGCCTGATCATCCGGTACATAACCGCACACTCGCCTCAAACGAGAGGTCACAACACCACACTATATTGATACGTTCCCATGTCACAAGAAAACACGATGGTCAGTCCTCGTCCACGATGAGCTCGCCCTGACCGCATCACCAGCAGCTGCTCAATCAACGCTCAAACCATGGTGACACGAACCTTAATCAAGTATCGGCGAAAAAGATCAAAGTCATGAAATGAATCAACAGATCCAAAAAGAATATATGATCATATGGAGGAATGGAATCAGTGAGTGTATGATCATGTAAACGAATAGAATCATGGATCTTAAATGGATATATAATCATGGAAAACAAAGATAATCATCAGTGTCAAGATATGTACATCCTAAGGTTTCTTAAGTGGAGTATCGTATCGTAAATATGCCGCGAAATATACGTGCGGTACGTCACTCTACTCAAGCTACCTACTGCATCAATCAGGGTCAGCCTATGAAACGAAAGTTCGGGTCTAACACTCCCTTCTTCAAGTCTAAGCTCCGTAAGGTCAAGCCTAGGTTCCAAAATATATACGCCCTTGACCCCACATAGTCAAACCTAGACTCGAGCCAAGGTTAAACCAAGCGCTCTGATACCAACTTTGTCACGACCTAAAATATTAGCTCGTGACCAGCACTTAAATCACTCGACGTCTACAGGAGTAACGTAATTCAAGTAAACTGAAACCCAGAAATCTAAACCTTTTTAAGAAATAAAGATACAATAAATCATGTTCTGTCTTATGAAAAATTGGGCAGCACCTCCTTTGTAAAAACAAACCCTGAAAACGAATACAACAAAGAATAAAAAGAAATCATCCCAAACAGGAGCAAAACACGCCCAACGGCGGAAACAACCAACACAAGTATAAATAACAAGTATACGACGCCCAACGGCGAAGATCCATGTAAGGAAATAAAGTAAAGCATGACATCAAATCCAAAAGCGAACATAAAACCCATCGCTTAAGTTCGTAACTACAAGTCCTCTAATTCTGCAACATATACAATTTTCTAGTTTCTGAATTGATGGAGTGACTAAATATAATATGAATAATGAATACAAGAAGGGCACGATCCATTATGTACCACCTATCATAAGCAAGTCACCCGAAAACAGCTGTGTGCCAGCGATACCGCAACTGATCCATGCGGTCAACCTGCAAGAACTGTGGCACAACGGTGGTGAGTTGGCAACTCGTGAGAAGAAAACAGCATCAGGTAGAAATCTAAATAAATAACGATTCCTAGGTCAACTATATCATAAAGGTAATACTATGATATGTAGGGTGACCGTATCTGCATATGTGCCAACACATAAATAAATCCTAATAGCAAGTGGATATCATCCAACAATATAGTTAAAGCATGTATCCAGGTGGATCTCGTCCAACAATATAATCAATGCTTGTATGCAGTGGATCTCATCCACGTGTCAACCACTGACACAAAACTCCTGCATGTATATATCATTAAAGCATATACAGGTAAATATGAGGATATATAGCAACGTGAGTACCTCGCAACACAACAAAATCATGGAAACTTGAGTATCTAACCTCGACACTCGAAACATCATGAAACCCGTGTCTAACATCGACACGTAAATCTTCATGCTCAGGAGCCGTCCCCACGACTGGCCCTGATGTAAGTACATCTCATTGAACCTGAGTGTGCACATCGACACCCGAAATCCACGTAGCATGTCTGAACATAACTCCGGTCGGTATCCTTCAGATATCCGCCGAGTCCAAATAAAATCACCGGTAGGTAGTGGCTCCTATGCCAGGCTCATCGCCTACTCCACGAAATCACCTCTCGCCCTGGGGTACCATACCGGGTCCACCATGTACTCACAGACGGTGTCTCCCACTTCTCGAATCGGGTTTCACATGCTAATCTCAGAACCGAGAAATCACATGGTGGAAGTACTGAAATATCATATCAAGAGAAACCGGGTTTTCAAACAACACATAATTTCTTGAAATACCCCCAGGGTTCTCAAATCCATAAATCACATGAAATCGATATCTCAATGCGTCAATCCATGAAAACTGATATAAGCAACATAAAACAACAATATGAGCATATAAAGGGAAAACCGCTCTTTTAAATGAATCCAGCTTTAAAATATATCATGTGGTTCCCAAATTCTTCGAAAAACAAGTGCAGCATCATATGAGATGTACATGTAACTGTAGCAAGGTATAAGTATTTACATGTAAGCAAGTATGTATGATGCATTTCATAAGCGCAATAGCACAATAATCAACGTCCCAATATCACATGTCAATACAATACCACTTAGGGGTATATGCAACTATAGCAAGATATATGGGTGTACATGTCAGTATGTAGGCATGATGTACATGTAGCTGTAGCAAAATATGTGGGTGTACATGTCAGTATATCATGCAACCTAGCATAGTGATGTGAACATAGCAGTGTATCATAGCATGATGTAGCAATTCTACTGTGTAAGTGACATAGCAATTATCGATGATGAAGTGTGTGAGCCGGCAATCTGTGTAAGTGTAATATACGCATCATCGATAATGGTGTAGGTGTACTAGCACAGGAATAAGAAATGCAATGAGAATAGCATGAATGCAGCACAATGCATATAGTGAATCAAATGCTATAAGGTATACATATCAACAAGATCGAGTCGGTGAATCTTTCAATCGGCATCCAGCCTCACAAAATCACGTACGGTACAATCCATCATACGGTATCCTCTAATCAGGGGTATGGATAACTCAACATGTAAAACTCATCGCGTAAGATAATCTAACGTACGGCGGCATTAACCAAATAGAGATTCCATCAACCTATACAATATCGGGGGTACGAATCTAAGTCTCGTACGGCCTATCACTCATTATGTAATCATTATCCATATAAATATATACCTATCTCTCAGGTCACATCCATGTCGAAGTCGTATCAGGGGACCTACAAGGTATCAACAATCTCATATCGACTCGAATCTATAAAATGACATATCACACTAAGTCATCATATCGCATCGTATACTCGTTCATCACATTAATATCTCGCATCACATTAAATAAACGTCACACTTGTTCTCTTTTAAATCGTACTTATCATTTCATTTTCTCCTAAGTCAAATGTTCGTTAGCATAAACTTCTATCATATTATCGTTTGTAAATCCTACAATCATGTCCGTCGAGTATGATTTATCATGATATAATAATCAAACGATAATCCATTTCAATGGTTGCGGGGTGCTATACGACATCCATCCGACTTCCCCCGTAGATATAAATCTACTCACTTACTAGACTCCTCGCTCTAGCCGCAGTCAATGCGCTTCGTCGTCTCGGAATCCATGCGAATGTACCTATAATCAATAGGTATTCGTAAAGCTATTAACATCAAATTCCGAAATCCAAATACGACACGCGGTGCGCTCATAGTTTAGAAGCTATAGCCTGCGCATGCAAAACAACCAAACAACCCTCATCGTGGATGTACAAACGTCCAACGACCAAAAACAAAAATCCAGTCGTAAAACACAGAAATCCAAATACCAGGAAACATAGCCAAAACCCTCACTAGGGTCGCTATAAATGAAAACTGCCATGCCAAAAACCCAATAGTACAAATACTCATTCACAACACAATAATTATCATATGTAATAATATATACACCATCACCATGTCCATTAAAACCCACGTCTATTTTTTACCAAAAACCTAGTAAACAATTTATATCATTTTAGCTCATTTTAACACAAAGCTAGATGTTTTAAACAATCTAGTGATCATAATTATCATAAAGCGGCTTAATTAAGTCATCCAAACTATTTCTACCATTTTATCTCATCAAAACATGTTTTAGTGAAACCTAGTTTGCTAATTATCTCAATTAGACAAATAGGAATTTAACAAATATCATTATAACAAATGATTAGGTTATCCAAGTCTACACATCAATATTAACCACATTAACTATTCAAAACCCTAACTTGTAAACTGTAAAGTGGCTTAAGAAATTATACCGATCGATCCGTGTCCTTCGGTCTTTAGCTAACATTCCATGCTCCTCGCGGAATCTCCGATCTCCGGTCTCCTCGTCGAAGTGGCACCATGTCAACGAATCTTTATACGGGCTCCCGCTTCAAACTGAAGCAACTTGGACATGAAGTTTGCTAGCTGACATGTCCAAGATTGAAGTAGAGAGAGTATAGAATATTTTGTCTCAAGGCACCCAATGAATTGGGTGAAGGTAAATGAAGTTGCCAATTTGAAGTGGAGAGTGTGAGCATAGAAATTTGGCTTTGAAAAATCTTTGTCACCATGAAAATGGGCTCGGCCACCCTAATTGCTATATGGGGATTTTGTTTTGGGTGCTCACTGGAATGTGAAGTGAAGTGTAGTGGTGGGTTTTAAAAAAGTAAATTAATACACATATATAAAAACCTCACAACAATATCACTCCCCTTCAAATCAACTGCCACAACACTCACACAAATAGTGCTCGAAATATCCAGCCCCCAATCAAATACCATGCCACCTCTCCCCTCTCAAAAAAATATCAACACAAAATATCCACATGAAATATCTAAAGTTTGACAAACACAATTAATGCAAAAGCAAAACCTTATCCTCAAATGCCACCCACCACATGGTTCGGCCAAAGCAATTGGCAGCCACCTCATTTCGGCCAAGAAGGAAAGAACAAGGAAATGGAAAAAAATGATACACACAAATCAACCAATAATTAAGTTCATAAATAACACATTAAAATAATTTTTTAATTAGGGAAAAATTTCATGTGAACCAAAACTTTCAATTGACCCCCAAAGCCCACGCACTAGCACTATTATAGTTAAACTAGGCCCAGTCAAGTCTGTATAGAGGTTTGATCACAATCAGGTTAAAACGGAAAATACCGATTATTTTACCCTAAAACGGAAAATTTCGCATAACGATTTCAGAAACGTTAAAATCTTCCCCCCTTAAAGAAATTCGGTCCTCGAATTTAAATTTAAACCCCTACATGCTAAAACATTGCAATAAACAGGTAAATCAACAGGGCTCCGAAATCACGGAAGAAACAGAAAACCACATCGCAACCTGTGCGCCGGAAAAATCAATACGAAACTCAAAACCGATCCCCGTCAAGCGTCACGCAAATCATCAAACTTGAATGCATATCATCGGAGTCACAAAGGCGATACAGATCTCAAATCCACTACCGAAATTTCATATGCACTAATCAAATACTATAATGCACATATATAGTACGCATCCTGTTTGAAAAAATCTCCAAAAACAGAATAAATCATATGCAGAATCTTTCCTGAATTGCCGTGTGACGCGTAACTCACGGCATAAGTGACGGACGCTCATTTGTAATGTTATAATATACTCTCATATAAGTTTTGTTCAAAATATACGTTCCGCCCATTTTAAAATATCATAAAAGGTTTTCTTTTGTAAACGTTCGTGTCACTCACAGACATGTAAGAAATAGCGAGACTATAGCTCCTTTTTGAAAACCTCATGATAACTTTTTATGCATGCAAAGTACACATGTACTGTCCTCGGATCAGTCCTGCTAGGGTACTACAAAGTATAGGGCCTCATCATGAAAACAAAGTGCTCAAAAGCAAAATCAGCATCAAAAGGCGAATCCAACAATCACGTGAGTCTGGTACGCACGAAAAACAAATCCAAGTACAGGTGCCACAATATGCACAAAAGTAAGACTAAGTGCAACGGGTGTTCACGAAAGCATCTGTCCAATGCAACTGGTGTGCATGACAATAACAACTAATGCATCAAAAGTGCCCGAAAATCTCAATCCAGTGCAACTATCATGCACGAACGAAAATCCCAATCGAGTGCATATGGTGTGCACAAATCACATCTCACATCATGCTCCTAACATGCGCGAAAATCCAAATCAAGTGCATCCCTCATGCAAACAGAATCCAATACCAAGCGCGTCACGTCCATAATAAGCATCAAGTGCAGTAGCGTGCACGAAAACGAACCTCAAGTACACAAGCGCACGAAAACACAAATCCGGTAAAATGATTGTTCAAAGGCATAAATCGGGTGCAACAAATACATGGAATACGAATCCGGTGCATCCAGTCCACGAAACATCAAATCCTGTGCATCCACTGCACGAAATATCAATCTTGTGCATCGACTGCACGAAATATCAAATCCTATGCATCCACTGCATGAAATATCATAACCACTGTAGGAAATCCAGGAAAACATTAACATGTGCAGCTAAGGCACAAAATCGACATCAACACAATGGTGCACGAAAACAATTTCCTGAAACTCAATCATCAAAACTATAATCCAAGCAATATAAGCATGATACTCGGATCACAAACGCAAAGCGCAACAAATGACATTGAAGTAAATGTAGGGTTCCTAGGCACTCTTGTGAAGGTTCAAAAGGAATCAAACATGCCCGGATAAAAATTTAGACGTGCCGAACAACCCAAAGCCGGGATCTTTGCTAGATTATTAGGGTTTAACATGCAAGATGATAACTTTTATCTAAGTGTGAGGGATTACAACCTTTGTAGTCCGCTCCTTCGCTTCACAAGCTCCGAGTAGAAGTCCCTTTGCCGCGATCCACGATCTCCCGGACTCATGAGAGGCTCCACGACTCGAACGATCCATGCTAGCTCGAAGTATTCCAAATCTCCGATGATCTACCTTGAAGTTGCAAAGACTCAAGCTTTCTCACTCTAAAGAGATGAACACACTAATCTCATGGGCTAGATGAGATGAGTATGAGAGAGTAGTAATTTTGCTTTCTTTTTATATCATTTTCTCATATTTATTCATCACTTAAGGATTTTCTAGCAAGCTTTTCAAGAGTTAGGATTAATACATAGTGATGTATGCGGTCCCATGTCTACGCATGCCAGGAACGGTTCTTCCTACTTTATTACATTCACTGAATCATCTGTTGTAGTTTGTTCTGCTGGAACTTCTTCCAGTAAATCTACTACAATGTCGAACAATTATTGGTGCACCCAAACTGGCAGAGCAAGAACATCCGCTTGCCTCCTGCTCACAGTCTGGCTTCTTCTGTCTCCGGGTCCTCATTTCTCTTTTGATCACAAATCTCGCACTCCATCGGCTCATCTGCCCGGTCAGGTGTGCTAACGGAAATGATTCCGCTCTGGCACTCCTCAGGTCATCTCTCGGCCAATTAGTATGATCACTCATAAAGCAGCACGTCACTGGCGTCGGCCTCTGGCCCTCTGAATACACGGGACACAATTGTTCCTCGGTGCAATCTCATCGCAGCAGTGTCCTGGAAGGAACCGGCTCAAGGTCTCTTCCGATCTCGCCTATACCGAACTGTACGGAGGCTAGTACACTTACATAATCTTTTCTCGTTCTCTGGACATCTGTGTTCTCAGCACAGCATTTTCTCGGGAACTGGCCGTATCCCAACGACTCTGCATACATATCAGATCTCTAATCTCGACGGGGAGTAACAACAGCTCGTCAGCGTCACGCACGAACCTCTCGTCCCACTCGTCCTTATTATCGTCCACTTTGACATCATGTCATGCTATCTGCGTACTGCAAATGTTCTCGGTGACAATCAATCTGGAATCTCTCGCACGGACTCTAAATCATGAACTCGGTATCTTCATCACTCTGTAGAAGATATCTAGCCGAACGCGTCCCCGGGAACTCGTCCTAACCATCTGAGGAAAACTCAAAGCTCATCCGTTTCTCGATCAACTCAGAACACATCTGGGTGAGGTCTTTCCATCTGAAACTGGTCAGCTTACCAATCTCACATCGGAACATCCGACGAACAACGTCATCTCTGGATCGATCTAATCTAGATCTGAGTAAAACTCTCCACACTGGAAATCTTTAACTCAACAGGGCCTGCGTCGACGCATCAAATCTGACGAATCACCTTCGTCTCTCAACTCAAGATTGTTAGTTATATATATACCCTAGAGGCTATTGTTGTACATGTGATGTATATTATAGTGGATGCTTGGATATATATAGAGAAGACTTTCTTGCTCGACATGATACTATGCTATTTGGTTTCACTTTATCTTAACATGTTGACTTGTATTAGTTTACTGTCTTGCTCTCACATGTTGATAAAGCCCTTAGGATATGTACTCGACTACTAGGACTATGATGAGATCATACTGTTGGGGCCAGGGTAGTCAACGAGTACATCCTATAACTATTCCTAGTCGAGGGTGTATCGAGACAGGGCATCGATACACCAGAGTAGACTGGCGTATACGCATCTTGACCCATATGATGGGTGATGGATGATCCCATATCCATTGGTATTTGACATCAGAGATGGTGTACTTGTGCTCAATAGAGACTGGGTACACTGAACGGACTAGCCGAGAACTCCTAGATGGATTTATACCAATCGTCAGATAGCAGTTCTCTGGTGACACTGGTACAGGTTAGTCTGTAGACCCGATATCGTCATAGAGTCTTATGTGATTCCCACTGTACTTTGATTTCCACCTTACCACATCCAAGAGGGCAAGCAAAACGTTGGCTTTTGGGTATAGTCCCGAATCACATGGAGGCAATGAGCGATAGGAGGGATTTCGTCTCTCCCGGTATAGGGAGTTAATGTTGTGCTGTGTTCAATTGGCTATAACTGGAAGTCCCTGGCCAGGGCTGATATAGAGTGCTACTAGTAAGTGTTATCAGTAGTTTCTCGACCTGTTATGAGCCTCACATCGACACGACTTATTGGTTACTGGGGTCTGACGTTTACCACCCCTAGACTAGATATGAAACATATCAGACGAAGATACCGGACTGTATGGTAGTGTTACTGATTGGATTCATAGGAGAATGTACAAGCTTGCTTGTTGATCTTGTGATCGCTCAATACCTTGGTGGATGTTACGTTTAGCTGACCCCTTGCTGCTTGAGGGTGTTTGATATGATAATCACCTACTGCCAGCGTATTGACGATTCTTTAGAGTCTTACACAGAGATTTCCTGGCTCAGGCAAACGGAGTAGGAGCATATATATGATATGTGCGGGACCGAGAATAATACGATATGAGATACCGTATTCTATTCTCGCGATATATGATATCGGCCGGGCATATGTGATATAGCCGGGTCATCGGATCAAGTGTTGATTCGATAAATCGGTACATGGTATATTAGTCGGTTATATGCGATATAGCCGGATTGTCGGATCAAGTGTTGAGTCGATAATTTAATGTATAATTATATATATGATATATTACATTGTATTAACTAATATAAGCTCGCTTTATTGAATCATTTTCTCACCAGATAATACATTGATATATATGCGATATATGTTAATTGTATTATTTTCTTTTGTTACAAAAATATATTATATATGTGATATATAATATTGTAACAAGTTATGATTATAAATGCAAGATGATTTGTGGAGATTAAACAAGATAAGGTTTGATTTGGATTAGCATTTGGGTTAGTTTCTCATGAATCTTCAAGACGCTTTCTTTTGTTTTTAGCTTAGATATTTTGTGTTGATATTTATTAACTCAACCCAAACCCTTTACCTTATATTCTCTACACGAGTTAAGCCCTTCATTCTTAACTCATGGTTGATTTGTAACCATAACAATAATTCAGTATTCATCACAAAAACTTTCTTCTTCTTCTTCCTCCTTGAAAAAGCTTCACTAGCTTTTATATTTGTGATGATAAATGGTGAGAAATTGAAAATAAAAGAGAGCTAAATTCCTACTTCATCATCCTCATCTATTCTAGCCACTTAGATTAGGGTGTTCACTTCTCTAATCAGTTGTTTAGTGAAGTGTAAGCTTGGGTTAAAGATTCTTCAAGGTAGATCATCTTCGAAAAGGAAGACTTCAAGCAAGCATGGATCATTCAGCTTCTGGAGCCTCTCTAGAGTCCGGAAGTTCATGAATCACGGCGAAGGGACTACAACTCGGAGCTTATGATGTGAAGGAACAGACTACAAAGGTTGTAATCCCTTTCTTTTAGATGTAAAGTTGTTTACATGCTTATTTACCCAAATTATCTAGCAAAGATCCTCTCTTTAGGTTGTTCGGCACTTGAAAAAATTTAGATTTGGCATGGTTGATGCCTTATAGAGCCTTGTGATAGAGCTTAGTAACCTTACAGTGGTATCAGAGCCAAACTAGAGCATTAAGTGACGTGTATACGAAGTTAAAAGTCCGATCGAATCCCGAAAAGTCATTTTTGATCCCCTCTATGGAAATTTTTTAAGAAGATGGTTTTTTCCGTATTAAAAATACTTAGAAAAATAACCAGGTGATTCTATGGATAGCTGTGAAATACGAACCCCTTATTCCTTCAAGTCGCCGTGGAACCGCGGCAATACCAGGCTTTTCGCGGCGCTTCCGCGGCCGTACTTGGGGATCAGTGATAGATATTTCTATGTAATATCCGTAGATATTACTACAAGCTTCTAGGAATTTTTAATATTACTCAAGTGTTGAGTTTTCTGGAGATCTTATGTATCCGTTGATTCGATCGGAAAGTTTAACATCGTTTTGTTTTTCGGGTAATTTAGAACGTATTAAAAGGTTCGAACGGATATCAATAACTCACTTTTTCCCATGACGGAAAACTTTCAAATGTTGGATTTTTCCTGAGTTTAAAACTTTCAAGAAATCATGCTAGTGTATCTGTGGACCTTCTACAAGAACGTAACCTTAACTCGATTATGTGACCGTCAAAACTGCCGCTAAACCCTAGGTTTGTGGTAGTTTAGTGTTGCCACATGTGAGGCGTTGGTTTGACCCTTCTACGGCTGGTTCATTGGGGCTGTGATATTTTCTTGGTTTTTTTGAACTTCGCTCAAGTGTTGAGCTATTTGGGAAATCTTGGGTGTTTAATTATTCGATCGGAAAGTTTAACATTTTCTATTTATCTGGAATATGATACAATATGTGGAATTCATTTAGTTAGGCATGAAATGCGAAGTATGTGATATTCGGATTTAAGATGTCTAAAGTGATTGTGGATTCCAAATGTTGTAGTTTTACATTTTCTTTTCTGTGACCGTAAGCGTAGTATGTGGTGTATCGCCGGCTTCGTTGCTATACATCAACGACAATCGGGATACGCATACTTGCTTACGTTGATGATATGAGATATTATGTGTTACTGTGATATGTTATATTGGATCGTCGTGTTCTGAATAGCCGGGGGTTTTATGTGAGATGAGGGTGTTTATTATCATTCATGTATGTAATATTCTTTTATTGGAGCACTTCCGGGTTGAAGATAATGTCACCATTGTATATTATTTACTTTTCGGCATTAGGATAGACCCGAGGAGGGGAGCACAAGTAACCGGGTTCTAGGGTCCAGTGGGAGGCCATCTCGAGGAGTCGAGACCGGGTCTCCTAACCCTAGAATTGGCAGTGTTACTTGCCGCTCTCATAGGAGTTTAGGGATGTAGGTTTGGTTATTCATCGCGACCGTGGAATCCGTGTTTTATATAGGCTCGAAATAAAACTCTTACGTCCTAGAATGTCCAATATTTCATATGTTATCTTCTGCTGCTATGTTCTGTGATGAGATCATATTACTGCCTGAGACGAATACTTATACTATATATATGATGATATATAAATATTACTGCTTTCATTTCTTCTTTGATGCTTAGGAAGCATAATTGATGGGATTTATTAATGAGATTAATAAAAGAAAAGAAAGCTAAAAATGTTGTAGAATCAAAAATTTATAAAATGGGTAGCTACAGTTTTGCTTTGCATAGAGGTATATATGATATACCCTGCACCTTATTCGATGAGGAAAGAGTCGAAATCCCTTCACCGGGAGTAACCTCTTTAGCAAAACTGACAGATGCTACAAACTCCCGGTTTAGTTTTTGATTTCTTCTATAGTTCTTACTTTGCATAGTGGTATATATGATATACCCTGCACCTTATTCGATGTGGAAAGAGCCGAGATCCCTTCACCGGGAGTGTCCTCTTTAGCGAAACTAGAAAAGCCTCAAAAACACTTCTTTTCAAAATCACTTGTTTCTACAACAATATCAAGTTCATTGTGTTAGTGTATATGCCCTAGAGGCCATTACTGTATCATACTAGTTTGTATATTACTTGATGGAAGCTTGGGATATTCACAGTTGTATATACAATCTTGCTCGAAATGGTAGTATGCTACTTGGTTTGTCTCTGCTTTAATATGTGCATGTGTTTCTTTTAGCATATCGCTGATATACATAATAGTAGAGCCCTTAGGATCTTTGCTTGATTACCAGCGTTGTGATGGCGCTCACACTCGTGGGTGCTGGGTGATCTATAAGCACATCCTTAGACAGGTCCCTAGTCGTTGGACTATCGAGACAGGGCATCGATACTCCGGAGTAGACTAGCGTATGCGCTTCTCATCCCAGCGTGGGAGACGGTCTGTCCCACAGCCGTCAGTACGTCGTACTTGAGATAGTATGCGGGTGCTCGTTAGGTTACGAGTACACTGGACAGGACTCGTCGGGAACTGTTGGTTGGTATTATACCTATCGTCAGTTATCAGTTCCCAGGTGATATGAGTACAGCTTAGTCCGCTGACTTGACACTGTCACATCGCATCGAGTGTGTTCCCACTGCACTTTGATTACTACCCTACCACGGCTCAAAGGAGTCGTGCAAACAGGGAGTTTTTGGGTGCAGTCCCGAAGCACTTGGAGGCAGTGACGGTTAGACAGGATTCGTCTCTCCCGGTATTGGGGGTTGACATCGCGCTGTGTCCAGGAGAGCCATTACACGAGTAGTCCCTGGCCAGGGCAAGCGAGATATACTGGTAGGTTTCCAGTGTTATCTCAGGGTGTTCTGGGCTACACTCCGACACGACTTGTACCGCTATTAGGGGACTGACGTTCACCGCCCCCTAGGCCCGCCATGCGATGTATCAGACGAACAGACCGGACTGTACGGAGATTGTCATATACAGGCTCAGTAGGAATTCAGATGGGGTTCACCTCGTCAGTCTTCTTATCGACATCTACCTGGGGACCGTTACGTACAGCTAGTGCCGCTTGCGGTCTGTGGTTAAACACACTGCCAGCGTAGTGTTGAGTCTTTAGAGTCCCACACAGAGAGCTATTCGCCTTTAGGCAAAATGAGTAGAGGTCGCATGGTTTTGCGACAGGGTTCGTTCACATCCGCGCACTTGTGCACGTTTGCTGTCTGGACAGCTTATACTAGCGGGCTTTGGTTTAAGCCGGATCCTAGTATATGATTTGGGATTGGTTTTTCTCATTGTATTCGTGTTCCTCGGATCACGAATACGGGTGCGTATGCACAGTTGCTTGAGACAGAGGGAGAGGACTTTGATTAGGGTTAATGACTATTGTCATTTTATTAACCCTAATGCTTATGTGTGTATTATTGTTAATTGATATTAGTTTAATAATTGTGCATGGTTATGGTTGTTGACCATTTGACCTTCTTGACTTGTTGACCTTGGTTGACACTTTGACCATCATCATTTCATTTGGAAGATGCTCTTTGATCCTTGCAATTTGCATTAAAAATGAAATGATAATGGTCATGTCTTGATTTAGCCATGACAATTATCTCACTAATTATCTAATTACAATAATTCACATATATGAGAGAATGCTTCATATTATTCTCTCATTCTATCATTTACTTTCTCTCTCTTGTTCTTCCTCTTCCTCAAGCTCTCCCCTCTCATGTGTTGAGAAACACTTGAGCTTGAGAAAAACCCTCTCTTGATAATCTCTACTCTCATCTAGGGTTCAAGGATTAGCACTTCTTGCACCCTAGTTACTTCTAGCTTGGAGTTGAAGCCAAAGGTCGAGGCTTTCGGGTGGATCTTTCTTCGACGTGAGAAGACGACTAAGGTGACCTCCTTCCACCACTCCAAGGAGCAAGGAGAGAAGGACATAAAGCCCAAGGTATAACCTTTCTAGCACTTAGCTAGTTTCTAGTTAGCTTTAGCTTGTTTTTGTTTAGCAAAGATCCTTCATAGTCAAGTCCATGTTGCCTAAGCTCATAAAAATTCGATTTTTATTCCGTTTTCCGCCTCCCCGCAAGTACCGGGGGTGGGCAATGTGGACTTACACATTGCGCTCATGGTTTTCTGAAAAACCTGCGTAGCCCTCCGTCATTTCAGATAGAGACTAGTTAGTATTCGTGCTGCATTTGTTGACCTTTGCCAAGGCGTAGTGTACGGTAGCTAATTACTATTTATCTACTAAAACATGAGATGTGATTGACTTAGGGTAGTCGTACGACTTTGTTGACCTTAGCCAAGGGTTGTACGGGTGGGTTTAATTCAATCGGGAAATGACGGGTTGAACATGGCTAGCACTTATGATTTGTTGACCTTAGCCAGGGTCATGAGTTGCTAGGGGCAAAAGCATTATCGGGAATTTCAGTTGTTGAAATTTGCAATGAGATTGCATACCTCCTGTGAGATAGTTGGATCCTGATACCCACTGCGAGTAAGACTTACTCCTGGGAGAATTTTACACAGGATAATTAGCCGATCAAGTAGGTGACTAGAAAGGTGTTAACGGGGTTATGCCTCTGGGAAAATGAGGTTTATTTTAATTAGGTCCGTGCGAAAGAACGGGGAAGCTCCCTCAAAGTACCAACCTTTTAGGGTTTGAAGGAAGATTTGATAAAAACAGTTGGAGACATCCTGATTAGATAAGATAATAACCAATCAAATCTTGCAAGAGCATACGCTAAAAGTGTTTTCTTCTCTCTCTTTCCAGGTAGCGACCCTGTAAGTTCTTAATCAAGATAATAATATGGATGTATTGACTGAACCCGCTTATTATACTGAGCTGGGGAACGTTGGTCCCGTTCTTTCTTATAAGTGTTATAAGACTGAGCAGGAAATAGGAGAATATCGGGATTCTCACGCCGCCCAAATGAAGAACAAGCATGCTGATGCATCTTCTTCGGGTGTGTTAGTTATCGAGAACTGTTTCTCAGTTCATTCTACGTCCTTGGTATTGATACCGGATCGGGATCCAACATATGTACTATGTTGCGTGGGCCAGGTAAAGGTAGAGAACTGGGAATGGGTGATCATTCCGTGAAAGTAGGGAATGGTGCAGATGTTGCAGCCAAGGCTATTGGAGAATATCTCCTTGTGTTACAAAATGGTAATACATTGGTTTTGAACGAGTCCTATTACATTCCGATCCTGATATGCAATATTATATCAGTTTCTTTATTGAATAAAGAAGGATATAATTTTGTAGTACAGGATAATTTTATGAACATATTCCTGAATCAAAAGTTGATAGGATCAGGATCGTTAAATAATGGCATGTACGTTCTCAACCAAACTACCGTACTTAACGTACAAAACACACACAAGAGGAAAAGTTCAGAAATGGACGGATCCTTCTTGTGGCATTATAGACTAGGTCATATCAATGCGATACGGCTAGCTAAGTTACATAAGGATGGATATTTGAATCTGTTCGAATTTTCATCTTATGATACTTGCCAGTCATGTCTCAAAGGCCAGATGACTAAAACTCCGTTTAATGGACACGGAGAAAGAGTTACAGAACTCTTAGGACTGATACATAGTGATGTATGTGGTCCCATGTCTACACATGCCAGTAACGGTTCTTCCTAGTTTATTACATTCACTGACGATCTCTCATGATACAGACATGTGTTCCTGATGAAACACAAGTCTGAAGCTTTTGAGAAATTCAGAGAATATAAGCACGAGGTAGAAAACCAAACGGGAAAAAGTATTAAGATCCAACGATCTGATCGAGGAGGAGAATACTTGAGCAATGAGTTCCTAGACTATCTAAAAGAGAATGAGATTCTCTCTCAGCTTACTCCTCCCTATACACCACAGCACAACGGTGTATCGGAGCGGAGGAATCGCACCCTATTAATATGGTGCGCTCTATGATGAGCACTGCTGAGTTGCCTATTTCCTTCTGGGGGTATGCGCTTGAGACAACCATATACCTATTGAATAGAGTTCCAACCAAATCGGTGCCTACCACTCCATATGAGATATGGAATCGGAAGAGACCATCTCTTAAACGAGTAAAGATATGGGGTTGTCCGGCCTATGTTAAAAAGCAAAATCCGGACAAGCTCGAGGCAAGATCAACTCTTTGCAAGTTTGTGGGATATCCAAGCAATTCGTATGGATATCTATTCTACCACGGTGAACAACAAAAGGTGTTTGTTTCTCAACATGCAACCTTTTTAGAAAAGGAATTTCTTGTTAAAGAAATTAGTGGCGAAGAGGTAGAGCTGGAAGAGGTTCCAGCACCACAAACTATAACTGATGATTTATTAGAACCAGAGGATTCAGTAGTACCCGACAAACCTCAGCCTCTCCGCTGATCTAGTAGGGCTTCTCATCAACCTGAGAGATACTATGGTTTTCTCGTTAATGGTGGGAGCGAGGATTGCATCATGGAAGATGATGACCCGACTAGCTTCGAGCAGGCTGATCAGTCGAAAATAATGTATTTTTAACACGGCAATTTCCCCATCTTTTGCATACATTTAGAAGTGTTCGGTATTCATATTTCACATATTAGCAAATCAGTCGTAAAATATCAGATTTCATGTATTAGACTTTTAAACCGACACTTTAAGGGAAATTAACCGCATTTCATGGCATCGCATCATTTCTGTATTTGCGCAACACTTGTTTCGAGATTTGTGCAGGAAAATCCAGGAGACAGGCCAAAATTGTTATTTAGCTGATCAAACCTTACGCCAACTCAATCATTTCAGATCTGGTAGCAATTCAGAAGGAATTATACAATTATATATATATATATCAAACAAAGGCCCATACATCAGCCCAAACAAGCACCAGAGAGCCCAAGCTCTAACTCCCCCAAAGAGCCGCGGATCCGCGGCGGGAGCTTGCTTGAGCCGTGGATCCGCGGCGGGAGCTTGCTTGAGCCGCGGATCCGCCGCACTTTGGACACGTCAGCAAGGAATTTTCATTGCAGAATTTTTATATATCAGGGCCCACATTCCTTTATGATATGTCAAATTTCAGAATTCTCTCGAAGCTACTGTCAGATCAGCAAAGATCATTAAGCAAGGCTAATCCTAATTAAGCTCCTAACTAATCACATCTACAAGCTTCTCCCAACTAACTTTTGGAAGGAAATTTGAATTTCCTCAACAAACTTTAGGAGGGAAACTTAAAATTCAAATCCTAGATTTAGGGTTTTGATGGCTATAAATAGGAACCTAGATCTAAGGGTTGAGGGGTTCATCATTAGTTGTTAATCTTTTAGTTAGCTAATTCCCTCTTTCATCATCTTCTTCCACAAGTCTAGTGACAAGGCTTGTGCGAAACCCTAACCCTAATTCCACTCCAAATTCAAGATCTTGAGTGCCAATCAAGCAAGAAGCCTTCAACCTTTTAGGAGCCGCGCCGATCTTCAATCGGGCAAGTGATCCAAGCCGATCCGCGTCCCACGGAGACGAGCGAAGCCAAATCGACGATCGAGTTCTTCCTCTTGTAGTTCTTGAGCGAATGTAATGAAATTATTGATATAAATAAAATGTGAAATTCTTTAATCTTGCTTTCTTTTAATTCTTGCATCATGATTAGATCTCAATTTGTAATTGTTGTTCTTGTTGTGATGTTTGAGTAAAACTCCGCTCGTAAAGGAGTCGAGACGATTGTAGAATGATGATGTAACAAATCTTAATACGATTTTTAAGTCCAACGAGTTTTGTAAACCCTAACAAGTTCAAGAATCGATGACCTAGTTTCGTAGCGATGCTTTCTTGATTGTGATCGCTCAAAATTAGGGATCTACGATCGTTTCTTGAATTTACTAGAGGCTAGAATGTGAATGATATCGACGAAAGAACAAGGGATAAGATGAAACCCTAGTTTCACAAGAAATCCCTAACTCTCGATCGATCATCATCGATCTAGTATCAATTCATCGAAGGATAAGAATACGTAATTGTAAGATTACATCACATCTATAGATCCGATCGATTCCTACGAGCCTCATTTCGATTCTTGATATTTGGTTTGGAAAAATCATCAAACTATCAATTCTTGATTCTATCTTTTTCTTGTTATTAGATCTATATTTTCTAATTCTTGAACTTCAAATATAAATCATGAATTGTTTTGTTTTATTTTCTTTAAACTTTCGACTCATCTAAATTCGAAAGACGAACTATTACACTGTCCCTGTGGACGATCCGCACTCACTTACAATCTACATCCGACACCGTAGTTGATTGCGGTCAAATAATTTTTGGTTGTGATTTCTTTACAATTTTCTCAAATATACACAACGAGAAATTCTTTCCAATCAAATGGCGCCGTTGCCGGGGACTATTTGATTCGATACTTTTACATCCAATCAAGAAACTATTACAATCAAATGGCGCCGTTGCCGGGGATAGTGCGCTAATTGTTCGTATTTTGAAATTTGAGTTGAAAATTTTATTCCATCTAAATTTTGTGATCTAAACTCGCACAAACTCTAATACGTGTGTTGTGATTTGATTGCGAGGAATTCTGGAATCATTGGAGCTTGGATAAAAATTTTCTGAGCATTCCAGAGAGCTAAGGGGAGTAACAGAAGCATTTACCTAAAAAAATTTTGCAGCGATCCCTTCAAGTGACCGCGTTTCTGCGGTAATAGGCAGCTTACGCGGTGGATCCGCGGTGGGTTAGGGTCTTCTCTGTACCAAAATTTCAGGTATACTTCTACTCTTTCTTATCTCTTCCCTCATCTGCTCCAATTAACAATTTCTGCAGATTTCTTTGCAAATAATCGCTGCGCCGCAAAAAGCAAATTAAAATTGTGCATGTTTTTTGATTTTTGGTTGTTTGCATATTAATACGGAAATTAAGGGGCACGACCAAATCCAGATTAGGTGGGGAGTTCATTACCCTTCCTAAGCCCCGAAAATCGCAAAACTTGCATCCGCATTTACCCTCATTAATTAAAAGAAATCTAGAGATGACTCTAAGGACCGTCGTGCTCAATTAGGACAAGAGAAGGCCGTGGGTAATTCATTGCTTATCCGCGTTTTCTTGTGGTGTCTAAGGCGAGTGTGTCTAAGGCAAGTGGTTTTTAATTAGGCCCACTACTTACGTAGTGGAGTACCTTCCCACTTACCTGGCACTTATCCGGCCACAGGGGAACAAAGAGGCAGTGGAGGATTCTATCTCGCGACTTGTCTTTTGGCAGTTAGGAGCGGTCTAGAGCTTTGACCTAGGTGACCCCTAGATTTTAGGGTTTTGTGTGTTGCATTTGTTGTGTTGCATCATTTTTTCAAAAATCCGTATCATTTTTCAAAGCAAACACCGCATTCATCTTTCCCCTAATTATAAATTCACGCTGCCACTTGTACTAACCCTTTTTAGTGCAAGATAGGCTGGACAACGGGTTTCTAGTGCCCGTTAAGTCCGCGTTTCCTTGATCGACCCTAAAGTCGGTATTTCTACATTTACCCTTTCTTTTACCCACCACCACACCCACATCGATGGATCCACCTCCATCGAACTTCTTTTCCACTACTCTGCCGCCGTCCGTTGGTGCGCAGAATCCACCTCGCATCTCTCTCTAAGAGAGATGCTATTCTACACGAGGCCCACTTTCCACCTGTCTTTCCATTCCACCAGCCAACGGGGAAAATTTTCAAATAAAACCCCAATACATCAACCTTCTACCAAAATTTCACGGTCTCGAGTCTGAAGACGCATATGTGTTTATCACAAAATTTGAAAATGTATGCGCAATGATGGGTACCTCACAGCTTTCTGTGGATGCTTTCCGTCTACGTCTTCTCCCATTCACCTTGTGCGATTTAGCCGAGAAGTGGCTATATAACACTACCGCACATTCAATTACAAATTAGGACGAATTCGTCAAAGCATTCCTTAAGAAATTCTACCCACATCAAAAGACAGCTCGAGTCCGTAGCGAAATCTATCAATTCACCCAGCTTCCAAATGAAACATTTTCAAAATGTCTTGAACGTTTCAAGGATCTGTTAGTCCAATGTCCACATCACGGCATCCCGAGATGGGAATTGTGCCGAATCATTTATGAGGGCATTACTCCTTACACGAGACAGACCCTTAAATCCATGTGTCAAGGCAACTTTATGACCAAAGATGATGGGGAAGCCTGGAACTTTCTAGAAGATTTCGCTGAAAAATCTTTACAGTGGGAGGGTGTGAGTCAATCGTCTAGGGAGGGCAATGATATTTCCATAGGAGTTAGAGCTGACATTTCAGCTATGCAAAAGAAGCTTGAGACTATGGAAAACAAATTTTTAGCCGCCCTAAGTCAAATGTCACTCTCCAAAACTGTATGTGGCTGCTGTTCTGATCCGTCTCACTTGATGGAAGAATGTCCGTTTCAAGGTCATAAGCATACCAATGCCGCATTTCAAAGACCTAGAAATGATCCATCTTCCTCCACATATGATCAGGGTTGGAGAAATCACCCTAACTTTGCTTGGAACCAATCACAATTTCAAAACACGGTTCCAAATCCGAAACAATTCCAAAGGGCTCCTCCACCACAACAGCAACCACAATTAAGTCAGCACCCCTTTCAAGCACAAAATTTTCAAAATCCGGTCAACACACCCGCACCATCTAGTCCTTTGCAGTTGACCGGGACTGATGAAACCTATTCATTTGCACAATGCATGAATTTAGTCTTAAGAAATATCATGCAAGTTTCGGTTGAAATGAAGTCTTCTGTCGATAAAATTGAGAAAAACTCAGCGTCCCAAGCTGAGAGTATCAAATCGATGGAAGCAGAAATTGCACAACTAAGAGCCGAAATGAGTGCAAGAGAGAAGGGAAACTTCCAGCTCAACCTTTACCCAATCCTGGCTATTCACATCATGTGGATGCAATCACGTTGAGATCTGGAAGAGTGCTTGACACTCACGTTGGGGAAGAGTTTGATGATACTGATAAATCAATCAATAACACCCCGGCTGAGACCTTTCCTCACACACACACTTCTGACCCCAGTTCTTCAACCCCACCATCTTCTTCCGAGCCTATTCTTCGTTTCCCAAAAGGCTCTCCACCTCAGCCCACCTCTTTTACCCCTCCACGGATGATCCCCACTTCTATACTGGGATCGGTTCCACAAACACTTCCTTCTCCTATGATGGACCCAGCGCTTATTGCTAAAGCACCTTATCCGAATCGGTTAAGGGCTAACACACCGAGTCCATATATGGAGAAGATTATGAACATTTTTAAGCAAGTAAACACCAACATCCCTCTCCTAGATGCCATCCAACAAGTTCCGTCCTATGCAAAAACTCTTAAGAACTTGTGCACTAGGAAGAGGAAGACCCAAGCGCCCAAGAAAATATTCATAGAAAAAACAATAGACACGGCTTTCCCCCAACAATTACCGAGGAAACGTAAGGATCCTGGATATCCTACTATTTCCATTTCTATTGGGGAAAAACACATTAACCGTGCTATACCAGACCTTGGCGCTAGTGTTAACTTTCTTCCATATTCAGTTTATGAGCAACTAAGGATCGGAGAGTTGAAGCCAACCAATTGCACTATCCAGATGGCTGACCGATCAATCACCAAACCTAAGGGTGAACTGGAGGATGTGTTAATAAAAATCGGGGAATTCATATTCCCTGTGGACTTTATTGTACTTGATACACAGCCTGTAGCGAACCTACGGAATCAAATTCCGGTGATTTTAGGTCGCCCCTTTTTGGCCACTTCCAATGCAATAATCAACTGTCGTAATAGTTCTATGACCCTATCTTTCGGGAATAGGTCAATAGAGCTGAACATTTACAAGTTGGGAAGTGTACCCTCTGAACCTACTGCTCAGGTCTGTTCTGTCGACTTAATGGATGTCGACAGCAGCGAATTTGATGATCCTCTTTATACTGATCTTGACTCTTTTCATACGTTGTTGTTTGACCCAACTATGTATCATACACATAGGGACTCTTCCACCGAGATGTCCGGGTCAACAACTAACACTGATTATGAACTGCTTTTAGAGTCTGAAGATCACCCCGCACTTTGTGATGATATTATTCATCGGGGTATTGATGGAACTTTCGAGGAGATCTTCGCTGATGAACTCGCATTTTTAAATGACACGGGTGTTGAGATGAATTATGTCCCAATCAATGAAATTGAACCTCCACCTCTTCTTCTGAACTGTAATAAGAATGCGAGCAATCCATCACATTCACTGCATCGTCTCTCCAAAATGAGACGCACACACATTCTATTCCACCACTTACCCTTTCCCCACTTCTTCTTCCACCAACTAGAGCACTGCATTGATAAAATTTTTGAATGGTTGGTGTTGACATTTGGTCTTTGCATAGCTTGGCATCGACCATTGATTTTTGACCCCCTCATATGATTTTCAAAGATTAACATTGCTTATGTTTGGGGGGGTATAATCGGGCTCTTGAAAATAAAATTTTTACAAAATTTTGAGCCAAAAATAAGTTTGGGGGAGGGTCTTCACTTAAATATTTTGCCCCCATTAATAAATTCCTCCCAAGCTTACAGGTTTTTCAGATTTAGCAGAAGGCAACAGTGAGGACACTGTTGAAGACAAGTTTGGGGGAGGTTTGTGCTTATTTTTGCATCATTTGCATATCATTTGCATAAGCACAAAACATTTTTTGAAAACCATAAAAATTTAAAAAATTTCAAGAAAATAAGAACAGTTTTTGTACATAAATAAGATAATGGAAGTTTAGATAGTGAAAAATTACATCCATGAGATTAGAAAAATTTAAGAAAACCAAGAAAATTAGAAGTTTTCTTAGACGAACTAGTAATAAGTAGTTATGAGCCGTTGTCCCAAGGGTTAGTAAAATGGAAGACGTCACTAATCTGAGGATAAAAATAAGTCTGAAAAATAGTTTCTATTCTGGAAGCCAAACATTTTGAACGTTGATACCCTGCTATTCGCACTTACACACGTCTTAAAGCCTGGGATAGTAGAGGATACCTTGAAATGCTCTTGTCTTAAAGCCAAAAGTATGAAGGAAATAAAAAGAAAAAAAAGTGAATAAAGAAAATATAAAGTGGTGAGAAAAATGGACACTGGTTTTGTTATCACCGAAGGCAATAAAAAATATATAGCGAGGGTGCCTTTTCACCTAGTGCCCTAAGGCCAACTGGTCTGGGAGTCACTGCTATGCCTGAGGTGGTGCAAGACGAGGAAAATACACCAAGTAAGCAAGCACATGAGTAATCGGTCGGTTAGTACCTCAAGAAGTACTAACGGTCACATGAAAGTGTGTGAGCAATCTCATCTAAATATTCATTAATTAAAAAGTACTGAGGCTGATGGGCAAGAGTATGATAGCTTGAATTGAATTCTCCGGGTGTAGGGATGTCTTTACACACACGCAGGGTGATATGATCGATGTTTTAGAAGAAAGATAGGAATGAAGAATAAGACGATGTTTTATTGAGGGAGGACGTGATTTCTAACATCTTCGCATGACCATTAAGATAGGGCTCAAGACAACCGAAAAGCTAGCTTAGTTGGGAACCCTAATTTTCAAAGCTTTTCTTTTACAATTCTCTTCTTTAAATGTAATATTCATGATCTTGCTTTTATTATTGGATTTTGTGGGTGCAATCCGCTGAAAACCCTCAGGAGACAACACTCCTCCTACTAGGGACACCTAGAGGTTTAAAGGCTTGTTGCACGTGCTCAGTGCAATCGTGTTGCCTACGAAAGTGTGCTAGTTAGTTTTTCTCTTTCTTTATTTTCTCCTTCTCTTTTTAATAAAACATTCGCTCGAGACGATCGAAATTAAGTTTGGGGGTATTTGATCAGTCAAAAATAATGTATTTTTAACACGGCAATTTCCCCATCTTTTGCATACATTTAGAAGTGTTCGGTATTCATATTTCACATATTAGCAAATCAGTCGTAAAATATCAGATTTCATGTATTAGACTTTTAAACCGACACTTTAAGGGAAATTAACCGCATTTCATGGCATCGCATCATTTCTGTATTTGCGCAACACTTGTTTCGAGATTTGTGCAGGAAAATCCAGGAGACAGGCCAAAATTGTTATTTAGCTGATCAAACCTTACGCCAACTCAATCATTTCAGATCTAGTAGCAAGTCAGAAGGAATTATACAATTATATATATCAAACAAAGGCCCATACATCAGCCCAAACAAGCACCAGAGAGCCCAAGCTCTAACTCCCCCAAAGAGCCGCGGATCCGCGGCGGGAGCTTGCTTGAGCCGCGGATCCGCCGCACTTTGGACACGTCAGCAAGGAATTTTCATTGCAGAATTTTTATATCAGGGCCCACATTCCTTTATGATATGTCAAATTTCAGAATTCTCTCGAAGCTACTGCCAGATCAGCAAAGATCATTAAGCAAGGCTAATCCTAATTAAGCTCCTAACTAATCACATCTAGAAGCTTCTCCCAACTAACTTTTGGAGGGAAATTTGAATTTCCTCAACAAACTTTAGGAGGGAAACTTAAAATTCAAATCCTAGATCTAGGGTTTTGATGGCTATAAATAGGAACCTAGATCTAAGGGTTGAGGGGTTCATCATTAGTTGTTAATCTTTTAGTTAGCTAATTCCCTCTTTCATCATCTTCTTCCACAAGTCTAGTGACAAGGCTTGTGCGAAACCCTAACCCTAATTCCACTCCAAATTCAAGATCTTGAGTGCCAATCAAGCAAGAAGCCTTCAACCTTTTAGGAGCCGAGCCGATCTTCAATCGGGCATGTGATCCAAGCCGATCCACGTCCCACGGAGACGAGCGAAGCCAAATCGACGATCGAGTTCTTCCTCTTGTAGTTCTTGAGCGAATGTAATGAAATTATTGATATAAATAAAAGGTGAAATTCTTTAATCTTGCTTTCTTTTAATTCTTGCATCATGATTAGATCTCAATTTATAATTGTTGTTCTTGTTGTGATGTTTGTGCAGGGTTCCTAGGCACTCTAGTGAGGTCTCCCAAGCCATCTACCATGGCAATTTCAAAAATTATGGTGCCTACAAACCCTAAAGTACGGATCGTTTGCTAGATATCTAGGCGAACAAGAACTAGTTAACAGAATAACTAATGAGATACGGAAATTACAACCTTTGTAGATCCGGATATCCACCTCCACGACTCCGCAACGAGGTCGTCTCCGCTGTCCAAATCAAATCCGGGCTCTAGAGTCGGCTTCGTCGGAGAATGGGCAAGCTAGGTCGTCGATGTCCATGCCGAAGATGATCTACGTCGAAGCATCGATGAATCAAGCTCCACCTTCACCAAACCGTAAAAAGTTGTGATGGAAACACACTCTACTACTTGGCAAGAGGTAGAGGATGAAGAAATAGGAAGTGGGTAGACTTTAGAATTGGATTTCTCACTCATTTCCAACAATCACCATTGATGGACCTTGCTTTTCTTCACTTGAAGAATGAAGAAGAAGAAGAAAAAGGTTATGATAAGATCATAGAAAAAGAAAAGAAAATGAATTCTTATCATAATTTTAACTAGAGTTAAGTGTAGAGAATGAATCATGGTTAGTGGGAATGGTTAGGGTTAAGGATGAGATAAGTATGGTTGACTTTATCAAAGCTTCATGAAACTTCCACAAAAATCCAAATCTAGCAACCATTCTTTTCTCTTTTCTTTTATTCATTTATCAAAAATAAAAGGATAATTAAATAAGATAAATGAATAATAAATAATAAACCCTAACCATTTCATTAACCAAGGTTTAATCTTTACACTTGAACCCTAGCATGACTTGTATCATCAAACATGATACAATCAAGTGCACAAAAACATATCGCATATGCAATGCGCACGAACCAAGTGAGAAAATCCGTCTAAAGTGAACCGATACTAGTTAATGCAAAGTAATATATCAAATATATAATTATACATTAAATCATTAAATCAACACTTGATTCAATGATCCGGTCATGCGCACATAACCGACTGGTATCATTAGTAACATCTTATCGAATCAACACTTGATCCGATAACCCGGCTATATCGTATATAACCGATCAATGTCACATCGCGAGAATCGAATACAGTATCACATACTCGTATTATTCTCGGTCCCGCACATATCTCATATGCGCTCCTATTTCGTTTCGCTTGAGCCAGGAAACCTCTGTGTAGGACTCTAAAGACTCGTCAATACGCCGGCAGCGGATGATGATCATATCAAACATCCACAAGCCGCAAGCGGTCTGCTAAACGTAACGGCCACCCGGGTATTGAGCGATCTGAAGATCGACGAGCAAGCCCGCTCACACTCCAGTGAATCCGACCAGTAACACTACCGTACAGTCCGGTCTGATCGTCTGATATGTCGCATATCTCGCCTAGGGGTGGTAAAACGTCAGACCCCAATAGCTCAATAAGTCGTGTCGATATGAGGTCTATAACTGTTCGAGAAACTACTGGTAACACTTACCAGTAAATCTCAGCAACCCTGGCCAGGGATTTCCTGTTATAGCCAATCGAACACAGCGCAACATCAACCCCCTATACCGGGAGAGACGAATCCCCTCCTATCGCTCATTGCCTCCATGTGACTCGGGACTGGACCCAAAAACCACCGTTTTGCACGCCCTCTTGGACGTGGTAAGATGGAAATCAAAGCATAGTGGGAACCACACAAGACTCTATGACGATCTCGGGTCAACAGACTACTCTGTACCAGTGTCACCAGAGAACTGCCATCTGACGTGAGGTATAATACCATCTGCGAGTTCTCGGCGAGTCCGTCCAGTGTACCCAGTCTCTACTGAGCACCCGTATATCTCCTCTGATGTCAAACACCGATGGATATGGGATCATCCATCGCCCATCTGTATGGGTCGAGAAGGTACACGCTAGTCTACTCTGGTATATCGATGCCCCGTCTCGATACACCCACGACTAGGGACTTTGAAGGATGTACTTATGGACTACCATGTCCCCACTAGTATGATCCGCATCATAGTCCAGGTAGTCAAGTACAGATCCTAAGGGCTTTACCAACATGTAACAGAGAGACAATCAGTATACACGTTAAGGTAAAGATCAACCAGATAGCATACTATCATGTCGAGCAAGAAAGTCCTCCCTATATATGTCCCAGCATCCACTACAATATACATCCCATGTACAGTAATGGCCTCTAGGGCATACATATAACTAACAATCTCCCACTTGCACTAGGGCCATCTGTAGCAGTGGTTGCAGTATCTCATACTCAACCATCCCATAAAAGTCTCTCTCTGGGAACAGGCCTTTGTGAGTGGATCCGCTGTGTTGTCATCTGAATCTATTCTCCTAACCTCGATCACCCTGGAGATCAACTATCTCCATGATCAGGCGATGCTGCCTTAGAATATGTCTGGATCACTGATGGGACCGGCGTTCCTCGGCATAAGCCACAACTCCATTGTCACACAATGGGAGGAACATAGTTCATCTCATGAACCAATATACACCCAAACAGCCTCTTTGGTAGCATCTTAAGTAGCGATGTTTCCAGCCTTTATCGTCTAGTATGTCACGGTATCTAGCTTGGAACTCTTCCAACATACCGTCCCTTTACTGAGGGTGAAGACAATGCCCGCGACTGACATTCAGTCGTCTTTATCACCCTGGAACACTTCCAGTGATTCTCCTCAGGATCGATTGACACCATCTAACTCATCTAGTGAGTATCCTAACATCCATTTAAATCTATCTCATAGATCCAAAATCCAGGATTTAGTAGGTATCACTTTGATCCTAAGTGGAGAATCATTGTGATAAGCGGAGATTGATCGAGCGTAGCATAGGAAACTCCTTCCCTATCAAGAGTATGTCATCCACGTACTCTACGAGGATCGTCACCATACTCCCTACTACCTTTTTGTATATACAAGGTTCATCTACCATTTTGATGATGTCAAACTCTTTGACTAATCCATCAAAACAGATGTTCCAACTCCGCGATGCCTGCTTTATCCTATAAAACATCTTGCACACGTTTCCGCTGCTCCCACTGTCTACGAAGCCCTATGGCTGTGTACTTATAGACGCTCTCTTCTAAAACATCATTTAGAAAAGCAGTCAAGACACCCAACCACCAGATATCGCAGTCATGGTATGTAGCCGTGACAAGTAGGATCTGGATGGACTTAAGCACAGTCACTTGAAAAGGTTTCATCATGATCCACGCCTGGTCAATGATGCAAACTTTTAACAAGTCTAGCTTTGAAAGTCTCAACTTTTCCATGCACACCAAGTAATCTTCTCAAGATATACTTGCTCCTGATGGGGATTTAACCCTTCAGATATAGCAACTAAAGTCCATACTTTGTTGGTGTATAAGGATTCCATCTCAGATCACTAAACATCCAGCCATTCTTACAGAGTCTTACTCCTGATGGCCAGCTCGAAACTAGTTGGGTCATCATCTCATGATGTAATCCTCGCTCCCACTGTCATAGAGAAACCGAAGTATCTCTCAGGTGGCTGAGGAACCCTACTAGATCGGCGGAGAGGCTGAGGTTCGTTGGATATCTACTGAATCCCTTGGTTCTATCAAATCATCTGCTGTAGTTTGTACAGCTGGAACCTTTCCAGTTCTACATAACTGACCTTGCCTCGAGCTTGTCCGGATTTTGCTTTTAGACATAGGCCGGACAACCCCAAATCTTAGCTAGCTTAAGAGATGGGCTCTACCCTTTCCATATCACATATGAAGTGGTAGGCAACTGATTTGATTCGAACCCTATTCGATAGGTATGCAGCTTCTCAAGTGCATAACTCCCAAAAAGGAAATAGGTAACTCAGTAGTACTCATCATAGAGCACACCTTATCATATAAGGTGTGATTGCTCCGCCCCGATATACCATCGTGCAATGGTGTATACGGAGGAGTAATGCTGAGAGAGAATCTCATTCTCCTTTAGAGTAATCCAGGATTTCCGTGCTTAAGTATTCTCCTCCTTGATCACATCAAAGGACATAATACTTATACCCGTATTTTGGTTCTCTACTTCTCGCTTATATTCTGTGAATATCTCAAAAGGTTCGGACTCATGTTTCAGCAGGAACATAGGTCTGAATCTTGAGAGATTATCAGAGAATGTAATGAAGTACAAAGAATCAGTCTTGGCATGTGTAGACAGGGGACCTTACATACATCAACATGTATCATCCCAAGAGTTCACTAACTCTTTCTCTGTTTCCAGTAAACGGAGCTATGTTCATCTTATCTTTGTGACATGACTGGCGAGTTTCACAAGATGTAAATTCAAACTGATTTAAATATGCATCTAAATGTAACTCCAGCTAGTCGGGTCACATTGATCTGACCTAGTCTACAATGCCTCAAGAAGGATTCGTTCATTTCTGAACTCTTCCTCTTGTGTGTGTTCAGTATACGAAGAACTGTAGTTTGATTTAGAACATCAATGCTTTTAGATAACGTGCCTGAACCGATCAACTTTTGATATAGGAAATGTTCAAAACATTATCCAACAATACAAAATTATATCCTTTCTTTAATAATAAAGAAACTGATATGATTTTGTATATCAGGTTCGGTATCTAACAACATTCGTTCAGAATCAATGTATTGTAATACAGGGTGACAGTGACCGACAGACTTGGCTGCAACTCTTGCCTCGTTGTCTGCCTCATGAAACTTATCACCCGTTCTCAGTTCTCTACCTATCTGTAGCCCTATGTAACAGATTACATATCTGGGATCCTGATCTGGTATCATATACCCAGGACGTAGAGGATACAGAGAAACAGTTCTTTGTAACGAACACACCCGAAGATGATGCATCAGCATGCACTCTCTTCGTTTGGGCGGCACGGGAATTCTAGTAATCCCCAATTTCCTGCTCTGTCTTATAACATTTATAAGTTGGAGCGGGACCAACGTTCCCCAGCTCAGTATAACAAGCGGGTTCGGTCAATAATCCGTATTATTATCTTGATTAAGGCATGATATGGTCGCTACCAGGAGAGAGAGAGAAGAAAACACTCAGCGTGCGCTCTGTCAAGAATAGATTGGTTATTATTTTATCTAATCAGGATGGCTCCCACTGCTTTTTATCAAATCTTCCTTCAAACCCTAAAAGGAAAGACTAGCCGGGATTAATTACACACTACAAGTTCGCCAATCTTTCAGCCAGGCCAGTGTCGGTACTTTGAGGGAGGTCCCCCGTGCTTTCGCACGAACCTAATTAATGTAAACCTCGTTTTCCCAGAGGCGTAACCTCGTTGACACCTTTCTAGACACCTACTTGATCGGCTAATTGTAATGTATAAAACTCTCCCAGGAGTAACACTTACTCGCAGCGGGTATCGGGATCCAACTATCTCATAGAAGGTATGCAATCTCATTGCAAATTTCAACACTTGAAATTCCCGATAATATTTTGCCCCAGGCGATCTATGACCTTGACTGAGTCAACAAACCATAGACCGCAAGTAAAGTTCAACCCGTCATTTCCTGATTGAATTAAACCCACCCGCACGACCCTTAACTGAGTCAACAAGGCCGCACGACTACCCTAATCCAATCTGCATCATATGCATAAGCAGATAAATAGTAATCAGCTACCGCACACTACGCCTTGACTGAGTCAACAAACGCAGCACGAATACTAACTATTACTTATCTGAAATGACGGAGGGCTACGTCAGGTTTTTAAGAAAACCCTTTGCGTAATGAACTTTATATCGTTGTAGAATCAAATGATTTTGAAATAGAGTGCTTTTGAGGCTTTTCTAGTTTTGCTAAAGGAGTCACTCCCGGTGAAGGGATCGTCGGTCCTTTCCTCGTCGAATGAGGTGCGGGATATATCATATATATCACTGTGCAAAGCAAAAACACTTAAAAGCAATCAAAATACAAACCGAGTGTGTAGCATCTGCCAGTTATTGCTAAAGGAGTCACTCCCGGTGAAGGGATCTCGGTCCTTTCCTTATCGAATAAGGTGCAGGATATATCATATATACCGCTGTGCAAAGCAAGAACTGTAGCTACCTGTTTTATTTTGAAATTCGATTCTACAACATATTAGGTTTCTTTTAATTCATTAATCACATTAATGAAGTCCCATCATTTAAATACCTAAACATCACAGATAGATATGACGTACACTTATGCCATCCGCATTCGCCTCGATGTCCCCTCGTGCACCGTTAGGTTAGGTAACTAACGGCAGAGCGGGGCAGGGCTAGCGCGGGTGTAAAACATAAGTAACGTCTATACAATATATCATATATACTATATACTATATCAATCACAGAAACATCACATGATCTCATCACAGATATGGCAGCAGAAGAAACATATGAAATATTGGATATACTAGGACGTCCGTGTTTTCAATACGAGCCAGTATAAAACACGGATTCCACGGTCGTGATGAATAGCCAATCCCACACCCCTAGACCCCTACGAGAGCGGCAAGCAACCCTGCCAATTCTAGGGTTAGGAGACCCGGACTCGACTCCTCGAGTTGGTCTCCCACTGGACCCCAGAACCCGGTTACTTGTGCTCCCCTCCTTGGGTCAATCCTAGTGCAGAAAAGTAAATAATATACAACAGGTGACAACTCCCGCAACCTGGAAGCGCCCCAATAAAAGAATATTACATACAAGTTTTTACATGAATGAAAATGAAAAACACTCATCTCACATAAAAACCCCCGGCTATTCAAACACGACGATCCAATATAACATATCCAGCAACACATAACATCACATGTCATCAACGTAAGTAAATATGTCCATCCCAATTGTCGTTGACATATAGCAACGAAACCGGCGATATCACATATTACACTTACGGTCACAGAAAAGAAAGTGTAAAACTACAACAGTTGGAATCCGCAACCACCTCAGACATCGCATGCTTGACAAAATGAATTACTTAGACATCGCATGCCTAACAATTATAAACCCCGCATTTTAGTCTCATTATCGAAAACACTTTTCAATACCAAGTCGGGTAATTCAACAAGATTCCCGACATCCTGATCGAATGCTCGTCGCAAACTTCAATAGACGGCCGCACCCCCGTTACCGTCGACGAAGTGCACCAAGGCGGAACACCGCTACCGCGAGCACCCGGATGGATGCTTTCGGCGACGGGGTTCTCCTACAGTCACTTGGTCGGGGCTATGGAGTGAAGCTGTCTATTAAGTTTACCCGGCGAGTATCCGCGTACGCTACGTGATTGCGACGGACTTTTGATCACATCAAAATTCCGTGGCAACCGATCAAGTGAGACTAAACTGCTATGTTTATAACATTCATTCAGTTATCACATAACTTTTGTGAATTCCAATTATTGTATCCCATTCCAGATAAACAGAAAATGTTAAACTTTTCGATCGAACAATCTAACACCCAAGTTTTCCCGATACAGATCAACACATGAAACAAGTCTAACAACATTCCGTTCGTGCCTCAGTACCAACGATCCAGCCGTAGAAGGGTCAAGCCAACGCCTCACATGTGGCACGCCGTACTGCCCCAAACCCGAAGGTTCAAAGGATAGTTCAAGACGGTCACATAATCGAGTTAAGGTTTGTGTCTTCTAGAGGGACCATCGCATTACTTGCACTACTTAGAACGTCGTCAAACTACGGAAAAATCCAACACTTGGAAATTTCCCGACAGGGGAAAAATTGGGTATTTATATCCGGTCGAACTTTTTAACATATTCTAAAATTTATCCAGAAAGCCACACAGACAAAATTTGATATCCCGATCGAAACACCGAATCCCCAAATCAACTCAGAAAAATTCAACTCTGTAATAAATATTAAAAATACCCAGGAATACCAGCACTAATAATTATGAGATACTGTGCAAAAATCACTGAACAAACAGGCCGTACCGCCGCGCAACCGCCGCACGAGGCTAGCTCGTGCCGCGGAAGCGCGGCAATATGAAGGAATTATGGTCACGAATTTCACAGTATTTCATATATTCACCTGCTGATTTTTCTGAACATTTTTAATGTGGAAAAAGACCAGATTTTAAAAATGGTACAGAGAGCAACTTTGAATTGGGGTTTCGGGTTCGTTCGGACTTCAATTTCCGTCTGGACTTCGCCTAAGGCTCTAGCTAGGCTCTGATACCACTGCAGGGTTCCTAGGCACTCTAGTGAGGTCTCCCAAGCCATCTACCATGGCAATTTCAAAAATTATGGTGCCTACAAACCCTAAAGTACGGATCGTTTGCTAGATATCTAGGCGAACAAGAAATAGTTAACAGAATAACTAATGAGATACGGAAATTACAACCTTTGTAGATCCGGATATCCACCTCCACGACTCCACAACGAGGTCGTCTCCGCTGTCCAAATCAAATCCGGGCTCTAGAGTCGGCTTCGTCGGAGAATGGGCAAGCTAGGTCGTCGATGTCCATGCCGAAGATGATCTACGTCGAAGCATCGATGAATCAAGCTCCACCTTCACCAAACCGTAAAAAGTTGTGAAGGAAACACACTCTACTACTTGGCAAGAGGTAGAGGATGAAGAAATAGGAAGTGGGTAGACTTTAGAATTGGATTTCTCACTCATTTCCAACAATCACCATTGATGGACCTTGCTTTTCTTCACTTGAAGAATGAAGAAGAAGAAGAAAAAGGTTATGATAAGATCATAGAAAAAGAAAAGAAAATGAATTCTTATCATAATTTTAACTAGAGTTAAGTGTAGAGAATGAATCATGGTTAGTGGGAATGGTTAGGGTTAAGGATGAGATAAGTATGGTTGACTTTATCAAAGCTTCATGAAACTTCAACAAAAATCCAAATCTAGCAACCATTCTTTTCTCTTTTCTTTTATTCATTTATCAAAAATAAAAGGATAATTAAATAAGATAAATGAATAATAAATAATAAACCCTAACCATTTCATTAACCAAGGTTTAATCTTTACACTTGAACCCTAGCATGACTTGTATCATCAAACATGATACAATCAAGTGCACAAAAACATATCGCATATGCAATGCGCACGAACCAAGTGAGAAAATCCGTCTAAAGTGAACCGATACTAGTTAATGCAAAGTAATATATCAAATATATAATTATACATTAAATCATTAAATCAACACTTGATTCAATGATCCGGTCATGCGCACATAACCGACTGGTATCATTAGTAACATCTTATCGAATCAACACTTGATCCGATAACCCGGCTATATCGTATATAACCGATCAATGTCACATCGCGAGAATCGAATACAGTATCACATACTCGTATTATTCTCGGTCCCGCACATATCTCATATGCGCTCCTATTTCGTTTCGCTTGAGCCAGGAAACCTCTGTGTAGGACTCTAAAGACTCGTCAATACGCCGGCAGCGGATGATGATCATATCAAACATCCACAAGCCGCAAGCGGTCTGCTAAACGTAACGGCCACCCGGGTATTGAGCGATCTGAAGATCGACGAGCAAGCCCGCTCACACTCCAGTGAATCCGACCAGTAACACTACCGTACAGTCCGGTCTGATCGTCTGATATGTCGCATATCTCGCCTAGGGGTGGTAAAACGTCAGACCCCAATAGCTCAATAAGTCGTGTCGATATGAGGTCTATAACTGTTCGAGAAACTACTGGTAACACTTACCAGTAAATCTCAGCAACCCTGGCCAGGGATTTCCTGTTATAGCCAATCGAACACAGCGCAACATCAACCCCCTATACCGGGAGAGACGAATCCCCTCCTATCGCTCATTGCCTCCATGTGACTCGGGACTGTACCCAAAAACCACCGTTTTGCACGCCCTCTTGGACGTGGTAAGATGGAAATCAAAGCACAGTGGGAACCACACAAGACTCTATGACGATCTCGGGTCAACAGACTACTCTGTACCAGTGTCACCAGAGAACTGCCATCTGACGTGAGGTATAATACCATCTGGGAGTTCTCGGCGAGTCCGTCCAGTGTACCCAGTCTCTACTGAGCACCCGGATATCTCCTCTGATGTCAAACACCGATGGATATGGGATCATCCATCGCCCATCTGTATGGGTCGAGAAGGTACACGCTAGTCTACTCTGGTATATCGATGCCCCGTCTCGATACACCCACGACTAGGGACTTTGAAGGATGTACTTATGGACTACCATGTCCCCACTAGTATGATCCGCATCATAGTCCAGGTAGTCAAGTACAGATCCTAAGGGCTTTACCAACATGTAACAGAGAGACAATCAGTATACACGTTAAGGTAAAGATCAACCAGATAGCATACTATCATGTCGAGCAAGAAAGTCCTCCCTATATATGTCCCAGCATCCACTACAATATACATCCCATGTACAGTAATGGCCTCTAGGGCATACATATAACTAACAGTTTGAGTAAAACTCTGCTCGTAAAGGAGTCGAGACGATTGTAGAATGATGATGTAACAAATCTTAATACGATTTTTAAGTCCTACGAGTTTTGTAAACCCTAGCAAGTTCAAGAATCGATGACCTAGTTTCGTAGCGATACTTTCTTGATTGTGATCGCTCGAAATTAGGGATCTACGATCGTTTCTTGAATTTACTAGAGGCTAGAATGTGAATGATATCGACGAAAGAACAAGGGATAAGATGAAACCCTAGTTTCACAAGAAATCCCTAACTCTCGATCGATCATCATCGATCTAGTATCAATTCATCGAAGGATAAGAATACGTAATTGTAAGATTACATCACATCTATAGATCCGATCGATTCCTACGAGCCTCATTTCGATTCTTGAGATTTGGTTTGGAAAAATCATCAAACTATCAATTCTTGATTCTATCTTTTTCTTGTTATTACATCTAGATTTTTCTAATTCTTGAACTTCAATTTTAAATCATGAATTGTTTTCGTTTCTTTTCTTTAAAGTTTCGACTCATCTAATTCAAAAGACGAACGATTACACTTTCCCTGTGGACGATCCGCACTCACTTACAATCTACATCCGACACCGTAGTTGATTGCGGTCAAATATTTTTGGTTGTGATTTCTTTAATATTTTCCAACTTACACATCCTAAAAAAAATCTCATTAAATCACAGGCCATCACGAGTGGTGACCTAGTGAAGTGGCTGGATGCAATGCGATATGAGATGGAATCCCTGTACACCAACAAAGTATGGACTTTGGAAGTTGCTCCTGAAGGGGTAAAACCTATTGGGAGCAATGGATCTTTAAGAAGAAACTTGGTGTAGATGGAAAAGTTGAGACTTATAAAGCTAGACTTGTTGCAAAGGGTTTTCGTCAATGACCAGGTGTGGATTATGGCGAAACTGTAAGTCTACAGTAGCGCCCCAGTCGTCTGTCCGAGGCCAAAATGCGGAAACGAAAACTTTTTAAAATATTTGAAATCGGCGGTATCGCAGACTTTAATCCCTGATCGAACCATTAACCTATAACTAGCTAACTAGAGAAGGTTAGAAAACATATAACGATCGATCCATGTCCTTCGGTCTTTGGCCACCAACCCAAGCTCCTCGCGGCATCTCCGATCTCCGGTCTCCTCGTCGGAAAGGGCACCACATCTTCGAATCCTTTTACGGGCTCCCGCTTCGTCCGAAGCAACTCGGACACGAAGTTTGCTAGCCGACGTGTCCAAGGTGATGTAGAGAATGTGTGTGATCACTTTGTCTCTTGCATCCATTGATTCTCAATGCATGAGAGTGTATGGATGGAGGTTGAAGATGAAGCCATCAATGGAGGTTGTGAGCTAGAGAAAGAAGAAGAAGAAGCCTTTCTTTTTCTTATGTCTTCTATGATAAAAATGAGAGAGTGAGATGATAAAATACAAAAGCAAACACTCCTCACTTGGCTGACCTTTCTCTCTCATCTTATCATATCAACCCATAAATCAATCAATAATGTGATACATGCACAAAGAAAGAGACCATGAGTCATCACTTGTGCATGTGTCACAATTAATGCTCCTAATCATGACTTTTAGCTCATTATTTCCATTTCTAAACACTATCCCAGATGTTTAAAACAACAAAAAGATACGGTAACATCTAAAGTAAACTCGTGATGGATCACAAGGATACCCCTCACCTGTATATACATACCTGCATCCGCATTCCGACCGAATGCGAATGCGATGAGACTAAAGTAATCCAACAAATCTAATACTAGGATCCAACTTAAACCAAAGCCCACTAGTATGATCCGCCCAATCATGATCCGTGCACTACTGCACGTATATGATCAAACCCTGCCATATATCATACGGCCTCTACAAAGTTTCGCCCGAAACTTGAGAAACTGTCTGTGGGGGACTCTAAAGACTCGTCAATACTTTGGCTGTGGATTTAACCACTGGCACGTCAGAAGTACTAGCCGTACGTAACGGGGTACCAGGTATTGACCAAAAGGGAGGTCGATGAGCGAACTCATCCAGACTCCCTACTGAGCCTGTTAGTGACAATATCCGTACAGTCCGGTCCGTTCGTCTATGAGCATCGGATGTCGGGCCTAGGGGGTTGGTAAAGTCATACCCCCCAAAAGCGGTACAAGTCATGTCGGAGTGTAGCCTAGAACACCCTGAGATACTACTGGAATACCTACCAGTAAATCTCCTGCATTGGCCAAGAACTTCATGTAATGGCTCTCCTAGACACAGCGCGATCTCACCCCCAATACCGGGAGAGACGAAACCCCTGTCGATCCGCTCACTGCCTCTATGTCGCTCGGGACTGTACCCAACTAAAACCTGTTTGCACGACTCCTTTAAGCCGTGGTAGGGTAGTAATCAAAGCACAGTGGGAACTCACACGAGGCAAATGACGATCTCAGGTCGATGAACTAACCTATACACATGTCACCAGGGAACTGCTATCTGACGTGAGGTATAATACTAACTAGCATGTTCCCGGCGAGTCCTGTCCGATGTACTCATAACCTAATGAGCACCTGTATACATCTTAGGTGATCCAACTGACACCAATGGCTTGTGAGACCGGCCACCGCCCCTCGTCGGGGTCTCGACTCTATACACTAGTCTACTAATGGAGTATCGATGCCCAGTCTCGAAACTCCCACGACTAGGGACCACTTAAGAATATGCTTATATACCCCAGCTCCCACGTATATGATCGTCATCATACTGCTGGTAGTCAAGCAAGAATCCTAAGGGCTCTATCAACGTGCAATAGTGACCTGTAATGTCACCTAAAGCATGTACACGATGATAAAGATAAACCAGATAGCATACTATCATCTTGAGTAAGCGTGTCCTACCAGTATAGGTCCTCCCTCAATCATTGCAATCACATGCCTGTAATCCAATAATTGACTCTGAGGGCACTATATCCAACAATCTCCCACTTGCACTCAAGGCTAATTATTGCGATGTCGCATACTCACAACCCGTATGATACCGAACACCTAACTCCTCTACTAATCATTTTCACAAAGCCCGTTTGGGAAACTATTGCATTCGAGAGTGAATGGATCCGCCCTAATGTTTCTTTCTATGTCACTCTTTATCTCTAGTTCGCGTAGAAAGCCATCTCCCGAAATGAGCAATACATGTCTTAGAATATGTTTGGATATCAGATGGGACCTAGTTCATAAATGAACTCCAAATATAAACTTCTTAGACTGTATCATCAATTGAACTTAATCAGTATCCTGCGCCATGCCTCTCTCAGAATCCGCTTGGACCATCTATCCAAACTACTTCCCCTCGTCAGAGGGAAAACTATAACTCTGACAGTCACTTTGTCATCCAGGTCACCTTGGAAGCCTGGAATGATAACCGTCTCCCGGAGGAGGCCGCCGTTATTTCCCTAGAACATCCACTTATATTCTAAAACTTCTTCCGAATGTCTCTCCAGGATAGGATTAATATCAACTTACTGCATCTCGTGCAAAAACAATATCTGGTGTGTTACTTGACATCTCATGATTGACTCAATTGCCTAAGCAAGTGATCTGCCAATCATGCAATCCCTCTCCCTTTTAGTCTCTAAGACACCTTTAGAGAGGGTGACTCCATCACCTGCAGGTACATCACCATGCCAGAAGTCATCCATTTTAAATACCTTTAGAATGCTGTCTATGTACCCTGATTGGGACACTTCCCAAATCTAGATATAAAACCATAGATCTAGTAAGCAGAATGTCTGATATAATATCCATGTCCTATGTGGAGAAACCACTGCGTGACAACCAAAGCATAACCGATCGTAGTGTAGGAATTTCACTTCCCACTATGTGTATGTCATCCAAATACCAGGACATCACACCCTACTACCTACTTAACAGATCTATCCCCTATTCTGATGAAGTCAAACCTATGACTGTCGCATCAGAAATATATGATCTATCTCCTCTATATCTGCTTTAGTCTATAAATAGACATAAGCTACTTGTCCACTATACTTCCACTGCTCCAACTAACTACGACAACCCTCTTCAGAGTCATATACACGTACACTTCTAAAACTAGTTTAGAATGACGCTATACTCATCCCCCTGCCGAGTCTCAAAGTTTGGAACAACGGCATCGACAAGTCTGGGTAAACAAGAACCTCCTTGTCACCGTCCTTGAGCATACTGAAGTACCTCTCGAGTGCCTGAGCTTACCCACCATATCCGCGGAGTGGCCAATGGAATGTCAAACTAGATTGAATCTTTAGGTCCTATTAAATTTTCAGTAATCGTTTGCGGTTCTGGTATCACTTCCAGTTCTACCATACTCCCACTACTATTTTCTGAAAAAATCCATTTTACTAAAACTATGGTGAGTCAAGAACAATATCACTATTGATCTTCCGAATGGTAGAAAGTCAACCCTCGTCATAGCCCAGGTCAACCCATAAACAGCCATTACAGAAACGTGCCTTGAGTTATCCAGAGTCTGGTTTTAAGCATAAGCTGGACAACTTCCCATACCTTAACATTGTTATGATATGAACTATTCTATATCCAATATAGAAATAGAGGCACTGATTTAATTGGAACCAGATTCAAATCATGAAGCTGTTTCCAGTGCATGACAACTAAATGGAGAGAGGCCGATCAGCATTACTCAACTTAGGAATACATCAATCTATGAGTAACCTGAAAGAGAAGCAAGTTCTCATAATCATTACTTTCAACTGAATACCATACACAAGTATCTACATCTTCGATCACCTTGAAGAATCCTGATACTTGCAATGCCTGGTTCTCTATTTTATTCTTATACCTATAACTTCTCAAAACTTAGACCTTGCATTTCTACGAAACACATGTGTAAGAATCAGAGAAGTCATAAGTAAACAAAATATAGTACGAGTACCAACCCCTCTGTGCTCAGGGACACTGGACAAAATACAATACTCTGTATAAGTCCCTTGAGTCTAATAACTCAATCGCTGTGTGTCGTAGGTTGAAAACTGTACTTATGGTTAAGAAGAATTACACCGCTGTTTAATGCTCCTTACCTAACCATCCACTAATATAGCTAAATGTCATAGACATAATTTCAAAAGGTTATTTCTCACTTTATAAAAATAAACGTACAGATATATCAATTTGAAATTGGTACATAACAACGAATATTCAAAACAAAATATTTGCCATCCGGCAAAACAACCCAGGCGATTTCCTCAAATATCACCAATTACAACGAATCCCGATATAATGAGGATGATCACCCAATTCCCAATAACTTACTCCCACTCATCATATGTAAAACCATACAGATGTGAGAATAAAACCAGGTAAATACATACCCTGGAGCAAGGGCTAATTGGGAAATCAGTTTTCTTTTAACAATACACAGTGAAACTGAAACATGTAAATGTTTCGGAGGGGTATCCGGGTATTCCTAGTAATGCCTCTTCAATTTTCAGAATCACAACTGTAACCGTATATTTCTTTGCCATCTCCCCAAATCCCTTTATATGTTTTTAGTCATTACCTTCTGTACACCCTCTTAGGGTAAATGGTTTTCTTCCTTTCCTACCGTTCAGTACCAGCCTATGGTTTGGAAGAAGACTATCCAATAAGCTTAATAGGTGTACTGTCCTAATCGTAGGAGCACTCTCAACCCAAGAGAAGGTAAAGATAAAAGGCAACTGAATAAACCTTATTCCTATTTCTCCTGAACCAAAATCCATCCCCGAACTAGAACAAGTCCCTTCGAGTTCGTAAATAACCATAAGATGGAGTATCCAATAAACTGTGGATCTTCGTAATGATACGGGGTGTTCCGGAGAAATACAAAGGTGAAATAGGAGGGGCGATAAAATACTTGGTTTGGTCGTGAATAGCAGTCTCAATTTACTTTGCCCTCTTTCTAATCCCTTTATTTGTCTTAACTTATTACCTTCTGTACACCATCGTCAGGCTAATTGGTTTTCTTCATTCCCTACTGTTCGGTACATGCCTATGGTTTGGAAGAAGACTATCCAATAAGCGTAATAGGTGTACTGTCCTAATCCAAGGAGCACTCGCAGCCTGAGAGAAGGTAAAAGGAAAAGACAACTGAATAGTCCTATTCATTTTCTCCAGAACCGGAAACCATCCTCGAATCTGGAACAAGTTCATTCGAGTTCGTATATAACCATACGATGCTTTTATCCAATGGAAGTGGACATTTGTAATAATACGGGGTGTTCTGGAGAAAAGGGTAAAAGTCGGAGTGGCAATGAGGTATGCAACTCAGATAATCCAAAAGCCAGTGTTTTAAGAAGGTTTGGTTAACTTGGTCACTGAGTCATAGTCTAGGGTCGGGCCATGGTCGCTGCCAAAGAGAGAGAGAAAAGAAACACTCTGCGTGCACTCTAACGTATATCAGAATGGTTATCAATTTAGCTAATCAGGAAACCTCCCATTGTATCGTCAAATTCTCCTCCAAACATGAAAGAAGAATTAGTCGGGATCACCCGAGGAGTAAACCAACACATCAGTGGGAATCGGGATCCAACTATCATCGCATAATAATGTGATGGAGTCCACTCACGTTATCACACTCTAGAAGGTATGTGCATATCTGGCAAGTTTCATTTTCTTTAGAAACTCCCGATGTGATTTTTACCTCATGCTCTTATGACCTTGACGAAGGCCAACAAATCATAAGTCACATATAAAGTTCTACCCATCATTGTCGAGGTTAATTTGAACCCACCCGTACAAGCCCTTGACGAAGTTCAACAAGGCTATACGACCGTCCCAAACCAACGCATTTATCTATGCAGCAGAAAAGTAACAAATAGCTACCATACACTATACCATGACGAAGTCCAACAAACATAGCATGAATACTAAGCGCTACCCATCTGAAATGACGGAGGGCTATGAATGGTTTTTGGCGAAAAACCTTTAACGTAATGAGCTTGATATCGTTGAAGGAACCGGATAGCTTTTTATAAATATAGTGGCGAAAACCTTTGCTAAAGAGGCCACTCCCGGTGAAGGGATCTCGGCTCTTTCCCCGTAGAATGAGGTGCAGGATATTCCAACTGAATACCACGATGCAAAACAAAAAGGCAATCGGCTATAGTGAAGTTATTGCCCTGACGCAAATTTCTGTCCAAGGGGTCACTCCCGGTGAAGGGATCTCGGGTATTAAGTCATCGACTGAGGTGCTGGATATTCATAACTGAATACCACTGTGCAAAACAAAAGAAAACGTCCTTGCAATAACAGCTTTTTGAAAAATGTTCCAACAACATCAAACTGGTTTGTTTAGCTTGCATTGATCCGAATCAATGCAATCATATCAATTAGTCACACCACAAAAGAACGAAAATATGATGTACGTATATGCCATCCGCATTCGCCACTGGGTCCCATCATCACCCGTTAGGTTACTTAACTAACGACAGAGCGGGGACTGGACTAGCGCGGGTGTAAAGCATATACAACATCTACTTGTATGTATATCAATATATAATAATCGCTCATGGCGTGATAAAATGCAACATCACAGAAATGTAATAAGCATCACAGAACAATACAGATAATCTCGGATCCCCGGGTTTCATAGAGCCGCTACTAAAACCAGACGTTCCTCTGGTCGTGTGGATAGCCTGTGCAATGAAATCCTAGACCCCTACGAGTGCGGGAAGTTACCCGCCAAAACCTGAAGCGAGGCAGCCCCCTACAGCAAAGTGAATGGACCACCCAACACTTCACGGAGTCCGGTAACTTGAGCACCCCTCCTTGGGTCAACCTGTACCCCCTACGAGTGTGGTGAATAGCCCGCCAATTCTAGAGTGAAGCCCCCTCCGTCTCAAAGCCATGAGATGCGGGGCCCGTTGCCCTCTAAAACCCGGCTACCTGTGGACCCCTCCGCGGGGTAATCCTAGCACAGAAAGTAAAATATACAACGGGTACATCGACCTCAGCCCGGTCATGGCCCAAAAGAATAATTTACAAACAGGCAGTGACGGCAGTCCACATGTCGGACGCTCGCCCCGCAATATCAAATGTACAAATAATACCGAACTGTATGACCATTGCATCCAGGCTATCCACCACGACAAATCCGCAACATCACAGCACAACACAGAACATCAACGTGAATGTCACGTTCGCAAATCCGTCTAAAAGAACTATAGCAATTAGACAAGATTTACCGCTTGAATGACAATCACGGTCGCAGATATAAAGTAAGCACTGTGAACTAACATATTTAAAATTTTCGATCGACAAAATTTCCCAAAGTGGACCCCAAGTACAACTGCAGCACTCAAAATAATCTGGGCCAAAACTAAGAATACCAGAAACCCCAATTCCAAGTCAGAGACCACTGTAGAAAATTTGGTGCATTGAAGCTACAGTAGTGCGGCGGAACCGTGGCCAAAACGTGGGTAATGCTGCGGTTCCGCGGCGCTACAGTGAGACCGTTGTACAAAATTTCTGCAGTGGTCTTAGAAAAGCCTGCCTGATTTTCTGACATACCCAAAAAAAATTTTAGACCACAAAAAATTTGACAGAAACTGCAAAATTGGAATCGCGGTTTTGGAAATTTCGTTCGATCGATATTTTAAACACGTTAGAGCAAGCTAGTAAAGATTAATGGCCTGGCTCTGATACCATGTAAGTCTACGGTAGCGCCCCTGCCGTCTGTCCGAGGCCAAAATGTGGAAACGAAAACTTTTTCAAAATCTTGAAACCGGCGCTATCGCAGACTTTAATCCCAGATCGAACCATTAACCTATAACTAGCTAACTAGAGAAGGGTTAGAAATGCTATACCGATCGATCCGTGTCCTTCAGTCATTGGCCACCAACCCAAGCTCCTCGCGCCATCTCCGATCTCCGGTCTGCTCGTCGGAAAGGGCACCACATCTTCAAATCCTTTTACGGGCTCCCGCTTCGTCCGAAGCAACTCGGACACGAAGTTTGCTAGCCGACGTGTCTAAGGTGATGTAGAGAATGTGTGTGATCATTTTGTCTCTTGCATCGATTGATTCTAAACGCATGAGAGTGTATGGATAGCGGTTGAAGATGAAACCATCAATGGAGGTTGTGAGCTAGAGGAAGAAGAAGAATAAGAAGCCTTTCTTTTTCTTATGTCTTCTATGATAAAAATGAGAGAGTGAGATGATAAAATACAAGAGCAAACTCTCCCCTCTTGCCTGCCCTCTTTCTCTCATCATATCATATCAACCCATAAATCAATAAAAAATGTGACATATGCACAAAGAAAGAGATCATGAGTTATCACTTGTGCATGTGTCACAATTAATACTCCTAATCATGACTTTTAGCTCATTATTTCCATTTCTAAGCACTAACCCAAATGTTTACAACAACAAAAAGATACTGCAAAATCTAAAATAAACTCAAGACGGATCACAAGGATACCCCTCACCTGTATATTCAAACCTGCATCCGCATTCTGACCGAATGCTAATGCGATGAGACTAATAATACAACAAATCTAATACTAGGATCCAGCTTAAACCATAGCCCACTAGTATGATCCGTGCACTACTGCACGTATATGATCGAACCCTTCCATATATCATACGGCCTCTACAACGTTTCGCACGAAACTTGAGAAACTGTCTGTGGAGGACTCTAAAGACTCGTCAATACTTTGGCTGTGGATTTAACCACTGGTACGTCAAAGGTACTAGCCGTACGTAATGGGTTACCAGGTATTGACAAAAAGGGAGGTCGATGAGCGAACTCATCCTGACACCCTACTGAGCCTGTCAGTGACAATATCCGTACAGTCCGGTCCGTTCGTCTATGAGCATCGCATGTCTGGCCTAGGGGGTTGGTAAAAGTCAGACCCCCAAAAGCGGTACAAGTCATGTCGGTGTGCAGCCAGAACACCCTCAGATACTACTGGAATATCTACCAGTAAATCTCCTGGCTTGGCCAAGGACTTCGTGTAATGGCTCTCCTAGACACGGCGTGATCTCACCCCCAATACCGGGAGAGACGAAACCCCTGCCGATCCGCTCACTTCCTCTATGTGGCTCGGGACTGTACCCAACTAAAACCTGTTTGCACGACTCTTTTGAGCCGTGGTAGGGTAGTAATCAAAGCACAGTAGGAACTCACATGAGACAAATGACGATCTAAGGTCGATGAACTAACCTGTACACATGTCACCAGGGAACTGCTATCTGACGTCAGGTATAATACCAACTAGCATGTTCCCGGCGAGTCCTGTCCGGTGTACTCGTAACCCAATGAGCACCTGTATACATCTTAGGTGATCCAACTGACACCAATGGCTTGTGAGACCGGTCACCGCCCCTCGTCGGGGTCTCTACTGTATACATTATTCTACTAATGGACTATCGATGCCCAGTCTCGAAACTCCCACGACTAGGGACCACTTAAGGATGTGCTTATAGAGCCCAGCTCCCACGTATATGATCACCATCATACTGCTGGTCGTCAAGCAAGAATCCTAAGGGCTCTATCAACATGCAATAGTGACCTGTAATGTCACCTAAAGCATGTACACGATGATAAAGATAAACTAGATAGCATACTATCATCTTGAGTAAGACTGTCCTACCGGTATAGGTCCTCCCTTAATCATTGCAATCACGTGCCTGTGATCCAATAATTGACTCCGAGGGCACTATATCCAATAGAAACCTTTTCTCCAGTGGCAATGCTTAAGTCCATCCGGATCTTACTTGCATTGCCGCATACCATGACTACGAAATCGGGCAAATGTATGTTAAGACCGCCTTTCTAAATGGTTATTTAGAGGAGTGCGTGTACTTGACTCAGCCAGGGGGCTTTGTAGACAGTGGGAGCAGCGAAAAGGTGTGCAAGCTGCTTAAATCAAACTATGGGTTAAAGCAGGCATCACGGAGTTGGAACATCTGTTTTTATGTTGTTGTCATAGAGTTTGACTTAACCAGAAACATAGATGAACCTTGTGTATATAAGAAGGTTGCAGAGAGTTTGGTTGTCTTCCTCGTATTGTACGTAGATGACTTACTCTTGATAGGAAATGATGTTCTTATGCTGCACTCGTTCCAGCTCTTCTTATCACAAAGATTCTCATTGAAAAATCTAGGTGATGCCTCCTGCATACTGGAAATTATGATCTATAGAGATAGATTTAAACGGATACTGGGATTGTCCCAATCCAGGTACATTGACACCATACTAAAGAGGTTTAGTATGGAAGAATCCCAGTGTGGCAACCAACCCACGATTTCTGGACTCACTCTCTCCAAAGAGATGTCTCCCAAGACTGATTTGGAGAGAGCTTGCATGCAAGGGATACCCTATGCTTCGGCAGTAGGCTCTATCATATATACGATGCTATGTACCAGACACGATGTAGCATACTCACTAAGTGTAGTGAGCAGGTATCAAGCAGATCCAGGAGAGTGTCACTGGACAGCTGTGAAGAACATTCTCAAGTACTTGCGAAGGACTGAAGAGATGTTCTTGGTGTATGGTAACGGTGAACTCCAGGTGGAGTCCTTTACCGATTCGAGCTTCCAGAGTGATAAGGACGACTCTAAGTCGCACTCGGGATTTGTCTTTACCCTCAATAGAAGGGCGGTGTGTTAGAAGAGTTCCAAACAGGAAACCGTTGCAGACTCGACGATAGAGGCTGAATACATAGCTGCCAACGATGCTGCCAAAGACGCTGTCTGGATGAAGAAGTTCATCACTGAACTTAGTGTGGTTCCATCTATTGAGCATCCAATACTTTTGTATTGTGATAACAATGGAGCTGTGGCTTTGGCCAAGGAATCCAGGTCCCATCAGAAGTCTAGACATATTCTGATGCGGTATCACCTGATCCGGGAGATAGTTGATCGCCAGGAGATCGAGGTCAGGAAAGTTGATACGAAGGACAACACTGCGGATCCACTCATGAAGGACATACCCCAGATACAATTTGAGAGACTTTTCGGGATGTTGGGTATGAGATACTACAACAGCTGGCCTTAGTGCAAGTGGGAGATTGTTAGTTATATATATGCCCTAGAGGCCATTGTTGTACATGTGATGTATATTATAGTGGATGCTTGGATATATATAGAGAGGACTTTCTTGCTTGACATGATAGTATGCTATTTGGTTTCACTTTATCTTAACATGTTGACTTGTATTAGTTTACTTTCTTGCTCTCACATGTTGATAAAACCCTTAGGATATGTACTCGACTACTGGGAGTATGATGAGATCATAATAATGGGGCCAAGGTAGTCAACGAGTACATCTTATAACTGTTCCTAGTCGATGGTGTATTGAGACAGGGCATCGATACACCAGAGTAGACTGGCGTATACGCATCTTAACCCATATGATGGGCGATGGATGATCCCATATCCATTAGTGTTTGACATCAGAGATGGTGTACGAGTGCTCAGTGGAGACTGGGTACACTGAACGGACTCGCCGAGAACTCCTAGATGGATTTATACCAATCGTCAGATAGCAGTTCTCTGGTGACACTGGTATAGGTTAGTCTGTAGACCCGAGATCGTCATAGAGTCTTGTGTGATTCCCAGTGTGCTTTGATTTCCACCTTACCACGTCCAAGAGGGCGTGCAAAACGGTGGATTATGGGTACAGTCCCAAATCACATGGAGGAAATGAGCGATAGGAGGGGTTTCGTCTCTCCCGGTATAGGAAGTTGATGTTGTGCTGTGTTCGATTGGTTATAATTGGAAGTCCCTGGCCAGGGCTGATATAGACTGCTACTGGTAAGTGTTATCAGTAGTTTCTCAACCTTTTATGAGCCTCACATCGACACGACTTATTGGTTACTGGGGTCTGACGTTTACCACCCCTAGACTAGATATGCAACTTATCAGACGAAGATACAGGACTGTACGGTAGTGTTACTGATTGGATTCACAGGATAATGTACAGGCTTGCTTGGTGATCTTCTGATCGCTCAATACCTGGGTGGCTGTTAAGTTTAGCTGACCGCTTGCAGCTTGTGGTTGTTTGATATGATCATCATCTACTGCCGGCGTATTGACGATTCTTTAGAGTCTAACACAGAGGTTTCCAGGCTCAAGCAAAATGGAGTAGGAGAACATAAATGATATGTGCGGGACCGAGAATAATACTATATGAGATACCGTATTCTACTCTCGCGATATATGATATCGGCTGGGTATATGTGATATAGCCGGGTCATCGGATCAAGTGTTGATTCGATGAATCGGTACATGGTATATTAGTCGGTTATATGCGATATAGCCGGAATGTCGGATCAAGTGTTGATTCGATAATTTAATGTATAATTATATATATGATACATTACATTACATTAACTAATATAAGCTCGCTTTATTGATTCATTTTCTCACCGGATAATACATTGATATATATGTGATATATGTTAATTGTATTATTTTCTTTTGTTACAAAAATATATTATATATGTGATATATAATATTGTAACAAGTTATGATTATAAATGCAACATGATTTGTGGAGATTAAACAAGTTAGGGTTTGATTTGGGTTAGCTTTTTCATGAATCTTCAAGAAGCTTTCTTTTGTTTTTAGTTTAGATATTTTTTGTTGATATTTATTAACCCAACCCAAACTCTTTACCTTAGGTTTATTCTCTACATGAGTTAAGCCCTTCATTCTTAACTCATGGTTGATTTGTAACCATAACAATAATTCATTATTCATCACAAAAGCTTTCTTCTTCTTCTTCTTCCTCGAAAAAGCTTCACCAGGTTTTATATTTGTGATGATAAACGGTGAGAAATTGAAAATAAAAGAGAGCTAAATTCCTACTTCATCATCCACATCTATTCTAGCTACTTAGATTAGGTTTTTGACTTCTCTAATAAGTTGTTTAGTGAAGTGTAAGCTTGGGTTAAAGATTCTTCAAGGTAGATCATCTTCGAAAAGGAAGATTTCAGGAAAGCATGGATCATTCGGCTTGTGGAGCCTCTCTAGAGTCTGGAAGTTCAAGGATCGCGGCGAAGGGACTACTACTCGGAGCTTATGAAGCGAAGGAACGGACTACAAAGGTTGTAATCCCTTTCTTTTAGAAGTAAAGTTGCTTACATGCTTGTTTACCCTAATTATCTAGCAAAGATCCTCGCTTTAGCTTGTTCGGCACTTGAAATAATTTAGATTTGGCATGGTTGATGCCTTATAGAGCCTTGTAATAGTGCCCAGTAACCATACAAAGATAGACTAGCTATCACCTGTCGCATATCTGCCTGGAAGCTCCAGCAATCTCAGCTTGTAAACTCTGGAAGCGACACCACATCAATCTCAGCAATAGCTGGGTCATCTGTCCGCACGGTCGATGACATCACAATCTCTGAGATATGCTGTATCTCAACAGTCCTCTCACAGCAGGCAGCCTCCAACAAAAGCCTGATCATCCGGTACATAACCGCACACTCTCCTCAAACGAGAGTTCACAACACCACACTACATCGATACGTTCCCATGTCACCAGAAAACACGATGGTCAGCCCTCGTCCAGGACGAGCTCGCCCTGACCGCATCACCAGCAGCAGCTCAATCTGCGCTCAAACCATGGTGCAAGAACCTCAATCAAGTATCGACGAAAAAGATCAAAGTGTTGAAATGAATCAACAGATCCAGAAAGAATATATGATCATATGGAGGAACGGAATTAGTGAGAGTATGATCATGTAAACAAATAGAATCAAGGATCTCAAATGGATGTATAATCAAGGAAAATAAAGAGAATCATCAGTCTCAAGATATGTACATCCTATGGATTCTTAAGTGGAGTATCGTATCGTAAATATGCCGCGGAACATACATCCGGTACATTACTCTACTCAAGCTACCTACACCATCAATCATGGTCAGCCTATGAAACGAAAGTTCGGGTCTTACACCACTTTGTTCAAGTCTAAGATCCGTAAGATCAAGCCTAGGTTCCAAAATAATTACGCCCTAGACCCCACATAGTTAAACTTAAACTCGAACCAAGGTTAAACCTAGCGCTCTAATAACAACTTTGTCACGACCCAAAATATTAGCTCGTGACCAGCACTTAAATCACGCGACGTCTTCAGGCGTAACGTAATTCAAGTAAGCTGAAACCCAGAAATATAAACCTTTTTAAGAAATAAAGATACAATAAATCATGTTTTGTCTTTTGAAAAATTGGACAGCACCTCCTTTGTAAAAACTAACCTCGAAAATGGGTACAACAAAGAATAAAAAGAAATCATTCCAAACAGGAGCAAAACACGCCCAACGGCGGAAACAACCACCACAAGTATAAATAACAAGTATACGACGCCCAACGGCGAAGATCAACATTAGGAAATAAAGTAAAGCAAGACATCAACCCCAAAAGCGAACATAAAACCATCGCTCAAGTCTCGCAAGTACAAGTCCTCTAAGTCTGCAACATATACAATTTGCTAGTTTCTGAATTGATGGAGTGACTAGATATAATATGAATAATGAATACAAGAGGGGCATGATCCATCATGTACCACTTACCACAAGAAAGTCACCCGAAAACAGCTGTGTGCCAGCGATGCCACAACTGATCCATGCGGTCAATCTGCAAAAACTGCGGCACAACAGTGGTGAGTTGCCAACCCGTGAGTAGAAAATATCATCAGGTAGAAATCGAAATAAATAACGATTCCTAGATCAACTATATCAAAAAGTTAATACTATGATATCTACGGTAACCGTATCTGAATATGTGCCAACACATAAATAAATGCCTAATAATAAGTGGATATCATCCAATAATATAGTCAATGCATGTATGCAGGTGGATCTGGTCAAACAATAGAATCAATGCATATATGCAGTGGATCTCATCCACGTGTCAACCACTGACACAAAACTCCTGCATGTAAATATCATAAAAACATATACAGGTAAATATGAGGATATATATTAATGTGTGTCCCTCGCGACACAACAAAATCATAGAAACCTGAGTATCTAACCTCGACACTCAAAACATCATGAAATCCGTGTCTAATATCGACACGTAAATCGTCATGCCCAGGCACCATCCCCAGACTGGCCCCGATGTCAGTACATCTCATAGAACCTGAGTGTCCACATCGACACCCGAAATACACATAGCATGTCTGAACACGACTTCGGTCGGAATCCCCCAGATATCCGCCGAGTCCAAATAAAATCACCGGTAGGTAGTGGTCCCTCTGCCAAGCTCATCGCCTACACCCCGAAATCATCTCTCGCCCCGGGGTACCATATCGGGTCCACCATGTACCCGCAGACGGTGCCTCTCGCTCCTCGAATCGTGTTTCACATGCCAATCTCAGAACCGAGAAATCACATGGTGGATGCACTGAAATATCATATCAAGAGAAACCGGGTTTTCAAACAACACAGAATTTCTTGAAATACCCGCACGGTTCTCAAATCCATAAATCACATGAAATCCATATCTCAATGCGTAAATCCATGAAAACTGATATATCCAAATGAAAACAACAATATGAGCATATTAAGGGAAAACCGCTCTTTTAAATGAATCCATCATTAAAATATATCATGCGGTTCCCAAATTCTCCGAAAAACAAGTGCAGCATCATATGAGGTGTACATGTAACTGTAGCAAGGTATAAGTTTCTACATGTAAGCAAGTATGTATGATACATTTCATAAGCGCAACAGCACAATAATCAACGTCTCAATATCAGATGTCAATACAATACAACTTAGGGGTATATGCAACTATAGAAAGATATGTGGGTGTACATGTCAGTATGTAGGCATGATGTACATGTAGCTGTAGCAAAGTATGTGGGTGTACATGTCAATATATCATGCAACCAAGAAAAGTGATGTGAACATGGCAGTATATCATAGCATTATTTAGCAATTCTACTGTGTATGTGACATAGCAATTATCGATGATGAAGTGTGTGAGCAGGCAATCTATGTAAGTGTAATATATGCATCATCGATAATGGTGTAGGTGTACTAGCACAGGCATAAGAAATGCAATGAGAATAGCATGAATGCAGCACAATGCATATAGTGAATCAAATGCTATAAGGTGTACATATCAACAAGACCGAGTCGGTGAATCTATCAATCGGCATCCAGCCTCACAACATCACGTACGGTACAATCCATCGTACGACATCCTATAATCAGGGGTATAGATAACTCAACAAGTAAAACTCATCACGTACAGTAATCTAACGTACAGCGGCATTAACCAAACAGGGATTCTATCAACCTATACAACATCGGGTGTACGGATCTAAGTCTTGTACGGCATATCACTCATTATGCATTCATTATCCATATAAATATATACCTATCTCTCAGGTCGCATCCATATCAAACTCATATCAGGGGACCTACAAGGTATCAACAATCTCATATCGACTCGAATCCATAAAATGACATATCACACTAAGTCATCATAACACATCGTATACTCGTTCATCACATTAATATCTAGCATCACATTAAATAAACGTCACACTTGTTCTCTTTTAAATAGTACTTATCATTATTCACTTATCATTTCATTTTCTCCAAAGTCAAATGTTCATTAGCATCAACTTCTATCATATTATCCTTTGTAAATCCTACAATCATGTCCGTCGCATATCATTTATCAAGATATAATAATCAAACGATAATCCATATCAATAGTTGCTGGAGTGCTATACGCCATCCACCCGACTTCCCCCAGAGATATAAATCTACTCACCTGCTGACTCCTCGCTTAGCCGTAGTCGATGCGCTTCGTCGTCTTCGAATCCATGTGAAGGTATCTACAATCAATAGGAATTCATAAAGCTATCAATAACAAATTCCGAAATCTAAATACGGCACGCGGTACACTCATAGGTTAGAACGTATAGCCTACGCATGCAAAATAACCAAACAACTCTCATCGTGGACGTACAAATGTCTAACGACCAAAAACAAAACTGCAGTCGCAAAACTAAGAAATCCCAATTCAAGAAAACATAGCCAAAACCCTCACTAGGGTTGCTATAAATGAAAACCACCACGCCAAAAACCGAAAAGTACAAATACTCGTTCACAACACAATAATTATCGTAGGAAATAATATATACATCATCACCATGTCGATTAAAACCCACGTCTAATTTTTACCAAAAATCTAGTAAGCAGTTTATATCATTTTAGCTCATTTTAACACAAAGCTAGATGTTTTAAACAATCTAGTGATCGCAATCATCATAAAGCTGCTTAATTAAGTCATCCAAACAATTTCTACCATTTTATCTCATCCAAAACATGTTTTAGTGAAACCTAGTTTGCTAATTATCTCAATTAGACAAATAGGAATTTAGCAAATATCATTCTCACAAATGATTAGGTTATCCAAGTCTACACTTCAAGATTAACCACATTAACCATTCAAAACCCTAACAAGAAAACTGTAAATTGGTTTAAGAAATTATACCAATCGATCTGTGTCCTTCGGTCTTTAGCTATCATTCCACGCTCCTCGCGGCATCTTCGATCTCCGGTCTCCTCATCAAAGTGGCACCATGTCAACGAATCTTTATACGGGCTCCCGCTTCAAACTGAAGCAACTTGGACATGAAGTTTGCTAGCCGACATGTCCATGATTGAAGTAGAGAGAGTGTAGAATATTTTGTAGCAAGGCACCCAATGAATTGGGTGAAGGTAAATGAAGTTGCCAATTTGAAGTGGAGAGTGTGTGCATAGAAATTTGGCTTTGAAAAATATTTCTCACCATGAAAATGGGCTTGGCCACTCTAATTTCTTTCTGGGGATTTTGTTTTGGGTGCTCACTGGAATGTGAAGTGATGTGTAGTGGTGGGTTTTAAAAGAGTAAATTAATACAAATATATAAAAACCTCAAAACAATATCACTCCCTTTCAAATCAACTGCCACAACACTCACACAAATAGCGCTCGAAATATCCAACCCCCGATCAAACACCATGCCACCTCACCCCTTTCAAAAAAATATCAACACAAAATATTCACATGAAATATCTAAAGTTTGACAAACACAATTAATGCAAAAGCAAAACGTTATCCTCAAATGCCACCTCACGACTGTAGGGTTACTAGGCACGCGCACAAGGGTCTATAAGGCCCCAACCATGCCTGATTTAAAAATTAGCTGTGCCGAACAACCCTAAACAAGATCTTTAAACTAGAGATTAGGCGAAAAAAAAGCATGTTAAACACTTTAAAACTAAGTGAGAGGGATTACAACCTTTGTAGATCTTGTCCTTCACTTCTGAAGCTCCGTGTTGAGGTCCCTTCGCTTCGATCATCAAGTTCCGGACTCTCGAGAGGCTCCACGAAAAGAAAGATGTAAGCTTGCTTCCGATCTTCGATAACAAAGATGATCTACCTTGAAGTTTCATTAACACAAGCTCTCACTCACTAAATAAAGTGAACACCCTCATCTAAATGGCAAGGATAGATGAGGATGATGAAGTAGAAATTTAGCTCTCTTTTATTTTCAATTACTCACTCATAATCATCACTTAGCAAGAAGCTAGAAAGCTTTTTCCAAGGAAGAAGAAGAAGAAGAATATCCAACTTTATTTGTGATGAATAATGAAAATGTAATAATAATAACTTATGCAACCATAGTTGCTAATAATATAAGCTAACCCAAGTAGAGAGTTGATTAGGGTTAAGGGTTTGGGTTGGGTTAAGGATTAGTCAATACAAAATATCTTTGCAAAAACAAAAAGAAAACCTTCTAGAAAGTTCTTGAATGGACTAACCCAAATCAAACCCTAACCTTGTTTAATCTCCACTAATCATGTTGCATTAGTTATCAGAACTTGTTACAATATTATATATCACATATATAACACATTTTGTAACAAAAAGAAAATAATACAATTTACATATATCGCATATATATCAATGTATTACCCGAGTAAGAAAAAGAATCTTTTATTGAGCTTATATCAGTTAATGTAATTTAATATATCAAATATATAATTATACATTAAATTGTCAAATCAACACTTGATCCGATAATTCGACTATTTCACAAATAACCGACTAATATAATCTGTTTCAGTTCATCAAATCAGCACTTGATCCGATGACCTGGCTATATCATATATACCAGGCCGATATCTCATATCGCGAGAATCTAATACAGTATCACATACACGTATTGTTCTCGGTCCCGCACATATCACATATGTGCTCCTACTCCTCTTTGCCTGAGCCAAGAAATCTCTGTGTAGGACTCTAAAAAATGGTCAATATACCGGCAGTCGGTGATGATCATATCAAACACCCACAAGCTGCAAGCGGTCAGCAAAACATAGCAGCCACCCCGGTATTGAACGCTCAAAAGATCAGCAAGCAAGCCTGTACATTCTCCTGTGAATCCAGTCAGTTACACTCACGTACAATCCGGTCCCGTCGTCTGATATGTCGCATATCTCGCCTAGGGTGGTAAAACGTCAGACCCCGGTACCTTGATAAGTCGTGTTGATATGAGGTCTATAACTGTTCGAGAAACTACTGATAACACATACCAGTAAATATCAGCAACCCTGGCTAGGGATTTCCAGCTATAGCCAATCGAACACAACGCAACATCAACTCCCTATACCGGGAGAGACGAATCCCCTCCTATCGTTCATTGCCTCCATGTGATTCGGGGCTGTACCCAAAAGACACCTTTTTGCACACCCTCTTTGACGTAGTATGATGGAAATCAAAGCACATTGGGAATCACACAAGACTCTATGACGATCTCGCGTCTACAGACTACTATATACCAATGTCACCAGAGAACTGCCATATGACGTGAGGTATAATACCACTGGGAGTTTTCGGCGTGTCCGTCCAGTGTACCCAGTCTCCACTGAGCACCCGTACACCATCCTTGATGTCAAACACCGATGGATATAGGATTATCCATCGCCCATCATATGGGTCAAGATGCATATACGCTAGTCTACTCTGGTGTATCGATGCCCTGTCTCGATACACCCTCGACTACGAACAGTTATAGGATGTACACGTCGACTACCGTGGCCCCACTAGTATGATCTCATCATAGTCCCAGTAGTCGAGTACATATCTTAAGGGCTTTATCAACATGTAACATAGAGACAATCAGAGTACATGTTAAGATAAAGAGCAACCAAATCCCGTACTATCATATCGAGCTAGAAAGTCCTCCCTATATATGTCCAAGCATCCACTACCATATACATCGTATGTACAGTAATGGCCTCTAAGGCATACATATAACTAACAATCTCCCACTTGCACTAGGGCCATCTGTTGTGGTATCGCGTACCCAACAATTAGCTGTGGTTGAAGTATCTCATACTCAACCATCCCATAAAAGACTCTACAGGGAAAACGGCCTTTGTGAGTGGATCCGCGCTGTTGTCCTCTGTGTCTACTCTCCTAACCTCGATCTCCCTGGAGATCAACCATCTCCATGATCAAGTGATATTACCTAAGAATTATATCTGGATTTCTGATGAGACGGGGGGTTCCTTGGCAAAAACCACAACTCCATGGTCACACAATGGTAGAAATATAGTTCATTTCATCAACATATATCTATCCAGACTGCCTCTTTGGTAGCATCTTTGGTAATGGTGCATCTTGCCTTTAATCGTCTAGTATGTCACGGTATCTAGCTTGGAATTCTTCCAACATACCGTCCCTCCTCTGAGGGTAAAGACAATGCCTGCGACTGACATTCAGTTGTCCTTATCACCCTGGAACCTTTCCAATGATTCTCCCCAGGATCGATTGATACCGTCTCAATACAACTAGTGATTATCCTAACATCCAATTAGATCTATCTCATAGATCAAAAACCTAGGATTTAGGAGGTATCTTCTTGATCCTATACGGAAAATCATTGTGATAAGTGGAGATTGACAGAGCGTAGCATAGGAAACTCCTTCCCTATCAAGAGTATGTCATCCACGTACTCTACGAGGATCACCACCATACTCCCTACTATCTTTTTGTATATACAAGGTTCATCTACCATTTTGATGAAGTTAAACTCTTTGACTAGCACATCAAAACAGATGTTCCAACTCTGCGATGCCTGATTTATCACATAAAACATCTTGCTCACGTTTCGGCTACTCCCACTGTCTGTGTACTTATAGACGCTCTCTTCCAAATCATCATTTAGAAAAGCAGTCATGACACCCAACCACCAGATATCGTAGCCATGGTATGTAGCAGTGGCAAGTAGGATCTGGATGGACTTAAGCATAGCTTTGAAAGTCTCAACTTTTCCATGTATACCAAGTAATCCTCTCAAGATATAATTGCTCCTGATGGGGATTTAACCCTTCAGATAAAGCAACCAAAGTCCATACTTTGTTGGTGTATAAGGATTCCATCTCAGATCGCTAAGCATCCAGCCATTCTTACAGAGTCCCACTCCTGATGGCCTGCTCGAAACTAGTTGGGTCATCATCTCATGATGCAATCCTCGCTTCCACAGTCATAGAGAAACCGAAGTATCTCTCAGGTGGCTGAGGAACCCTACTAGATCGTCGGAGAGGCTGAGGTTCGTTGGAAACTATTGAATCCTTTGGTTCTACCAAATCATCTGCTGTAGTTTGTATAGATGGAACTCCTTCCAGTTCTACCTCATGACCACTAATTTCTTCACAAGAAATTCCCTTTCACAAAAGTGGCATGTAGAGAAACAAAACATCTTTTGTTCCTCGGTTAGGTAGAAGATATTCCCTTGCGAATGCTTGGGATTTCCAACAAACTTTCACAGATCTGACTTTGTCTCGAGCTTGTCCGGATTTTTCTTTTTAGACATAGGCCGGACAACCCAAAATCTTAACTTACTTAAGATATGGACTTTTCCCATTCCATATCACATATGAAGTGGTAGGCAACTGATTTGATTTGAACCCTATTCAATAGGTATGCAGCTTCTCAAGTGCATAACTCCCAAAAGGAAATAGGAAACTCAGTAGTACTCATCATAGAGCGCACCATATCTAATAGGGTGTGATTGCTCCGCCCCGATACACCTACGTGCTGTGGTTTATACGGAGGAGTAATGCTGAGAGAGAATCTCATTCTCCTTTAGAATAGTCCAGGATTTCCATGCTCAAGTATTCTCCTCCTTGCTCAAGTATTCTCCTCCTTGATCTCATCAAAGGACATAATACTTATACCCGTTTTTGGTTCTCTACTTCTAACTCATATTCATTGAATTTCTCAAAAGTTCCAGACTTGTGTTTCAACAGGAACATATGTCCGGATCTTGAGAGATAATCAGTGAATGTAATGAAGTACAAAGAACCGGTCTTGGCATGTGTAGACAGGGGACCTTCATACATCAGCATGTATCAATCCCAGGAGTTCACTAACTCTTTCTCTGTTTTCAATAAACGGGGCTGTGGTCATCTTATCTCTGTGACATGACCGGCAAGTTTCATAAGATGTAAATTCAAACTAATTTAAATATGCATCTATATGTAACTTCAGCTGGTCGGGTCGTATTTATATGACCTAGTCTACAATACCTCAAGAAGGATTCGTTAATTTCTGAACTCTTCCTCTTGTGTGTGTTCTGTACATTAAGAACCGTGGTTTGACTTAGAACGTCTATGCTTTTAGATAACGTGCTTGAACCGATCAACACTTGATATAGGAAATGTTCAAAACATTATCCAACAATACAAAATTATATCCTTCTTTACTAATAAAGAGACTGATATGATGTTGTATATCAGGTTTGGTATCTAATAACATTGGTTCAGAATCAATATATTCTGGTAATACAGGGTGATAACTACAAACAAACTTGGCTGCAACACTTGCACCGTTTCTATCTCATGAAACTTATCACACGTTCTCAGTTCTTTACCTATCTGTAGCCCATGTAACAAATTACATTTGCGGGATCTTGATCCGGTATCTCATACCCAGGACGTAAAGGATACTTAGAAACAGTTCTCTGCAATGAGCACACCCGAAGAAGATGAATCAGCATGCACTTTCTTCGTTTGGGCGGCACGGGAATTCTGGTAATCCCCTATTTCCTGCTCTGTCTTATAACAATTATAAGTTGGAGCGGGACCAACGTTCCTTAGCCTAGTATAACAAGCAGGTTCGGTCAATACATCCATATTATTATCTTGATTAAGGCATGACATAGTCGTAACCAGGAGAGAGAGAGAAGAAAACACTCAGTGTGCGCTTTTACAAGATTAGATTGGTTATCAATTTATCTAATCAGGATGTCTCCCACTATTTTAGTCAAATCTTCCTTCAAACCCTAAAAGGAAAGACTAGCCGGGATTAATTACACTCTACAAGTTCGCCAATCTTTTAGCCAGGCCAGTGCTAGTACTTTGAGGGAGGTTTCCCGTGCTTTCGCACAAACCTAATTAAAATAAACCTCATTTTCTCAGGGGCGTAACCCCGTTAACACCTTTCTAGACACCCACTTGATCGGCTAACTGTAATGTGTAAAACTCTCCCAGGAGTAACTCTTACTCGCAGAGGGTATCAGGATCCAACTATCTCATAGAAGGTATGCAATCTCATTGCAAATTTCAACACTTGAAATTCCCAATAATATTTTACCCCTAACAGCTATATGACCTTAACATAGTCAACAAATCATAAGTGCTAGTCAAGTTCAACCCGTCATTTCCCGATTGAATTAAACCCACCCGTACGACCCTTAACATAGTCAACAAAGTTGCACGACTACCCTAATCCAATCGCATCATATGCTTATACAGATAAGCACTAATTAGCTACCGCACACTACGCCTTAACATAGTCAGCAAATGTAGCACGAATACTAACTAGTACTTATCTGAAATGACGTAGGGTTACTACAGGTTTTTAAGAAAACCCTTTGCGTAATGAACTTGATATCGTTGTAGAATCGAGTGATTTTAAGTGGAATGTTTTTGAGGCATTTTCTAGTTTTGCTAAAGAGGTCACCCCCGGTGAAGGGATCGTCGGCTCTTTCCTTATCGAATAAAGTGCAGGATATTTCACAAACACCACTATGCAAAGCAAAAACTATATAAGCAATCAAAAGACAAATCGAGTATGTAGCATCTGCTAGTTTCGCTAAAGAGGTCACTCCCGATGAAGGGATCTGGGCTATTTCCTTATCGAATAAGGTGCTGGATGTTCTACAAGAAACACCGCTATGCAAAGCAAGACTTAGAGCTACCAGTTTTTAAACAAGTTTCTACAACATCTTTAGGTTTCTTTTAGTTTCATTAATCTCATTAATGAAGTCACATTTTAGTATGCTTCACAAGCATCACATTTGAAACGAAATCTGCAATATAACAAATATCTTATATATATAATATAAACATTCGTCTCAGGCAGTAATATGATCTCATCACAGAACACTGCAGCAGAAGAACATATATGAAATATTGGATATATTAGGACGTCCGTGTTTTAATACGAGCATGTTTAAAACACGGATTCCACGGTCGCGATGAATAGCCAAACCCACATCCCTAGACCCCTACGAGAGCGGCAAGCAACACCGCCAATTCTAGGGTTAGGAGACCCGGTCTCGACTCCTCGAGATGGTCTCCCACTGGACCCCATAACCTGATTACATGTGCTCCCCGCCTTGGGTCTACCTAATGCGGAAAAGTAAATAATATACAATGGTGACATCATCCTCAGCCCGGAAGTGCCCCAATAAAAGAATATTACATACAATTGAATTTTACATGAATGAAAAAGAAAAAGAAATCTCATCTCACATAAGATCCCCGGCTATTCAAAACGTGACCATCCAATATAACATATCACAGCAACACATAATATCTCATATCATCAACGTAAGCAAGTATGCGTATCCCGATTGTCGTTGATGTATAGCAACGAAGCCGGCGATACACCACATACTACGCTTACGGTCACAAAAAAGTAAGTGTAAAACTACAACAGTTGGAATCCACACCTCCTTAGACATCGCATGCCTAACCTTATGAATTCCTTAGACATCTCATGCCTAACAATTATAACCCCGCATTTTAGTCTCATTATCGAAATCTCTTTTCAATATCAAGTCAGGCAATTCAATAAGATTCCCGACATTCTGATCGAATGCTCGTCGCAAACTTTAGTAGACGGCCGCACCCCCGGATGCCATCGACGAAGTGCACTAAGGCGGAACACCGCTGCCGCAAGCACCCGAACAGATGCTTTTGGCGACAGGGTTCTCCTACAGTCACTTAGTCGGGGCTTTAGGGAGTGGCTGTCTGTTATGTTTACCCCGTGAGTATCCGCGTACGCTACGTGATTGCGACGGACTTTTGATCGCATCAAAATCCTATAGCAACCGATCATTTGAGACTAAACTGCTAGATTTATAACATTCAATTAGTTATCTCATAACTACTTATGGATTCTAAATATTGTATCATATTCCTGATAAATAGACAATATTAAAGTTTCCTATTGAATAAACAAACACCCAAGATTTCACAAATAGCTCAACACTTGAGCGGAGTTCAAAAATTATCCATCACAAGCCACAGTACCAATGGTCCAGCCGTAGAAGAGTCAAGCCAACGCCTCACATGTGGCAACGCTGTACTGCCCCAAACCCTAAGGTTCTGAGGCGATTGAGACGGTCACATAATCGAGTTAAGCTTTGTGTTCTTCTAGAGGGTCCACCGTGTTACTTGCATGATTTTCCGGAAGTTTCAAACTCGAGAAAAATCCAACTTTTGAAAAATTTTCCGACAGGGGAAAAAGTGAGTTATTGATATCCGTTCGAACTTTTTAGCAGTTTCTAAAATTATCCGGAAAAAACTTAAACGAAGTTAAATTATCCGATCAAATCAACGAGTCCCTAATACAACCCAGAAAACTCAACACTTGACTATAAATTAAAAATAACCAGAAAAAAGAAGAAACACCTACGGATAATACTGTAGAAACACGTGTCCCCATTTCACCTTTTTGGCCGCAGAAACGCCGCGGCAAGCATGTTCTTGCCGCGGTTCCACGGCGCTTTGGGAGCCTTAGGGGCACGTGTTTTAGGGTTATCCTTAGAATTCCCTGCTGATTTTTTAAGTATTTTTAATATGAAAAATCAACATTATTGAAAAATTTCCAGAAACTAGGTTATATCGGGTTTTCGGAGTTTGATCGGACTTTAAACTTCGCCTAGACTTCATCTAAAGCTCTAGCTTGGCTCTGATACCACTGTAGGATTACTAGGTATATGCACAAGGGTCTATAAGGCATCAACCATGCCCGATTTAAAAATTAGCCGTGCCGAACAAGCCTAAACAAGATCTTTAAACTAGAGATTAGGCGAAAACAAGCATGTTAAACACTTTAACACTATGTGAGAAGGATTACAACCTTTGTAGATCCCGTCCTTCACTTCTAAAGCTCCGTATTGAGGTCCCTTCGCTGCGATCATCAAGTTCCGGACTCTCGAGAGGCTCCACGAAGAGAAAGATGCAAGCTTGCTTCCGATCTTCGATAACAAAGATGATCTACCTTGAAGTTTCATTAACACAAGCTCTCACTCACTAAATGAAGTGAACACTCTCATCTAAATAGCAAGGATAGATGAGGATGATGAAATAGGTATTTAGCTCTCTTTTGTTTTCAATTACTCACTCATAATCATCACTTAGCAAAAAGCTAGAAAGCTTTTTCCAAAGAAGAAGAAGAAGAAGAATATCCAATTTTATTTGTGATGAATAATGAAAATGTAATAATAATAACTTATGCAACCATGGTTGCTAATAATATAAGCTAACCCAAGTAGAGAGTTGACTAGGGTTAAGGGTTTGGGTTGTGTTAAGGATGAGTCACTACAAAATATCTTTGCAAAAACAAAAAGAAAACCTTCTAGAAGGTTCATGAATGTACTAACCCACATCAAACCCTAACCTTATTTAATCTCCAATAATCATTTTGCATTAGTTATCATAACTTGTTACAATATTATATATCACATATATAATACATTTTGTAACAAAAAGAAAATAATACAATTAACATATATTGCATATATATCAATGTATTACCCGGGTAAGAAAAAGAATCTTTTAGTGAGCTTATATCAGTCAATGTAATTTAATATATCAAATATATAATTATACATTAAATTATCGAATCAACACTTGATCCGATAATCCGGCTATTTCACAAATAACCGACTAATATAATCTGTATCAGTTCATCGAATCAACACTTGATTCGATGAACCGGCTATATCACATATACCCGGCCGATATCTCATATCGCGAGAATCTAATACGGTATCACATACATGTATTGTTCTCGGTCCCGCACATATCACATATATGCTCCTACTCCGTTTTGCCTGAGCCAAGAAACCTCTGTGTAAGACTCTCAAGAATCGTCAATACGCCGGCAGTACGTGATGATCATATCAAACACCCACAAGCTGCAAGCGGTCAGCTAAACGTAACAGCCACCCAGGTATTGAGCACTCAAAAGATCAACAAGCAAGCCTGTACATTCTCTTGTGAATCCAGTCAGTAACACTCCTGTACAGTCCGGTCTCGTCGTCTGATATGTCACATATCTCTCCTAGGGGTGGTAAAACGTTTGACCCCAGTAGCTTGATAAGTCGTGTCGATATGAGGTCTATAACAGTTCGAAAACTTCTGATAACACTTACCAGTAAATTTCAGCAACCCTTGCCAGGGATTTCCAGTTATAGCCAATCGAACACAGCGCAACATCAACTCCCTATACCGGGAGAGACGAATCCCCTCCTATCGCTCATTGCCTCCATGTGATTCGGGACTGTACCTAAAAGCCATCTTTTTGCACGCCCACTTGGACGTGGTATGATGGAAATCAAAGCACATTGGGAATCACACAAGACTCTATGACGATCTCGGGTCTACAGACTACTCTGTCCCAGTGTCACCAGAGAACTGCCATCTGACGTGAGGTATAATACCATCTGAGAGTTCTTGGCGAGTCCGTCCAGTGTACCCAGTCTCCACTGAGCACCCGTACACCATCCTTGATGTCAAACACCGATGGATATGGGATCATCCATCGCCCATTATATGGGTCAAGATGCGTATACGCTAGTCTACTCTGGAGTATCGATGCCCTGTCTCAATATACCCTCGACTAGGAACAGTTATAGGATGTACTCGTCGACTACCGTGGCCCCACTAGTATGATCTCATCATAGTCACATTAGTCGAGTACATATCTTAAGGGCTTTATCAACATGTAACATAGAGACAATCAGAGTACATGTTAAGATAAAGAGCAACCAGATAGCGTACTATCATGTCGAGCAAGAAAGTCCTCCCTATAAATGTCCAAGCATCCACTACAATATACATCGTATGTATAGTAATGGCCTCTAGGGCATACATATGATTAATAACGACATGGTTCGGCCAAAGCAATTGGCAGCCACCTCATTTCGGCCATGAAGGAAAGAACATGGAAATGGCCAAAAATGATACACAAATCAACCAATAATTAAGTGCATGAATAAAAAGTTAAAATATTATTTTCATTAGGGAAAAATTCCATGTGATCCAAAACATCCAATTGACCACCAAAGCCCGCGCACTAGCACTATTATAGTTAAACTAGGCGCAGTCAAGTCTGTACAGAGGTCTGATCACAATCGGGTTAAAATGGAAAATACCGACTATTTTACCCTAAAACGGAAAATTTTGCATAACGATTTCAGAAACATTAAATTTTCCACCTCATTTTCTATTTTTTGAAAATAGAAAATCCATGCCATGCTTCATATAATATATATATATATATTAATATATATATTATGAAGAATAATTAGTGAGCTAATAATAATAGTTAATATATAATTATATCCAATATAAATATATATCATATTATTAAATCAACACTTGATTTAATAATCCGGTTATATCATATATAACTGACTAATATCATTTATCTGTATATCACATTATCAAATCAACACTTGATTCAATAATCCGGTTATATCATATATAACCTAACTGATAACAAATAACCGCCAGATTAGAATACGGTATCACATACTCGTATTTAATCAGGCCCCCACACATATCAGCATATGTGCTCGACTTCGTTTTGCTTGAACCAGGAAACTTCTATGTGCGACTCTAAAGACTCGTCAATACGCCAACTGTAGGTAATGATCACATCAGTTACCCACAAGCCGTCAGCGGTACTAGCTGAACGTAATGGCTAGGCAGGTATTGAGCGATTAGAAGATCAACAAGCAAGCTTATCCAAACTCCCATGAAGCCTATAGGTAACACATACCGTACAGTCCGATCACTTCGTCTGATATACCGCATATTAAGTCTCGGGGTGAATCGTTAGACCCCAATAACTTGATAATTCATACGGATGTGTGGCATATAACGGTACGAGAAACTACTGGTAACACTTACCAGTAAATCTCATCAACAACCCTGGCCAAGGACATCCTGTTATAGCCAATCGAGCATAGCGCAACATTAACTCCCTATACCGGGAGAGACAAAACCCCTCCTATCGCTCATTTCATCCATGTGACTCAAGATTGTACCCAAAATCTACCTGTTTGCACGACTCTTTTGTGCCGTGGTAGGAAGGAAATCAAAGCACAATGGTAACCATACAAAATTCTATGACGATCTCGGGTCTACAGACAAACCTGTACCAGTGTCACCAGAGAACTACTGTCTGACGATAGGTATAGTACCAGCTAGGTGTTCTCGACGATTCCTGTTCGGTGTACCCATTCTCTAATGAGTGTTAGGATATTTTTACCCTAGAGGCCATTATTGTACATGTGATTTATATTATAGTGGATGCTTGGACATATATAGAGGACTTTCTTACTCGACATGATAGTATGCTGTCTAGTTACTCTTTATCTTAACATGTTGACTGTATTCTTTACTGTCTTGCTCTCACATGTTGATAAAGCCCTTAGGAATATCAAGAGTAGGGCATCGATATTCAGAGTAGACTAGTGCATACGTTTCTTGTCCCTTAGAATGCGATGGTTGATCCTACAACCATTGGTGTGTGACATCAAAGATACTACACAGGTCTTCATTGGAGAATGGGTACACCGAATAGAACTCGCTGAGGACTCCTATGTTGTTGTATACCTATCGTCAGATAGCAGTCCTCTGGTGACACTCGTACCGGTTAGTCTGTTGACCTAAGATCATCATAGTGTCTTGTGCAGCTCCTACTCCTCCCTACCACGCTCAAAGAAGACGTGCAAACAGGTGGATTTTGGCTAAAGTCCCGAGTCGTATGGAGGAAATGAGCGATAGGAGGGGTTTCGTCTCTCCCGGTATTGGGGGTTGATATTGCGCTATGCTCGATTGGCTATAACTAGAAGTCCCTGGCCAGGGCTGCTGCCGAGATTTACTGATAAGTGTTATCAGTAGTTTCTCGAACCATTATACATCGACATGACTTATCACATTACTGGGGTCTGACGTTTAACACCCCTAGACATGATATGCGACATATCAGATGAAGAGACCGGACTGTACGGTATTGTTACTGCTAGGCTTCATGGAGACTATGGACGAGCTTGCTTGTTGATCTTCATATCGCTAAATACCCGAGTAGCCGTTACGTCCAGCTAGTACCACTGAAGGCTTGTCGGTGACTGATGTGGTCATCACCAACTGCTGGCGTATTGACGAGTGTTTAGGGTCCCACACAGAAGTTCCCTGGTTCAAAAGAAACGGAGTAGGACACATATGTGATATCTATGGGCTTGATTAAATACGCGTATATGATACCGTATTGTAATCTGACAGTTATCTGTTATCGGTTCGGTTATATGTGATATAACCAGATTATCGAATCAAGTGTTGATTTGATAATGTGATATACAGATAAATGATATTAATCGGTCATATGTGATATAACTAGATTATTAAATCAAGTGTTGGTTTAATAATGTGATATAGATTATTTGTGATATAATTATATCTTTACTAATATCATTAGCGCACTAATTATTCTTCATTATATATATATATATATGTATGTATGTATGTATGTATGTATGTATATAATAATGAAGCATGGCTTGATTTTCTATTTTTGAGATAAATAGAAATGAGGTGTAAATTGAGAGCATGGTTGCAAGCATGGGAGTTATATTTGTTTATTCATCTTGACTCGCTATTCAAGCATGGTTGCAATTTTATGTTGCAAAATTCCTTGCTTGAATGAGTGGGGGTCAAGAGTTGTCATTCATTCTCAACACTTAGCCATTTTTCTTGAGTTGCTCCCATGGTTGCTCTTTACCTTCTTCTTCTTCCTTAATTGCTATAGTTCAAGCTTCAACTCACACATATGATGCGAACCATGAAGCTTGGACACAAACTTGTGAGCTTTTAACATCCCCTACTTCACCATTCTACACTTGACTAACGATCGAGTGTAGCGTGTTTACAACGCTAAAGAGTTAAGTGTAGAGGTAGTTTGAGTTGGAGGTACTTCGCGTGGATCATCTTCGGCATGAATGTCATCGGAGCAAGCTTGTCCAAACTCTCAAGTGGAGCCTAGTAGAGTCGCGGGACTATTACACGGAGCATGTGAAGTGAAGGACTCGAACTACAAAGGCTGTATGCTCTTTTCTTCTCTTTAGTTCATCACATCACAAAGGCAAACCCTAATAATCTAGTAAAGATCTTGTTAGTCTAGCTTAGCACCTAATAAAAATTTGAATTTGGCATGCTTGATGTCTCTAAAACCTCATGGTTGTGGTAAGGTCGACTTTCATGGTATCAGAGCCAGGCTAGAATATTAGGGTAACTTACAGCGACATTAGAAATGCGCCATTTTTCTCGCGTAAAAACTGCTGATAAAAACAGTTTCAAAAATGATGTTTTAAGTTGATTTGACACCCCGCAGGCTCACGGTTTGAACTAAGAAGCCGCGGGGTGAAGCGTGCGCGCCCAGAACAATCTCCGAAAGGGACCGAACGGCTGGTCCCACTCACCAAGACCACCACAAGGTGGTCTTGGCGGTGGGGACCCGAAACTGCCCCACCTTAGGCGGTTTCGGGTCTGCCTCACCCCATGGTCACCTCGTGGTGGCCTCGGGGGTGGGGTACCCCCTCTAAGCCCCCATTTAATACTTAATGTTGGGATCTTCTCTTCCTCGAAGATTCAGGCGGATTTCGAGTTCGTTTCGACTCCCGGATTGGCTTGAAACGATCGGTTTTGGAACTTTAGCTCACTGGAATTTTCAAGTCTTGGAAAAATTGGTTAAGTTTGCTAATTGCGTGCGGAATTCTAATGTCGCGGTTACTTTACAAGCTTTGTGATGTGTTTGATACAATTATTAGAATCCGGATTAATTAGTTTTATGAAAACTAGTTAGTATATTGTAAAGCTAGCCGTTTAGTCTCAATTGATCGATTGCCACGAAGTTTTGATTCGGATCAAAACTCCGTCGCAATTGCGTATTGTACGCGATCACTAAGCCAGGAATCTTGTTGAATTATCCGACAACCAATTGAAAACAGTTTTCAATTTGAGACTACCATGCAAGTTTTATAAGTTAGGCATGAAATCCGGAATATAAGATAATCCGGGTTTATGATGTCTAAGGATATTGCACATTCTAATTATTGTAGTTTTCTGTTTTCTTTTCTGCGAGCGTAAGTGTAATATGTGGGGTATCCTAATCACGTTGCTATATGTCAATGATGTTTTAGGGATACGCATATTTGCTTACGTTGATGATATGTGATATCATGTGTTAGTGTTGATATGATTTATTGGATCATCGTGAAAGAATACCCGGGGGGTTTTATGTGAGATGAGGTTTTTTATTTTCATTTATGTAAAATCTGTAAGTAATATTCTTTTATTGTGGAACTCCGAGGTTGAGGATGATGTCACCACTGTTGTATATTATTTACTTTTCCGCATTATGATAGATCCAAGGTGGGGAGCACAAGTAACTGGGTTCTAGAGTCTAATAGGAGAGCATCTCAAGGAGTTGAGACATGGTCTCCTAACTCTAGAATTGGCAGGGTTACTTACCGCTCTCGTAAGGGTCTATGGATGTGGATTTGGCTATTCATCACGACTGTGGAATCCGTGTTTTACATTATTGGTTAAATTTAAAACACGGACCTCCTAGTATATCCAATATTTCATATATTGCTTCTGCTGCTTGATTCTGCGATGTTGATCATATAACTGCATTAGACAAATGTACTATTATATATATATATATTATATAATAAACGTTGCTTATGTTTTGTACCCGCGCTAGTCCAGCCCCCGCTCTTCTGGAAGTTAAGTAACCTAACGGTGCAAGACGGGGCCCCGTGGTGAATGCGGATGGCATAAGCGTACGTTCTATTTTCGTTTCATTTTTCTGTAATGTTTAGGAAGCATTAAATGATTGGACTTCATTAATGAGATTAATGAAAAGAAAGAAACCAAAAGATGTTGTAGAATCAAATTTTCAAAAAGAGTAGCTCTAGTTTTTGCTTTGCATATTGGTATTCCTTGATGAATATCCAACACCTCATTCGATGAGGAAAAAGCCGAGATCCCTTCACCGGGAGTGACCTATTTAACAAAACTAGCAAATGCTACAACCCACTCGGTTTGTCTTTTGACTGCTTCTCTGGTTCTTGCTTTGCAAAGTGGTATTCATGAATATCCAACACCTCATTCGATGAAGAAAGAGATGAGATCTCTTCACCGGGAGTGACCTCTTTAGCGAAGCTAGAAAAGCCTCAAAAACACTCCTTTATAAAATCACTAGATTCTACAACGATATCAAGTTCATTACTCTCATGATTTTCTTAAGAATCTGCGTTGCCCTCCATCATTTCAGATAAGTATTATTTAGTATTCGCATTGCGTTTGTTGACCATGTCAAGGTGTAATGTGCGGTAGCTGATTAGTGCTTATCTGGCAGCATGAGATGCGATTTGGTTAGGGTAGTCCTGCGACATTGTTGACCTTGTCAAGGGTTGTGCGGGTGGGTTTAATTCAATCAAGAAATGACGGGTAGAACATGACTAGTGCTTATGGTTTGTTGACCTTGTCAAGGTCATAAGTCGCTAGGGGTAAAAACAATTATCGGGAATTTCAAGTGTTGGAATTTGCAATGAGATTGCATACCTTCTATATGATAGTTGGATCCTGATACCCACTGCGAGTAAGAGTTACTCCGGGGAGAGTTTTGCACTTTACAATTAACCGATCAAGTAGGTGTCTAGAAAGGTGTCAACGGGGTTATGCCTCTAGGGAAAAGAGGTTTATTTTAATTAGGTCCGTGCGAAAGCATGGGGAACCTCCTTGGAGTACCGATACCTGCATGACCGAACGATTGGCGAACCAGTAGGGTGTAATTAATCCCTGCTAATCTTACCTTTTAGGGATTGAAGGAAGATTTAATAAAAACAGTGGGAGCCATCCTGATTAGATAAAATAACCAATCTAATCTTGCAAAGAGCGCACGCAAAGTGATTACCCTTCTCTCTCTCCTGGTAGCGACCAATGAAATGCCTTAACCAAGATAATAATATGGATGTATTGACCAAACCTACTTATTATATCAGAATAGGTTCCTCTCTACCTTATGATTGTCATAAGTATGAACAAGGAATAGGGGAATATACGGTTTCCTACGCCACCCAAACGAAGAATAAGCATGTTGATGCATTGTCTTCGGTTGTGTTCGTAACCAAGAACTGTTTCTTAGTTACCTCTACGTCCTAGGTATTGGATACCGGATCAGGATCCCATACATGTAATTTGGTACACAGGCTATAGAAAGGTGGAGAACTGGGAAAGGGTGATATTTCTCTAGTTGTAGAGATGGTGCAATTGTTGCAGCCAAAGAAGTTGGCAAATATCACCTAGTGTTACCAAATGGTAATACATTGGTTCTGAGCAACTGTTATTTCATATCAATAATATTGTGAATATTTTCCTGAATCAAGTGTTTAATGGGTAAGGTATGTTGTATAACAGTGTACACGTTCTGAATCAAACTACAGTTCTAAACATACAGAACACACGCAAGAGGAACAGTTTAGAAATGATCGAAGTCTTCTTGAGGCATTGTAGACTGGGTCATATCGATGAAATAAGACTAGATAAAGTTCCATAATGGTGCATATTTGAATCAGTTCGAATTCACATCTTATGAAACTTGCCAGTCATGTCTCAAAGGATTGGTGACCAAATCTCCGTTTACTGGAAATGGAAAAAGAGCTACTGAACTCTAGGACAGATACATGGTGATGTACGGGGTCCTATGTCTACACATGCCAGGGATGGTTCCGCGTACTTTATTACATTCACCGATGTTCTCTCAAGATACGGACATGTGTTCTTTTTAAAACACAAAACTGAATCTTTTGAGAATTTCAAGGAATATAAGTACGAAGAAGAGAACTAGATAGGTAAAGGTATTCAAATCCTTCGATATGATCAGGGAGAAGAATACTAGAGCACGGAATTCCAAGACTATTTAAAAGAGAATAAGATTCTCTCTCAGTTTACTCCTCCATATAAACCACAGCACAACGGTATATCGGGGTTAAGGAATCACACCCTATGAGATATGGTGCGCTCTATGATGAGTACTGCTGAGTTGCCTATTTCCTTTCAGAGACATGCACTTGAGAAGCTGCATACCTATTGAGTAGAGTTCAGATCAAATCTGTTGCCTACCACTCCATATGAGATAAAGATGAGAAGAGACCATCTCTTAAACGATTTAGGATATGGGGTTGTCTGGCCTAAGTTGAAAAGCAAAATCTGGACAAGCCTGAGGCAAGGTCAGTTCTGTGCAAGTTGGTAGGATATCTTAAACATTCTGGAGTGTATATCTTCTACCACAACGAGGAACTAAAGATGTTTTGTTTCTCGACATGCCACCTTTTTAGATAAGGAATTTCTTATGGAAGAAAATAATGGCGACGAGGTAGAACTGGAAGAATTTCCAGCAAAGCAAACTATAACTGACGATTTGTTGGAACCGGAGGATTCAATAGTCCCTGACGTACCGAAGCCACTTTGCAGATCTATTGGGGTTCCTCATCCACCTGAGAGATACCGCGGTTTTCTCATAGACGATGGGAGCGAGGATTGCATCATGAAGTTGATGACCCAACTAGTTTCGAGTAGGCCATCACGAGTGGGGACTCTGTGAAATGGCTGGATGCTATGCGATCTGAGATGTAATCCATGTACACCAAAAAGTGTTGACTTTGGATATTGCTCCTGAAAGGGTAAAACCAATCGGGAGCAAGAGGATCTTTAAGAAAGATAATTTGGTGTAGATGGAAAAATCGAGAATTTCAAAGCTAGACTTGTCGCTAAGCTTAAGTCCATCAGGATCCTACTTGCCATTACTGCATACCATGACCACAATATCTGGCAGACTGCACGTCAAAACCGCTTTTCTAAATGGTGATTTAGAAGAGAGCGTGTATATGATACTGCCAGAGGGCTTCATAGACAGTGGGAGCAGCGGAAGCATGTGCAAGATGCTTAAATCCATCTATGGGTTAAAGCAAGCATCGCGGAGATGGAACATTTGTTTTAATGAAGCTATCAAAGAGTTTGACTTCATCAAATAGGCCATGTCGATAAGACTGGACTAGCTGAAGTTCCATAAGGATGCATATTTGAATCCGTTCAAATTTATATCTTATGAAACTTGCAAGTCATGTCTCAAAGACTAGGTAACCAAATCTCCATTTACTGGAAACAGAGAAAGAGCTACTAAACTCTTGGACAGATACATAGTGATGTATGCGGTCCTATGTCTACATATGCTAGGGATGGTTCCGGGTACTTTATATTTACCGATGTTCTCTGAAGATACGGACATGTGTTCTTGTAGAAAACCAAAACTGATTCTTTTGAGAATTTCAAGGAATATAGGCACGAAGTTGAGAACCAGATAGGTAAAGTTATTCAATTCCTTCGATATGATCGAGGAAAAGAATACTGGAGCAAGGAATTCCGAGATTATTTAAAAGAGAATGAGATTCTCTCTCAGTTTATTCCTCCGTATACACCACAGAACAACGGTATATCGTGGTGGAGGAATCACACCCTATGAGATATGGTGCGCTCTATGATGAGTACTGCTGAGTTGCCTATTTCCTTTCAGGGACATGCACTTGAGATGATGCATACCTATTGAATGGTTTTCCGATCCAATCCGTTGCCTACCACTACATATGAGATATGGAATCGGAAGAGACCAACTCTTAAACAAGTTAAGATATGGGGTTGTCCGGCCTATGTTGAAAAGCAAAATCCGGACAAGCTCGAGGCAAGGTCAGTTCTGTGCAAGTTTGTAGGATATACCAACCATATGCGAGGGTATATCTTCTACCACACCGAGGAACAAAAGATGTTTTGTTTCTCGACATGCCACCTTTTTAGGAAAGGAATTTCTTGTGGAAGAAATTAGTGGCGATGAGGTAGAACTGGAAAAATTTCCAGCAAAGAAAACTATAACTGACGATTTGGTAGAGCCGGAGGATTCAATAGACCCTGACGAACCGAAGCCACTCTGCAGATCTAGTTGGGTTCCTCATCCACCTGAGAGATACTACGGTTTTCTCGTAGATGGTGGAAGCGAGGATTGCATCATGGAGATGATGACCCAACTAGTTTCGAGCAGGCTGTCATAAGTGGAGACTATGTGAAATGGCTGGATGCTTTTCGATCTGAGATGGAATCCATGTATACCAACAATGTTTTGACTTTGGATGTTGCTCCTGAAGGGGTAAAACCCACGCGAGTAAGTGCATCTTTGAGAAAGATAATTTGGTGTAGATGGAAAAGTTGAGACTTTCAAAGCTATACTTAAGTCCATCAGGATCCTACTTGCCATTGCTGCATACCATGACTATGAAATCTGGCAGACTGCACGTCAAAACCGCTTTTCTAAATGGTGATTTAGAAGAGAGCGTATATGACACAGCCAGAGGACTTCGTAGACAGTAGGAGCAGCGGAAGCATGTGCAAGCTGCTTAAATCCATCTACGGGTTAAAGCAGGCATCGCAGAGATGGAACATCTGTTTTAATGAAGCTGTTAAAGAGTTTGACTTTATCAAAAAAGTAGATGAACCATGTAAAATAAGAAGGTTGAAGAGAGTATGGTTGTCTTCCTCCTATTGTACGCGGATGACATACTCTTGATATGAAAGGGTGTTCCTATGCTACACTCGGTCAAGCGCCTCTTATCACACAGGTTCTCCATGAAAGATCTAACTGATGTTTCCTACATCTTGGGGATATAGATCTATAGAGATAGATCTAAATGGATTTGGGATTGTCCCAATCCAGGTACATACACACCATGCTAAAGGGGTTCAGTATGGATGATTCTAAGCATGGTAATGTTCCCGCTTGTTCCGGATTCACCTCTCCAAAGAGATGTCTCTCGAGACTGATTTGGAGAGGGCTCGCATACAAGGGATACCCTATGCTTTAGCAGACAGGTCAATCATGTATGCGATGTTATGTACCCGACCAGATTTAGCTTACTCACTAGGTGTAGTGAATATGTATCAAAAAGATCTTTGGGAAAACCACTAGACAGCTGAAGAACATTCTTAAGTGTTTGAGAAGGACTGAGGAGATGTTCTTGATGTATGGTAACGGTGAACTCCAGATTGAGTCCTTTACCAATTCAAGCTTCCAGAGTGATAAGGGTGACTGAAAGTCGGTCTCGTTTTTTTTCTTTACCCTCAGTGGAGGGACTGTATGTTGGAAGGGTTCCAAGCTATATACCGTGGCAGAATCGTTGATAGAGGCTAATTACATCGCTACCAACGATACTGCCAAAATGGTTGTCTGAATGAAAAAGTTCATATGATGAACTAGGTTCCTACCAATGGGCATCCAGTACCTATGTATTGTGATGAAAATGGAGCTATGGCTTTGGCCTAGGAACCCCGATCCCGTCAGCTATCCAGACATATTCTTTGACAGTATCACCTGATCAGGGAGATAGTTGATTTTCGGGAGATCGAGATTAGGAGAGTTGACATAGAGGATAACACAGCGGATCCACTCACCGAGGCCATCCCCAAGATGCTATTCAAGAAACTTTTAGGACGTTGGATATGAGATACTACAACAACTGGCCTTAGTGCAAGTGGGAGATTGTTAGGAATATGTATGCCCTAGAGGCCATTATTATACATGTGATGTATATTATAGTGGATGCTTAGACATATATGTAGAGGACTTTCTTGATCGACATAATAGTATGCTATCTGGTTACTCTTTATCTTAACATATTGACTGGTTTTCTTTACTGTCTTGCTCTCCCATGTTGATAAAGCCCTTAGGATATGTACTTGACTACGAGGACTATGATGAGATCATACTAGTGAGGCCAGGGTTGTCCGAAAGTACATCCTTTAATCAGTTCTTAGTTGATGGAGTATCGAGAGTAGGGCATCAATATTCAAGAGTACAAAAGTGTGTATGTTTCTTTTCCCTTAGAGGGCGATGGTTGATCCCACAACCATAGGTGTGTGGCATCAAAGATTGTACACAGGTGCTCATTGGAGAATGGGTACACCGAATAGGACTCGCCGAGGACTCCTATGTAGTAGTATACCTATTGTCAGAGAGCACTTATCAGGTGACACTGGTACAGGTTAGTCTGTACACCTGAGATCATCATAGAGTCTTGTGCGGCTTCCACTGTGCCTTGATTTCCTTCCTATCACGCTCAAAGGAGACGTGCAAACAGGTGGATTTGAGGTACAGTCCCGAGTCGCATGGAGGCAATGAGCGATAGGAGGGGTTTTGTCTCTCTCGGTATTGGGGGTTGATGTTGCGCTATGCTCGATTGGCTATAACCGGAAGTCCCTGGCCACGACTGTATATGAGATTTACTGATAAGTATTATCAGTAGTTTCTTGAACCGTTATAGTCCAGACATCGACATGAATTATCACGTTACTAGGGTCCGACGTTTACCACCCTTAGACATGATATGCGACATATAAGACAAAGAGACTGGACTGTATGGTAGTTTTACTGATAGGCTTCATGGAGAGTATGGACAAGCTTGCTTGTTGATCTTCATGTCGCTCAATACCTGGGTAGCCGTTACGTCCAGCTAGTGCCGTTGACGGCTTGTGGGTGACTGATATGATCATCACCTACTGCTGGCATATTGACGAGCCTTTAGAGTCCCATACAGAAGTTTCCTTGTTCGAGCAAAACGAAGTAGGGCATATATGTGATATGTGCGTGGGCCTGATTAAATACGTATATGTGATACCGTATTATAATCTAGCAGTTATCTGATGTCGGTAAGATTATATGTGATATAACCGAATTATAGAATCAAGTGTTGATTTGGTAATGTGATATTCAGATTAATGATATTAGTCGGTTATATATGATATAACTGGATTATTAGATCAAGTGTTTATTTAATAATGTGATATATATTATATGTCAGATAATTATATCTTAACAAATATCATTAGCTCACTAATTATTCTTCATTATATATATATATATATTAATTTATATGATATATATATAACAATGAAGCATGGCTTGGTTTTCTATTTTTGAGAAAAATAGAAATGAGGAGTAAATTGAGAGCATGGTTACAAGCATGGGAGTTATATTTGTTTATTCATCTTGACTCACTATTCAAGCATGGTTGCAATTTTATATTGCAAAATTCCATGCTTGAATGAGTGGGGGTCAAGAGTTGCCAGTGATTTTTTGCTCATTCTCAACACTTAGCTATTTTTCATGAGTTGCTCCCATGGTTTCTCTCTAGCTTCTTCTTCTTCCTCAATTGCTATAGTTCAAGCTTTAATCTTCACATGTGATGTGGACCATGAAGCTTGAACACAAACTAGTGAGCAAATTAAACCCCTACTTCACCATCACACATTGGATTATCAATTTGATATGGAGTGTTGCCTTCACTAATGAGATTAGTGAAGGGTTATGTCACGACCCGAAATATTAGCTCGTGACCAGCACTTAAATCACGCAACGTCTAAAGGCGTAATGTAATTCAAGTAAGCTGAAACCCAGAAATCTAAACATTTTTAAGAAAATAAAGGAGGTGAAGTTTTGAAATAAAGGTATAATGAAATCAAGTCTTCTTAATGCATAGAAAAGGGACATGAAAATACAAGTGAAATTTGTTGGATTGAAAACATGTTTCGTCTTTTAAAAATTTGGGCAGCACCTCCTTTGTATTTTTCGATCCAAAACCACAAATACATGATGATAATAAAGGCATCCCGAAGCGGGAGCTAGCTCTTCGCCAACCGGCAGATCACAACCACGCAAAACTGTAAATATCAGTATACGACGCCCAATGGCGAAGATCACAACAAAAGTTAAAGAAATAAGCAAGACATAACCCCAAAAGCGAATATAAAATCCATCGCTCAAATCTCGCAACTACTAGTCTAACTAAGTCTCATTACTTGTACAATTTACTAATTTTGATTGATGGAGTTAACTAGATACAATACGAAATATAGATACAAGAGTGGGTACGATATAAATGTCCCACCTACCAATGCAAAACACCCGAATACAACTGTGTGCCAGCGAAGCCGCTACTGATCCAAACGGTCAACCTGCAAGAACTGTGGCATAACGGGGGTGAGTTGCCAACTCGTAAGTAGAAAATATCAACAGATAGAAATCGAATAAACAACGACTCCTAGGTCAACTATATCATAAAGGTAATACTATGATATCTAGGGTGACCGGGTCAGTATATGTGCAAACACTAATTTTAATGTCAATCAACATGTGGAAATCATCCAACAATAAAATCAATGTATGTATGCTTGTGGATCTCGTCCAACCAATATAATCAATGTCTGTATGCACGTAAATATCATAAAAGAGTATACATGAAAATATGAGGATATTAATGTAAGTGCACGGCGGCGCCCCGGCCGTCAATCCGACGCCGGAATGCGGAAGCGGTGAATAACTTAAATTTTGCGGACTTAGCAAACCGGCACCACCGCGCACTAAACACCCGGATCGTAACCATTAACAAGTCTAAGCAACTAGAAGATGGGTTAGAGATATACCGACGATCCAAGTCCTCCGGTCTTCTCGTCATGGTCCCGATCTCCTGCGGAAAAGTCCCGTCTCCTCCTCGTCGCCGGAAGTGCACCACATCGCCTACTATGTTTACGGGCTCCCACCTCAATGCCGAGGCAACTCGGGCACGAAGCCGGCTACTCGACGTGCCCAAGATTCGTTGTAGAATGTGTAGTGAGCTATTGTCTCTTTTGGGGTTCATGGAGGTGCCATATGGTGGAGGGATGAAACAAGAACAATGTGGAGGAGCTAGTGGGTATTTTGGAGCATGATATGAACCAAAAATACACCCACACAATTTTGGACAACCCTTGCACATAGTGGCCGGCCACAAGAGATGATGGAGGGAGTGAATGAGAGTGAGGGAGTGACATGAAAAAACAAAAGATCAAACCACAACCATAATCAAAAGAGAGAGAGAAAAGAATGGTTATGATAATCAACCATGATCACAAAGCAATGCCAACACTCCACACAACCATCATCAACAACCATGATGCTAACAAAGTCAAGCCATCATGAAGGATCAAGTCAAAAAGGTCAAGGTATGGTGAGCCATCATGATACAAGGAAATATGCAAAGACCCCCTCCACAAACACTTATTTGCAACAATGCAAATAAGCCCTCCTCCACCAATCTTCGGCCAATGAACGGAACAATGGAAATCGGCCGAAACGGAAAGCAAACTGGCAACTCCAGAAAACTGGTCCCATAACAAATTACAGGAAAACCCCGATACTGTGCATACACACCCGCATTTGTATTTCGACCGAAATACAAATGCAATGAGACAAAGTCTACACTGTACTATACTAGGATCCGGCTTAAAACAAAGCCGGCTAGTAATATCTGTTCGATCCTGATCCGTGCAATACCGCACGTATCTGATCGAACCCTGCCATATACCCATACGGCCTATAGTACAAACTGTCCGATCCTGATCCGTGCAATACCGCACGTATCTGATCGGACCCTGCCATATCTCCATACGGCCTCTACAACCTTTCGCCCGAAAGCTGAGTAACTGAATGTGGGGGACTCTAAAGACTCGTCAACACCTTGGTTGTGGATTTAACCACTAGCACGTCAGAGGTATAAGCCAATACGTAACGGGCTACCAGGTATTGACTAAAAAGGACGTCGATGAGCGAACTCATCCTGACACCCTACTGAGCCTGTCAGTGACAATATCCGTGCAGTCCGGTTCGTTCGTCTATGAGTATCGCATGGCGGGCCTAGGGGGTTGGTAAAAGTCAGACCCCCAAAAGCGGTACAAGTCGTGTCGGAGTGTAGCCCAGAACACCCTGAGATACTACTGGAATACCTACCAGTAAATCTCCTTGCCTTGGCCAAGGACTTTGTGTAATGGCTCTCCTAGACACAGCACGACCTCACCCCCAATACCGGGAGAGACGAACCCCTGAAGATACGCTCACTGCCTCCATGTGGCTCGGGACTGTACCCAACTAAAACCTGTTTGCATGACTCCTTTGAGCCGTGGTAGGGTAGTAATCAAAGTACAGTGGGAACTCACACGAGACAAATGACGATCCCCAGGTCGATGAACTAACCTGCACACATGTCACCAGGGAACTGCCATCTGACGTCTGGTATATGACCAACTAGCATGTTCCCGGCGAGTCCTGTCCGGTGTACTCATAACCCAATGAGCACCTGTATACATCTTAGGTGATCCAACTGACACCAGTGGCTTGTGAGACCGGCCACCGCCCCTCGTCGGGGTCTCGACTGTATACACTAGTCTACTAATGGAGTATCGATGCCCAGTCTCGATACTCCCACGACTAGGGACCTTTTAAGGATAAGCTTATAGACCCCCAGCTCCCACTTATATGATCGCCCTCATACTGCTGGTGGTCAAGCAAGAATCCTAGGGGCTCTATCAACGTGTAATAGCGACGTGTCAGGTCACCTAAAGCAGTACACGATGATAAAGATAAACCAGATAGCATACTATCATCTCGAGTAAGACTGTCCTACCGGGATAGGTCCTCCCTCAATCATTACAATCACGTACCTGTGACCTAATAATTGACTCTGAGGGCACTATCTCCAACAATCTCCCACTTGCACTCAAGGCTAATTATTGCGATGTCGCATACTCACAGCCCGTGTGATACCGAACATCCAACTCCTCTACTAGTCAGTCTCACAAAGCTCGTTTGCGGAACTATTGCGTTCGAGGAATAGCCTCAGTGAGTGGATCCGCTTAGTTGTTTCTTTCTATGTCTCTCTATATCTCAAGTTCGCGGAGAAATCCCTCTCCCGAAATGAGCAATACCTGTCTTAGAATGTGTCTGGATGTCTGATGGGACATAGCTCATAAATGAACTCCAAATCCAAACTTCTTAGACTGTATCGTCAACTGAACTTAATCAGTATCCTGCGCCATGCCACCCTCAGTATTGCCTTAGACCACCTGTCCAAAATACTGCCCCTCATCAGAAGGAAAACTATAACTCTGACAACCTCCTTGTCGTCCATGTCACCTTGGAAGCCTGGAATGATAACTGTCTCCTGAATGAGGCTGTCGTTATCATCTCCCTAGAACATCCACTTATGTTCTAAAACTGCTTCCGACTGTTTCTCCAGGATTGGATTAATGTCAACTTATTGCATCTAGTGCAAGAACAACATTTGGTGTGGTACTTGACATCTCACGATTGACTCAATTGCCTGAGCAAGTGATCTGCCAATCATGCCCGTCCCTCTCCCCTTTAGTCTGTAAGACACCTTTGGAGAGGGTGACTCCATTACCTGCAGGTACACTACCGTGCCAGGAGTCGTCCATCCTAAATACTCTTAGAATGCTGTCAAGTACCCTGATTGGGAAACCACCCAAATCTAGATCTAAGACCATAGATCTAGTAACCAGTATGTCTGATATAAAATCCATTTCCTTTGTGGAGAAACAACTGTGTGACGACCAAAGTATAACCGATCGTAGTGTAGGAGTTTCTTTTCCTACTCTGTGTATATCATCCAAATACCAGGATGTCACACCCTACTACCTTCTCAACAGATCCATCCCCTATTCTGATGAAGTCAAACCCATGACTGTCACGTCAGAAATAGATGATCTATCTCCGCTACATCTGCTCTAGTCTATAAATAAACATAAGCAACCTGTCCACCAATGCTTCCGCTGCTCCCACTGACTACGACAACCCTCTGGCAGAGTCATATAGACGTACACTTCTAAAACTGGTTTAGAACTACGCTATACTCATCCTCCCGCCGGGTCTCGTAACCTGGAACAACAGCAATGGCAATTGTGGGTAAACAAGAACTTCCCTGTCACCGTCCTTGAGGCTACCGTAGTGCCTCTCGGGTGCCTGAAGTTACCCACCTTATCTGCGGAGTGGCCAATGGAATGTCAATCCAGATTGAATCTTTAGGTTCCTTATCAAATCTTCAGTAATCGTTTGTGGTTCTGGAATCACTTCCAGTTCTACCATACTCCCACTACTGTTTTCTGAAAAAATCCATCTTTAATAAAACTGTGGCGAGTCTAGAACAATATCGCTATTGTTCATCCAGATGGTAGAAAGTCAACCCTCGTCATAGCCTGGGTCAACCCACAAACAGCCATTACAGAAACGTGCCTTGAGTTGTCCAGTGTCTGGTTTTAATCATAAACCGGACAACTCCCCGTACCTTAACAATGTTAAGATATGAACTGTTCTATATCCAATACAGAAATAGAGGCACTGATTTAATTTGAACCAGATCCAAATCATGCAACTGTCTCCAGTGCATGTCAACTAAATGGAAGGAGGCCGATCAGCGTTACTCAACTTAGGATTGCTTCCAATTATGAGTAACCTGAAAGAGAAGCAAGATCTCTTTATCATTACTATCAACTGAATACCATACACAAGTATCTACATCTTCGATCTCTTTGAAGAATTCCGATACTTGCTACACCTGGTTCTCTACTCTATCCAAATACCTATAACTCCTCAAAACTTAGACCCTGTGTTTCAACGAAACACATGTCTAAGAACTAGAGAAGTTAAAAGTAAACAGAATATAGTATGAGGACCAACCACTCTGTCCTAATAGACACTGGACAACATACAATACTCTGTATAAGTCCCTTGAGTCTGATAACTCTTTCACTGTGTGTCGTAGGTTGAAAACTGTACTTATGGTTAAGAAGAATTACACCGCTGTTTAATGCTCCTTACCTAACCATCCACTGATATAGGTAAATGTCGTAGACATAATTTCAGAAAGGTATATCTCACTCTATGAAAATAGACGTACAGATATATCATTTTGAAATTGGTGCATAACAGCGGATATTCAAAACCAAATATTTGCCGACCGGCAAACAGCCCAGGTGATTTCCTCAAATATCACCGATTACAACGAATCCCGATGTAATGAGGATGATCACCCAATTCCCAATAATTTACTCCCACTCATCATCTGTAAAACTATACAGATGTGAGAATCATACCTGGTAAATACATACCCTGGAGTAAGTATCTAATCGGGATATCAGTTTTCCTTTAACATTACACAGTGAAACTGAAACATTGAAATGTTCCGATGGCGTATTCTGGTATTCCTAGTAATGCCTCTTCCAGATTCACGACTGTAACCGTATAGTTCTTTGCCACCTCTCCAAATCCCTTCATATGTCTTTAGTCTTTACCTTCTGCACACCCTTTTAGGCCAAATGGTTTTCTTCCTTCCCTACCGTTCGGCACCAACCTATGGTTTGGAAGAAGACTATCCAATAAGCATAATGGGTGTACTGTCCCAATCCTAGGAACACTCGCAATGAGAGAGGGTGAAGATAAAAGACAACCGAATAAACCTTATTCCTATTTCTCCTGAACCAGAATCCATCCCCGAACTGGAACAAGTTCCATTCGAGTTCGTATATAACCATACGATGGAGTATCCAAATAAACTGTGGATCTTCGTAGTGATACGGAGTGTCCTGGAGAAATACAAAGGTGATGTGGGAGTGGTAACGAAATATTTGGTTTGGTCGTGAATATCTGTTGCAATTTACTTTGCCCTCTTACTAATCCCTTGCTTTGTCTGAACTTAATACCTTCTGCACACCATCGTTATGCTAATTGGTTTTCTTCATTCCCTACCTGTCGGCACCAGCCTAAGGTTTGGAAGAAGACAATCCAATTTGCGTAATAGGTGTACTACCCCTAAACCAAGGAGTACTCGTAACCTGAGAGAGGGTAAAAGGAAAAGACAACTGAATAATCCTATCCGTTTTCTCCAGAACCGGAAACCATCCTCGAATAAATTCTTTCGAGTTCGTATCTAACCATACGATGGTTTTGTCCAATGGAAGTGGACGTTCGTAGTAAAACGGGGTGTCCTGGAGAAAAGGGTAAAAGTAGGAGTGGCAATGAGGTTCGCAACTCTGACAATCCAAAAGCCAGTGTTAAGAAGGTTCGGTCAACTTGGTCACTGAGTCATAGTCTTAGGGTCGGGTCAATGGTCGCTGCCAAAGAGAGAGAGAAAAGAAACACTCAGCGTGCACTCTAACCTAGATCAGAATGGTCACCAATTTATCTAATCTGGAAACCTCCCACTGTACCTCAAATTCTCCTCCAAACCTGAAAGAAGAATTAGTCGGGGTCACCCGAGGAGTAAACTAACTCATCAGTGGGAATCGGGATCCAACTATCATCGCATGATAACGTGACGGAATCCGCTCACATCATCATACTCCAGATGGTATGCGCATATCTGGCAAGTTTTAGTTCTTTTGAAACTCCCGATGTGATTTCTGCCCCATGCTCTTATGACCTTGACTTTGGCCAACATATCATAAGTCATATGTCAAGTTCTACCCGTCATTCTCCAGGTTAATTTGAATCCACCCGTACATACCCTTGACTTTGGCCAACATGGCAGTACGACTGTTCCAAACCAACGCATCTATCTATGCTGCATATGAATAACCAATAGCTACCAAACACTGTGCCTTGACTTTGGCCAACATACACAGCTTGAATACTACTAACTATCCATATGAAACGACGGAGGGCTACGAATGGTTTCTGGCGAAAACCTTTAACGTAATGAACTTGATATCGTTGAAGGAACGGATAGCTTTTAAAAATATAGTGACGAAAACCTTCGCTAAAGAGGTCACTCCCGGTGAAGGGATCTCGGCTCTTTCCCCGTAGAATGGGGTGCAGGATATTCTAACTGAATACCACGGTGCAAAGCAAAAGTAGTCGGCTATAGTGAAGTTAATGCCCTGACGCAAACTTCTGTCCAAGGAGTCACTCCCGGTGAAGGGATCTCGGCCCTTGCCTCGTCGACTGAGGAGCAGGATATTCTAAATGAATACCGCAATGCAAAACAAAAGTGAACGTCCTTGCAATGACAGCTTTTTGAAAAGTGTTCCAACAACATCAGATTAGGTTTATTTTAACTTGCATTGATCCGAATCAATGCAGTCCCAACAATTGATCACACCAAAAAGAACGAAAATATACTGATGTACGTATATGTCATCCGCATTCGCCACTGGGTCCCGTCATTACCCGTTAGGTTAGCTTACTAACGACAGAGCGGGGACTGGACTAGCGCGGATGCAAAACATATACTACATCTACTAATATATATACCAATATATTATATTTCGCTCAAGGCGTGAAAGAAATGCAACATCACAGAGAATGTACAGCATCACAGAAACAATACAGATATCTGGGATCCCCGGGTTTCACAGAGCCGCTGAAACCCGACGTTCCCCTGGTCGTGTGGATAGCCTGTGCAATGAAATCCTAGACCCCTACGGGCGCGGCAAGTCACCCGCCAAAACCTGAAGCGAGGCAGCCCCCTTCATCGCCGTGAATGGACCACCCAGCACTTCACGGAATCCGGCAACTTGGGCACCCCTCCTGGGTCAACCTGTACCCCCTACGAGTGCGGCGAATAGCCTGCCAATCCTAGAGTGAAGCCCCTTCCGTCTCAATGCCATGAGATGCGGGCTTGTTGCCCTCCAGAACCCGGCTATCCGTGCACCCCTCCGCGGGGTAACCCTAGTACAGAAAGTAAAATATACATACACCGGGTACATCGGCCGCAACCAGGTCGTGCCCCAAAATAATAATACAAACAGGCAGTGACGGCAGTCCACATGTCAGACGCTCGCCCCGCAATATCAAATGTACATATTACAACAAAACTGTACTAGCATTGCATCCAGGCTATCCCCCACGACCGATCCGCAACATCACAGCAAATACATAGAACATCAACGTGAAAGTCACGTTCGTAAATCCGTCTAACCGGGCTATAGCAGTTAGACCGGATTTACCGATCGAGTGACATTCACGGTCGCAGATATAATGTAAATAGTGTGAAAAATGTGTTTAAAATTTTCCGATTGATCAAACAATTAACAAGTGGGCCCCCAAACAAAACTGTAGCAATCACAGAAAACCTGGGCCCAATTTTAATATCCCAAAACCCCTGAAATAAGCCCATAAGCCCACTGCAAAAAAATAATCACACGAGCCCACAAACTTGCGGCGGAAGCGCGGCCAGAAGAGGGTTTTGGCCGCCCTTCCGCGGTTGTACGGAGGGATCGTGCTACGAAATTTTTTCAGTGTTCTTATAACTCCCTGCACATCATTCTGAGACCACCTGAAAAATTTTTAGACTCCAAAAAATTTCGACAAAAACTGATGCGAAGGCAATACGGGTTTTGGAACTTTTTGATCGATCGGAAATGCAAACACATTACACAAAGCTAGACTAAGTTAATGGGGAGGCTCTGATACCACTGTAAGTGCACGGCGGCGCCCCGGCCGTCAATCCGACGCCGGAATGCGGAAGCGGTGAATAACTTAAATTTTGCGGACTTAGCAAACCGGCACCACCGCGCACTAAACACCCGGATCGTAACCATTAACAAGTCTAAGCAACTAGAAGATGGGTTAGAGATATACCGACGATCCAAGTCCTCCGGTCTTCTCGTCATGGTCCCGATCTCCTGCGGAAAAGTCCCGTCTCCTCCTCGTCGCCGGAAGTGCACCACATCGCCTACTATGTTTACGGGCTCCCACCTCAATCCCGAGGCAACTCGGGCACGAAGCCGGCTACTCGACGTGCCCAAGATTCGCTGTAGAATGTGTAGTGAGCTATTGTCTCTTTTGGGGTTCATGGAGGTGCCATATGGTGGAGGGATGAAACAAGAACAATGTGGAGGAGCTAGTGGGTATTTTGGAGCATGATATGAACCAAAAATACACCCACACAATTTTGGACAACCCTTGCACATAGTGGCCGGCCACAAGAGATGATGGAGGGAGTGAATGAGAGTGAGGGAGTGATATGAAAAAACAAAAGATCAAACCACAACCATAATCAAAAGAGAGAGAGAAAAGAATGGTTATGATAATCAACCATGATCACAAAGCAATGCCAACACTCCACACAACCATCATCAACAACCATGATGCTAACAAAGTCAAGCCATCATGAAGGATCAAGTCAAAAAGGTCAAGGTATGGTGAGCCATCATGATACAAGGAAATATGCAAAGACCCCCTCCACAAACACTTATTTGCAACAATGCAAATAAGCCCTCCTCCACCAATCTTCGGCCAATGAACGGAACAATGGAAATCGGCCGAAACGGAAAGCAAACTGGCAACTCCAGAAAACTGGTCCCGTAATAAATTACAGGAAAACCCCGATACTGTACATACACACCCGCATTTGTATTTCGACCGAAATACAAATGCAATGAGACAAAGTCTACACTGTACTATACTAGGATCCGGCTTAAAACAAAGCCGGCTAGTAATATCTGTTCGATCCTGATCCGTGCAATACCGCACGTATCTGATCGAACCCTGCCATATACCCATACGGCCTATAGTACAAACTGTCCGATCCTGATCCGTGCAATACCGCACGTATCTGATCGGACCCTGCCATATCTCCATACGGCCTCTACAACCTTTCGCCCGAAAGCTGAGTAACTGAATGTGGGGGACTCTAAAGACTCGTCAACACCTTGGTTGTGGATTTAACCACTAGCACGTCAGAGGTATAAGCCAATACGTAACGGGCTACCAGGTATTGACTAAAAAGGACGTCGATGAGCGAACTCATCCTGACACCCTACTGAGCCTGTCAGTGACAATATCCGTGCAGTCCGGTTCGTTCGTCTATGAGTATCGCATGGCGGGCCTAGGGGGTTGGTAAAAGTCAGACCCCCAAAAGCGGTACAAGTCGTGTCGGAGTGTAGCCCAGAACACCCTGAGATACTACTGGAATACCTACCAGTAAATCTCCTTGCCTTGGCCAAGGACTTTGTGTAATGGCTCTCCTAGACACAGCACGACCTCACCCCCAATACCGGGAGAGACGAACCCCTGAAGATACGCTCACTGCCTCCATGTGGCTCGGGACTGTACCCAACTAAAACCTGTTTGCACGACTCCTTTGAGCCGTGGTAGGGTAGTAATCAAAGTACAGTGGGAACTCACACGAGACAAATGACGATCCCCAGGTCGATGAACTAACCTGCACACATGTCACCAGGGAACTGCCATCTGACGTCTAGTATATGACCAACTAGCATGTTCCCGGCGAGTCCTGTCCGGTGTACTCATAACCCAATGAGCACCTGTATACATCTTAGGTGATCCAACTGACACCAGTGGCTTGTGAGACCGGCCACCGCCCCTCGTCGGGGTCTCGACTGTATACACTAGTCTACTAATGGAGTATCGATGCCCAGTCTCGAAACTCCCACGACTAGGGACCTTTTAAGGATAAGCTTATAGACCCCCAGCTCCCACTTATATGATCGCCCTCATACTGCTGGTGGTCAAGCAAGAATCCTAGGGGCTCTATCAACGTGTAATAGCGACGTGTCAGGTCACCTAAAGCAGTACACGATGATAAAGGTAAACCAGATAGCATACTATCATCTCGAGTAAGACTGTCCTACCGGGATAGGTCCTCCCTCAATCATTACAATCACGTACCTGTGACCTAATAATTGACTCTGAGGGCACTATCTCCAACAATTAAGCAATGGTGTCCCTCACGACACATCAAAATCATGGAACCTCAGTTCCTAGCATCGACACTCGAAAATATCATGAAAACCGTGCCCATCATCGGCACGTAAATCCTCATATATCTCAGGCGCCGTATCCTCAGATCGGCCCTTAGGCGCTGCATACCCAGGTCGGTTCTCATATCCATCTCGCTACTCCGATCGGTATCCTCCGGATAACCGCCGAGTCCAAACACTATCACCGGTAGGTAGTGCTCCAATGCCAGGCTCACCGTTTAACTGTAAGTGCACGGCGGCGCCCCGGCCGTCAATCCGACGCCGGAATGCGGAAGCGGTGATTTACAATAACTTTTCAACCGGCACCACCGTGCACTTTTAACCCGGATCGTGCCATTAAACTAGTCCTAGCTAAACTAGAAAAGGAGGAAGAGAGATATACCGAGCAATCCGTGTCCTTCGGTCTTCTCATCGTCATCCAGATCTCCCCGCGGAATCTCCGTTCTTCACCACGTCGCCGGCTTCTTTTACGGGCTCCCACCTCTATACCGAGGCAACTCGGGCACGAAGTTGGCGAGCCGACGTGCCCAAGGTTTGTTGTAGAATACGTGTAGTGAGCTATATCTCAATTAGGGTTGTAGAGAGTTGCCTTTTTGTGGAGGGAATGAGATATGGAATTTTGTAAATGACCTTGGGGATTTTTCAACCATCAAGAGAGCTAAAAATCCCCACACCAAAAAATGGGCAGCCCCAAAAATTGGCCGGCCTCACTTGATCAAGGGAGAGAGAGGAGTGAGCCAAGTGAGGGAAAAATAATGTAAAGGAATAATGATAATCATGTAGTAAAATGATCATAAACTCAAACCCACACTCCATCAACCATCACCCTTCATCATCATCAACAATCATGACTCTAAAAGTCAAGCCATCATGGTCAAAAGAAGTCAAATGATGTCAATGGATGGTGCACCATCATGATGCAACAATATGCAAATACAACCTCCCACAAATGCTTATTTGCACAAATGCAAATAAGCCCTCCTCCACCAATCTTCGGCCAATGAAAGATACAAAGAAAATTGGCCGAAACGGAAAACAAACTGGCAACTCCAAAAACTGATCCCGTAATAAATTACAGGAAAACCCCGCTACTGTATATACATACCCGCATTTGTATTCCGACCGAATACAAATGCACTGAGACAAAATCTACACATTACTATACTAGGATCCGGCTTAAACCAAAGCCCGCTAGTATAAACCGTCCGATCGTGATCTGTGCAATACCGCACGTATCTGATCGAACCCTGCCATATCTCCATACGGCCTCTATAGCGTTTCGCCCGAAACTTGAGAAACTGGTTTATGGGGGACTCTAAAGACTCGTCAATACATTGGTTGTGGATTTAACCACTAGCACGTAAGAGGTATTAGCCTATACGTAACGGGCAACTAGGTATTGACCAAAAGGGACGTCTGTGAGCGAACTCAGCCTGACACCCTACTGAGCCTGTCAGTGACAATATCCGTACAGTCCGGTCCGTTCGTCTATGAGCATCGCATGGCGGGCCTAGGGGGTTGGTAAAAGTCAGACCCCCAAAAGCGGTACAAGTCGTGTCGGAGTGTAGCCCAGAACACCCTGAGATACTACTGGAATACCTACCAGTAAATCTCCTGCCTTGGCTAAGGACTTTCATATAAGGGCTCTCCTAGACACAACGTGACCTCACCCCCAATACCGGGAGAGACGAACCCCCGAAGATCCACTCACAGCCTCCACGTGGCTCGGGACTGTACCCAACTAAAACCTGTTTGCACGTCTCCTTTGAGCGTGGTAGGGTAGTAATCAAAGTACATTGGGAACTCACACGAGACAAATGACGATCCTCATGTCGATGACCTAACCTGTACACATGTCACCAGGGAACTGCTATCTGACGTCAGGTATAAGACCAACTAGTATGTTCCCGGCGAGTCCTGTCCGGTGTACTCATAACCCAATGAGCACCTGTATACATCTTAGGTGAACCAACTGACACCAGTGGCTTGTGAGACCGGCCACCGCTCCTCGTCGGGGTCTCGACTGTATACACTAGTCTACTCTGGAGTATCGATGCCCTGTCTCGAAACTCCCACGACTAGGGACCTTTTAAGGATATGCTTATAGACTACCAGCTCTCACGTATATGATCGCCCTCATACTGCTGGTAGTCAAGCAAGAATCGTAGGGGCTCTATCAACGTGTAATAGCGACCTGTCAGGTCACCTAAGCAGTACACGATGATAAAGGTAAACCAGATAGCATACTATCATCTTGAGTAAGACTGTCCTACCGGAATAGGTCCTCCCTCAATCATTGCAATCACGTGCCTGTGATCCAATAATTGACTCTGAGGGCACTATCTCCAACAATCTCCCACTTGCACTCAAGGCTAATTATTGCGATGTCGCATACTCACAGCCCGTGTTATACCGAACACCGAACTCCTCTACTTGTCAGTCTCACAAAGCTCGTTTACGAAACTATTGCATTCGAGGAATAGCCTCAGCGAGTGGATCCGCTTTGATGTTTCCTTCTATGTCTCTCTTAATCTCACGTTCGCGGAGAAACCCATCTCCCGAAATGAGCAATACCTGTCTTAGAATGTGTCTGGATGTCTGATAGGACCTAGCTCATAAATGAACTCCAAATCCAAACTTCTTAGACTGTATCATCAACTGAACTTAATCAGTATCCTGCGCCATGTCACCCTCAGTATTGCTTTGGACCACCCGTCCAAAACACTGCCCCTCGTCAGAGGGAAAACTATAACTCTGACAACCTCCCTGTCGTCCAAGTCACCTTGGATGCCTGGAATGATAACTGTCTCCTGAATGAGGCTGTCGTTATCATATCCCTAGAACATCCACTTATGTTCTAAAGCTGCTTCCAATTGTTTCTCCAGGATTGGATCAATGTCAATATATTGCATCTACTGCAAAAACAACATCTGGTGTGGTACTTGACATATCATGATTGACTCAATTGCCTAAGCAAGTGATCGGCCAATCATGCACATCCCTCTTCCCTTTAGTCTGTAAGACACCTTTAGAGAGGGTGACTCCATCACCTGCCGGTACAATACCGTGCCAGGAGTCGTCCATTCTAAAAACTCTTAGAATGCTGTCTAAGTACCCTGATTAGGAAACCACCCAAATCTAGATCCATAGATCAAGTAACCAGAATGTCTGATATAATATCTAAGTCCCATGTGGAGAAACCACTGTGTGACGACCAAAGTATAACCGATCGTAGTATAGGAATGTCACTTCCTACTCTGTGTATGTCATCCAAATACCAGGACATCACACCCTACTACCTTGTTAACAGATCCATCCCCTGTTCTGATGAAGTCAAACCTATGACTGTCACATCAGAAACAGATGATCAATCTCCGCTATATCAGCTTTAGTCTATAAATAAACATAAGCCACCTGTCTACCAATGCTTCCGCTGCTCCCACTGACTACGACAACCCTCTGGCAGAGTCATATATGTTAGTTATATGTATGCCCTAGAGGCCATTACTATACATAGGATGTATATTGTAGTGGGTGCTTGGACATATATAGGGAAGACTTTCTTGCTCGACATGATAGTATGCTATCTGGTTGCACTTTACCTTAACGTGTACGCTGATTGTCTCTCTGATACATGTTGGTAAAGCCCTTAGGATGTGTACTTGACTACCTGGACTATGATGCGGATCCTACTAGTGGGAACATGGTAGTCCATAATTACATCCTTCAAGGTCCCTAGTCGTGGGTATATCGAGACAGGGCATCGATATACCAGAGTAGACTAGCGTATACCTTCTCGACCCATACAGATGGGCGATGGATGATCCCATATCCATTGGTGTTTGACATCAGAGATGATATGCGGGTGCTCCGTGAAGACTGGGTACACTGGACGGACTCGCCGAGAACTCCCAGATGGTATTATACCTTACGTCAGATGGCAGTTCTCTGGTGACACTGGTACAGAGTAGTCTGTTGACCCGAGATCGTCATAGAGTCTTGTGTGGTTCTCACTGTGCTTTGATTTCCACCTTACCACGTCCAAGAGGGCGTGCAAAACGGTGGTTTTTGGGTACAGTCCCGAGTCACATGGAGGCAATGAGCGATAGGAGGGGATTCGTCTCTCCCTGTATAGGGGGTTGATGTTGCGCAGTGTTCGATTGGATATAACCGGAAATCCCTGGCCAGGGTTGCTGAGATTTACTGGTAAGTGTTACCAGTAGTTTCTCGAACTATTATAGACCTCATATCGACACTGTAAGTCTACGATAGCGCCCCGGCCGTCTATAGACGCCAAATGCGGAACAGTAACTTTTTAACTGGCGCTATCGTATACTTTAACCCTGATCTGCCATTATTGCTAAACTAACAAACTGTAAAGAGAGTAGAAAGGTTATACCGAACGATCCGAGTCTTTCGTTCTTTAACCATCATCCCACGCTCCGTTGCGGCTGCTCCGATCTCTTCGATCTCCGATCTGCTCGTCCAGGTGGCACCACGTCAACGATTCTTTAAACGGGCTCCCGCCTCTGACTCGAGGCAACTCGGTCGTCAAGTTTGCTGAAAGAGACGACCAAGATTGATGTAGAGAATGAGTAGAAGACTTTGTCTCGTTCCGTCCAAAGCTATGGACGAGCGGTTAATGAAGTTTCCACTCGAATCGGGTGATGGAATGAAATGAGCTGTGAAATTCCATACACCCCAAAATCTATCATAATCTTTTTACCAGATGAAAACTCAAGTCAGAGAGAGAGAGAGGAAGGGGCCGGCCATATATAGGGAGGAGGAGGGTGAGTGTAGGAGAGGGAGGGTGACCACAAGAAAATATCATGTGTGAACACAAACAAATATCTCAAGTGTGAACACAAAGTGTGAACACACCAAAAGCAACCAATGAAAACACAACACCATTTAACCTAGTCACCTCATCTAGATTCTTCTAGAAACTTCCACACTCATCTCAAGAAAAGATAAATCCGTCTTTAACCGAATGTTGAAAGCCGGCTGATAGAAAACTGGAAACTGGCAACTTCCAAAAGTGATCCCGAAACGAATTTCAGGATAACCCCGTAACTGTATAAATATACCAGCATTTGTATTACAACCAAATACAAATGCAACTGAGACAAAGATATTATATCTAATCAATAAAATACTCGGATCCGGCTTAAACCAAAGTATCAACTGTCCGAAAACCAACACGTGCGTAAATGCACGCGCATTTTCCGAACCCTGCCATAAAATCATACGGCCTCTACAACGTTTCTCCCGAACTTGGGAAACTGTCTGTGGGGGACTCTAATGACCCGTCAGTACCCTGGCAGTGGGTTTAACCACAAACCGTCAGCGGCACTAGCTATACGTAACGGCTGCCCATGGACTGACCTCAAGGGAGGCCGATGAGCGAACTCATCCAGAAACCCTACTGAGCCTAACAGTGACAATGTATATACAGTCCGGTCCGTTCGTCTATGAGTATCGCATATCTGTCTAGGGGGCTAGTAACGTCAGACCCCCAATAGCAGTATAAGTCGTGTCGGAGTGTAGCACAATAACACCCTGAGATACTACTGGAGTACCTACCAGTAAATCTCCTGCCACGGCCGTGGGCTTTGTGTAATGGCTCTCCTAGACACAGCACGATCTCGCCCCCAATACCGGGAGAGACGAATCCCCTGCCGATCCGCTCACGTGCCTCTATGTGGCTCGGGACTGTACCCAAAAACTACCTGTTTGCACGCCTCCTTTGAGCCGTGGTAGGGTAGAAATCAAAGCACAGTGGGAAATCACACGAGACAAATGACGACCTCAGGTCGATGAACTAACCTGTACACATGTCACCAGGGAACTGCTACCTGACGATATGTATAATACCAACTGGCAGATTCCCGGCAAGTCCTGTCCGGTGTACTCATAACCCAATGAGCACCTGTATACATCTTAGGTGATCCAACTGACACCAGTGGCTTGTGAGACCGGCCACCGCCCCTCGTCGGGGTCTCGACTGTATACACTAGTCTACTCCGGAGTATCGATGCCCTGTCTCGAAACTCCCACGACTAGGGACCACAATTAAGGATATACATATAAACCACCCAACTCTCACGTATATGATCGCCATCATACAGTTGGTGGTAAAGCAAGATCCTGAGGGCTCTACCAAAGTGTAACATGTAATCAGTCACCTGAACATGTACACGACTGATAAAGGCAAACCAGATAGCATATTATCATCTCGAGTAAGACTGTCCTACCGATATAGGTCCTCCGCAATCATTGCAATCGCGTACCTGCGATCCAATAATTGACTCTGAGGGCACTATCTCCAACAATCTCCCACTTGCACTCAAGGCTAATTATTGCGATGTCGACTACTCACAGCCCGTGTGAAACCGAACATCCAACTCCTCTACTAATCAGTTTCACAAAGTCCGTTTGTAAAACTATTGTGTTCGAGAAATAGCCTCAGTGAGTGGATACGCCTAGAAGTTTCTTTCTATATCTCTCTTAATCTCCAGTTCGTGGAGAAAGCCATCTCCCAAATTGAGTAATACCTGTCTTAGAATATGTCTGGATTTCTGATGGGACCTAGTTCATAAATGAACTCCAAATCCAAACTTCTTAGACTGTATCGATCACTGAACCTAATCAGTATCCGGCATCATGCCTCCCACAGTATCCTCTTGGACCACCTGTCCATAATACTTTCCCTCATCAGAGGGAAAACTATAACTCTGACAATCACTCTGTCAACAATGTCACCTTTGAAGCCTGGAATGATAACCGTCTCCCGAAGGAGGCTGCCGTCATCAAATCCGTAGAACATGTACTTATGTTCTAAAACTGCTTCCTTATGTTTCTCCAGGATTGGATTAATACAAACTTATTGCATCTAGTGCAAAAACAACATCTGGTGTGGTATTTGACATCTCATGATTGACTCAGTTTCCTAAGCAAGTGATCTGCCAATCATGCCCATCCCTCTCCCCTTTAGTCTATAAGACACCTTTAGAGAGGGTGACTCCATCACCTGCAGGTACACCACCATGCTAGGAGTCATCTATTCTAAAAACCATTAGAATACTGTCAAAGTACACACATTGGGAAACTACCCAAATCCAAATCTAAAACCATAGATCTAGAAACCAGAATGTCAAATATTATATCCATATCCTGTCTGGAGAAACAACTGTGTGACGACTACAGTACAACCGATCGTAGTATAGAAATTTTACTTCCTACTCTGTGTATGTCATCCAAATACCATGACATCACACCCTACTACCTTCTTAACAGATCCATCCCCTATTCTGATAAAGTCAAACGCATGACTGTCACATCAAAAATAGATGATCTATCTCCGCTATAACTGCTCTAGTCTATAAATAGACATAAGCTACTTGCCCACTATTCTTCCGCTGCTCCCACTGACTACGACAACCCTCTGGCAAACGTGCACTTCTAAAGTGAGTTTAGAACGACGCTATACTTATCCTCCTGCTGGGTCTCATAGTCTGGAACAACAGTAGTGTCAAGTCTGGGTAGATAAGAACCTCCCTGTCACCGTCCTTGAGGCTACCGGAGTACCTCTCGGGTGTCTGAGGTTACCCACCAAATCTGCGGAGTGGCTATTGGAATGTCAAACCTGATTGAATATATAGGTCCTATTAAATTTTCCGTAATCATTCGCGGTTCTAGAATCACTTCCAGTTCTACCATACTCCCACTACTGTTTTCTGAAAAAATCCATTTTACTAAAACTGTGGCGAGTCAAGAACAATATCACTATTGATCTTTTAAATGGTAGAATATCAACCCCCGTCATAGCCAGGGTCAACCCACAAACAGCCATTACAGAAACGTGCCCTGAGTTATCCAAAGTCTAGTTTTAAGCATAAGCTGGACAACTCCCCGTACCTTAACATCTTTTAAGATACGAACTATTCTATATCCAATATAGAAACGTTGGCACTTATTTAATTTGAACCATATTCAAATCATGCAGCTGTCTCCAGTGCATATCACCTTAATGGAAAGAGGCTAATCAGCATTACTCAACTTAGGAATCCATCCAATTATGAGTAACCTGAAAGAGAAACACGTTTCTCAAAACCATCACTATCATCTGAATACCAATCACAAGAATCTACATCTTCGATCTCTTTGAAGAATCCCGATACTTGTGACACCTGGTTCTCTACTTTATTCTTATACCCACAACTTCTCAAAACTTTGACCTTGTATTTCTACGAAACACTTGTCTAAATACTAGAGAAGTCATAAGTTAACAGAACATAGTACGAGGACCTACCCCTTTGTCCTGACGGACACTTGGACAACATACAATACTCTTTATAAGTCCGCCGAGTTAAACAACTCAAAACCTATGCGTCGTAGGTTGAAAACTGTACCCTGGCGATTTCCTCAAATATCACCAATTACAACGAATTCCGATATAATGAGGATAATCACCTAATTCCTAATAACTTACTCTCACTCATCATCTGTAAAACCATACAGATATGAGAATGAAACCTGGTAAATACATACCCTGGAGTAAGTATTTAATTGGGAAAACAGTTTTCCTTTAACAATGCACTGAAACATAAAGATGTTTCGTAGGGGTATCCTGGTATTCATAGTAATGCCTCTTCCATAATCCAATTCATGACTATAACCGTATATTTCACTGCCATCTCTCCAAGTCCCTTTATTTGTCTTTAGTCATTACCTTCTGTACACCATCGTTAGGCTAAATGGTTTTCTTCCTTCCCTACCGTTCGGCACCAGCCTATGGTTTGGAAGAAGAAGATCCAGTAAGCATAATAGGTGTACCCTCCTAAACCAAGGAGTACTCACATCTTGAGAGAAGGTGATGATAAAAGACAACTGAATAATACCTTATTCCTTTAAAGGTGAAATAGGAGTGGCGATGAAGTACGTGGTTTGGTCGTGAATGATATCAGTCGCAATTTACTTTGCCCTCTTTCTAATCCCTTTATTTTGTCTTTACATATTACCTTCTGCACACCCTACTTAGGCTAATTGGTTTTCTTCATTCCCTACCATTCGGCACCTGCCTATGGTTTGGAATAAGACTATCCAATAAGCGTAATAGGTGTACTCTCCTAAACCAAGGAGCCCTCGCAACCTGAGATAAGGTGATAATAAAAGACAACTGAATAAACCAATTCTATTTCTCCTGAACCTTGATCCATCCTCGAAGAAGTCCCTTCGAGTTCGTATATAACCATACGATGGATCTATCCAATGGAAGTGGATGTCCGTAGTAATACGGGTGTTCTGAGAAATGCAAAGGGTAAAAGAAGGAGTGGCAATGACTTATGCAACTCAGACAATCCAAAAGCCAGTATTTTAAGAAGGTTCGGTCAACTTGGTTACTGAGTCATAGTCTAGGGTCGGTCAAAGGTCGCTGCCAAAGAGAGAGAGAAAAGAAACACTCTGCGTGCACTCTAACCTAGATCAGAATGGTTATCACTTTATCTAATCCGGAAACCTCCCACTTTCCTGTCAAATTCTCCTCCAAACCTAAAAGAAGAATCAATCGGGATCACCCGAAGAGTAAACCAACTCATCAGTGGGAATCGGGATCCAACTCTCATCACATGATAACGTGATGGAATGCATCCACGTTACTCATACTCCAGAAGGTATGCGCATACTTGGCAAGTTTCAGTTTCTTTAGAAACTCCCGATATGATTTTTGCCCCATGCTCTTATAACCTTGGCGTTAGGTCAAAATGTCATAAGTCACATGCCAAGTTCTACCCGTCACTATCTTGTTAATTTGAACCCACCCGCACATGCCCTTGGCGTTAGGTCAAAATGGCAGAACGGCTGTCCCAAACCAACTCATCTATCTATGCAACAAATGAATACCCAGCAGCTACCAAACACTATGCCTTGGCGTTAGGTCAAAATACATAGCTTGAATACTACTGAATACCCAAAAGAAGTGACGGAGGGCTACGGCTGGTTTTTGGCGAAAAACCTTTAACGTAGTGAACTTGATATCGCTGAAGGAACCTGATAGCTTTTTTAAAATATAGTGGCGAAAACCTTTTGCTAAAGAGGTCACTCCCGGTGAAGAGATCTCGGCTCTTTCCTCATGGAATGAGGTGCAGAATATTCCACTGAATACCGCGGTGCAAAGCAACTTGTAATCGACTATAGTGAAGTTATTACCCTGACGCAAACTTCTGCCCAAGGGGTCAGTCCCGGTGAAGGGATATCGGCCCTTGCCCCGTCGAATGAGGTGCAGGATATTCCAACCGAATATCACTATGCAAAACAAAAGGAAACGTCTTTGTAATAACACTTTTTAAATTTGTTCCAACAACTGCAAACAGGTTTGCTTTACTTTTGCATTGATCAGAATCAACGCAGTCCCATCAATCAATCACACCAGAAAAGAACGAAAATAAAATGTACGTATATGCCATCCGCATTCGTCACTGGGTCCCGTCATCACCCGTTAGGTTACTTAACTAACGACAAAGCGGGGATTGGACTAGCGCGGGTGTAAAACATAGACAGCATCTAATAGTATATAAACCAATATACAATAATCGCTCCAGGCGTGATAATATGCAACATTACAGAAAAGTAATAAGCATCACAGAACAATACAGATATTCTGGGATCCCCGAGTTTCACAGAGTTGCTGCTGAAACCCGACGTTCCCCTATCGTGTGGATAGCCTGTGCAATGAAACCTAGACCCCTATGGGTGCGGCAAGTTACCCGCCAAAACCTGAAGCGAGGCAGCCCCCTACAGCAAAGTGAATGGACCACCCAGCACTTCACGGAATCCGGTAATCTTGGGCACCCCTCCTTGGGTCAACCTGTACCCCCTACGAGTGCGGCGAATAGTCTGCCAATTCTAGAGTGAGGCCCCTCTGCGTCTCAAAGTCATGAGATGCGGACCCGTTGCCCTCCAGAACCCGGCTATCCGTGCACTCCATCGCGGGGCAAAACCTAGTACAGTAATGAAAAATAGTACAACAGGTACATCGACGGCAACCTGGTCGTGCCCCAAAAAAATATTATACAACAGGCAGTGACGGCAGTCCACAAGTTGGACGCTCGCCCGAAATATCAAATGTACAAATAAACTCAAACTGCACTACCATTGCACACTGCTATCCACCACGACAAATCCGCAACATCACAGCACAACACAGAACATCAACGCGAATGTCACATTCGCAAACCCGTCTAAAAGAACTATAGCAATCAGACGCGGTTTACCGATCAAATGACATTCCCGGTCGGAGATATAATGTAAGCACTGTAAACTAACACGTTTAAATTTCGATCGACAAAATATCACAAAGTGGGCCCCACGAACAACTGGTGAACAGTAACAAAATCTGGGCCCAAAAGATATGTACCAAAAACCCCAATTTCCATAGAAGAATACACTGTGCAAGTTTGGGGGCATGATCACTCAGAACGGCCGCGGATGCGCGGCCATACCATGGGTTTGGCCGCGATTCCGCGGCAGTCTTGTCGATTCATGAGCCCAAATTTGTACGGTGTTCTTATAAAACCCTGCACAGTTTTCTGAGATATGTAGAATAATTTTAGGACATCATTTAAAATCGACAGAAACTGTGAAGCTTGAAAATTGTGTTTTTCGATATCCAGTTCGATCGATATTTTAAACGCGTTAGCATAACTTAGTATAGCAAAATGGTGAGGCTCTGATACCACTGTAAGTCTACGGTAGCGCCCCGGCCGTCTACAGAAGCCAAATGCGGAACAAAAAATTTTTAACTGGCGCTATCGTATACTTTAACCCGGATCTGCCATTATTGCTAAACTAACAAACTGTAAAGAGAGTAGAAAGGTTATACCGAACGATCCGAGTCCTTCGTTCTTTAACCATCATCCCACGCTCCGTTGCGGCTGCTCCGATCTCGTCGATCTCCGATCTGCTCGTCCACGTGGCACCACGTCAACGATTCATTAAACGGGCTCCCGCCTCTGACTCGAGGCAACTCGGTCGTCAAGTTTGCTAAAAGAGACGACCAAGATTGATGTAGAGAATGAGTAGAAGACTTTGTCTCGTTCCGTCCAAAGCTATAGACGAACGGTTAATGAAGTTGCCACTCGAATCGGGTGATGGAATGAAATGAGCTGTGAAATTCCATACACCCCAAAATCTATCATAATCTTTTTACCAGATGAAAACTCAAGTCAGAGAGAGAGAGAGGAGGGGGCCAGCCATATATAGGGAGGAGGAGGGTGAGTGTAGGAGAGGGAGGGTGACCACAAGAAAATATCATGTGTGAACACAAACAAATATCTCAAGTGTGAACACAAACAAATATCTCAAGTGTGAACACAAAGTGTGAACACACCAAAAGCAACCAATGAAAACACAACACCATTTAACCTAGTCACCTCATCTAGATGCTTCTAGAAACTTCCACACTCATCTCAAGAAAAGATAAATCCGTCTTTAACCGAATGTTAAATGACGGCTGATAGAAAACTGGAAACTGGCAACTTCCAAAAGTGATCCCGAAACGAATTTCAGGATAACCCCGTAACTGTATAAATATACCCGCATTTGTATTACGACCGAATACAAATGCAACTGAGACAAAGATATTACATCTACTCAATAAAATACTCAGATCTGGCTTAAACCAAAGCCGACCAGTATCAACTGTCCGAAAACCGACACGTACGTAAACGCACGTGCATTTTCCGAACCCTGCCATAAAATCATACGGCCTCTACAACGTTTCGCCCGAACTTGGGAAACTGTCTGTGGGGGACTCTAATGACTCGTCAGTACCCTGGCAGTGGGTTTAACCACAAACCGTCAGCGGCACTAGCTATGCGTAACGGCTGCCCATGGACTGACCTCAAGGGAGGCCGATGAGCGAACTCATCCGGAAACCCTACTGAGCCTAACAGTGACAATGTATATACAGTCCGGTCCGTTCGTCTATGAGTATCGCATATCTGTCTAGGGGGCTAGTAACGTCAGACCCCCAATAGCAGTATAAGTCGTGTCGGAGTGTAGCCCAATAACACCCTGAGATACTACTAGAGTACCTACCAGTAAATCTCCTGCCACGGCCGTGGGCTTTGTGTAATGGCTCTCCTAGACACAGCACGATCTCGCCCCCAATACCGGGAGAGACGAATCCCCTGCCGATCCGCTCACGTGCCTCCATGTGGCTCGGGACTGTACCCAAAAACTACCTGTTTGCACGACTCCTTTGAGCCGTGGTAGGGTAGAAATCAAAGCACAGTAGGAACTCACATGAGACAAATGACGACCTCAGGTCGATGAACTAACCTGTACACATGTCACCAGGGAACTGCTATCTGACGATATGTATAATACCAACTAGCAGATTCCCGGCGAGTCCTGTCCGGTGTACTCATAACCCAATGAGCACTTGTATACATCTTAGGTGATCCAACTGACACCAGTGGCTTGTGAGACCGGCCACCACCCCTCGTCGGGGTCTCGACTGTATACACTAGTCTACTCCGGAGTATCGATGCCCTGTCTCGAAACTCCCACGACTAGGGACCACAATTAAGGATATGCATATAAACCACCCAACTCTCACGTATATGATCGCCATCATACAGTTGGTGGTAAAGCAAGATCCTAAGGGCTCTATCAAAGTGTAACATGTAATCAGTCACCTGAACATGTACACGACTGATAAAGGCAAACCAGATAGCATACTATCATCTCGAGTAAGACTGTCCTACCGGTATAGGTCCTTCGCAATCATTGCAATCACGTACCTGCGATCCAATAATTGACTCTGAGGGCACTATCTCCAACAGACACGACTTATCAAGCTATTGGGGTCTGACGTTTACCACCCCTAGGCGAGATATGCGACATATCAGACGACGAGACCGGACTGTACGGTAAGTGTTACTGGTTGGATTCACAGGAGTATGAGCGGGCTTGCTTGTCGATCTTCTGATCGCTCAATACCCGGGTGGCCGTTACGTTTAGCAGACCGCTTGCGGCTTGTGGGTGTTTGATATGATCATCACCTGCTGCCGATGTATTGACAAGTCTTTAGAGTCCTACACAGAGGTCTCCTGGCTTAAGCGAAACGAAATAGGAGCGCTTATGAGATATGTGCGGGACCGAGAATAATGCATGTATGTGATACCGTATTTCATTCTCGCGATGAATGTATCGAATGGTTGTACGCGATATAACCTAGTTATCGAATCAAGGATTGATTCGATAGGCCGATACATTGGATATTAGTCGGTTATATGTGATATGACCGGATCATTAAATCAAGTGTTGATTTAATAATTTAATGTATAATTATATATTTGATATATTACTTTGCATTAACTAGTCTTGGTTCACTTTAAATGGATTTTCTCACTTGCATTGCACAAGTTGTATATGTGATATACTTTTGTGCACTTGGTTGTATCATGTTTGATGATGCATGCTTACTTGGTTAAGTGTAAAGAATTAAACCATGGTTATGTTAATAATTAGGGTTTTGTTTACTTATTCATTTATCTTATTTAGTTATTCATTTTGGAAAAATTAAAAGATAAATGGTTGCTTTGTTTGTTTGCTAGTTGAAGATTCATGAAGCTTTGACTATGTCACCATTTTTGTTTTCATGCTTAACCCTAACCATTTAAACTAACCCTAGTTCATTCTCTACACTTAACCATGGTTGCAACATGATAAGGGTCACTTGTTTTTCCATTTTAATTAATTCATTCTTATTCATTTCTTTCTTCTTCTTCTTCATGAGCAAGAAAGAAAAGCTTTCTACATCAATGGCAAGTGATGAAATCAAGTGAGAAATCCAATTCTAAAGTGAACCCACTTCCTATTTCTTCATCTTCTACCTCTTGCCAAGTAGTATAGGGTGTTTTCTTCACAAGTTTCATGACTTGGTGAAGTGGGAGCTTGATCTTGCGATGCCTCGACGTAGATCATCTTCGGCATCGTAGTCGATGACCTAGCCCACCCATTTCTCCGATGAAGCCGACGCTAGAGCCTGGGATTTGATTTGGACAGCATGGGGACTTCATCACGGAGCTATGGAGGTGGAGCACCGGATCTACAAAGGTTGTATTTCCGTTCACTTAGAGTAAAGTCGTTTACTTGTATTTGTTTCGCCTAAAATTCTAGTTAACGATCCGTATTAGGGTTTCTCGGCACTTGTAATTTTTGAAATTGGTATGGTTGATGCCTTGTGAGACCTCATTAGTGTGCCTAGGAACCCTACAGTGGTATCAGAGCCTAGCTAGAGCCTTAGGCGAAGTCTAGACGACGTTTGAAATCCGAACGAACCGAAACCCTAACCCAAAAATTGCTCTCTGTACATTTTTGAAAATTGTGGATTTTTGAGAATTAAAAATATGCAGAAAAATCAGCAGGAATATCTAAGAGTTACTGTAAAATTCGATGCCCTAATTCCATCAAGCCGCCGCGGTTCCGCGGCACGAGCTTGGCTTGTGCGGCGGTTCCGCGGCCTTTTTGTCTTATCATGCATTGAATTTTGCACAGTAACTCCTACTTTGCAGTGCTGGTTTTCCTGGGAATTTTTAATATTTATTATAGAGTTGAAATTTCTGGGTTGTATTGGGAGTTCGTAGATTCGATCGGATTGTCTAATCTTGTCTATGTGTTTTCGGGATAATTTTTGAATATGTTAAAAAGTTCGACCGGATATAAATACCCACCTTTTTCCTTGTCGGGAAATTTCCAAGTGTTTGATTTTTCCGAGGTTTAAAGACGTTCTAAGTAGTGCAAGTAACGCGATGGACCCTCTAGAAGACAACAAACCTTAACTCGATTATGTGACCGTCTTGAACTGCCCTTTGAACCTTAGGGTTTGGGACAGTACGGCATGCCACATGTGAGGCGTTGGCTTGACCCTTCTACGGCTGGACCGTTGGTACTGAGGCACGAAGTGAATGTTTTTGAACTTATTTCATGTGATGATCTGTTTCGGGAAAACTTGGGTATTCGATTGCTCGATCGGAAAGTTTAACATTTTCTATTTATCTGGAATGTGATACAATAATTGAAATTCACAAAAGTTATAAGATAACTGAATGAATGTTATAAATCTAGCAATTTAGTCTCACTTGATCGGTTGCTACGGAATTTTGATGCGATCAAAAGTCCGTTGCAATCACGTAGCGTACGCGGATACTCGCCGGGTAAACTTAATAGACAGCTACACCCCATAGCCCTGACCAAGTGACTGTAGGAGAACCCCGTCGCCGAAAGCATCCGTTCGGGTGCTCACGGTAGCGGTGTTCCACCTTGATGCACTTCATCGACGGTATCGGGGGTGCGGCCGCCTACTAAAGTTTGCGACGAGCATTCGATCAGGATGTTGGGAATCTTGTTGAATTGCCCGACTTTATATTGAAAAGTGTTTTCGATTTTGAGACTAAAATGCGGGGTTTATAATTGTTAGGCATGTGATGTCTAAGGAATTCATTTGATTAGGCATGCGATGTCTATGCAGGTTGCGGATTCCAACTGTTGTTGTTTTACACTTTCTTTTCTGTGACCGTAAGTGTGATATGTGATATCGCCGGTTTCGTTGCTATATGTCAACGACAATTGGGATGCGCACATTTACTTACGTTGATGACATGTGATGTTATGTGTTGCTGGATATGTTATATTGGATCGTCGTGTTTGAATAGCCGGGGGTTTTTATGTGAGATGAGTGTTTTTTCATTTTCATTCATGTAAAAACTTGTATGTAATATTCTTTTATTGGGGCACTTCCAGGTTGCGGAAGATGTCACCTTTTGTATATTATTTACTTTTCCGCACTAGGATAGACCCAAGGAGGAGGGCACAAGTAACCGGGTTCTGGGGTCCAGTGGGAGACCAACTCGAGGAGTCGAGTCCGGGTCTCCTAACCCTAGAATTGGTAGGGTTGCTTGCCGCTCTCGTAGGGGTCTAGGGGTGTGGGTTTGGCTATTCATCACTACCATGGAATCCGTGTTTTATACTGGCTCGTATTGAAAACACGGACGTCCTAGTATATCCAATATTTCATATGATTCTTCTGCTGCGATATCTGTGATGTGATCATGTAATATGTTCTGTGATGGATACTTTATATAGTATATATGATATATTATATAGACGTTACTTATGTTTTACACCCGCGCTAGCCCTGCCCCGCTCTGCCGTTAGTTACCTAACCTAACGGTGCATGAGGGGACATCGATACGAATGCGGATGACATAAGTGTACGTCGTATTTATCTGTGATGTTTAGGTGATTAAATGATGGGACTTCATTAATATGATTAATGAAATAAAAGAAACCTAAGATGTTGTAGAATCGAATTTCAAAAATAAAACAGGTAGCTACAGTTCTTGCTTTGCACAGCGGTATATATGATATATCCTGCACCTTATTCGATGAGGAAAGGACCGAGATCCCTTCACCGGGAGTGACTCCTTTAGCAATAACTGGTAGATGCTACACACTCGGTTTGTCTTTTTGATTGCTTTTAAGAGTTTTTGCTTTGCACAGTGATATATATGATATATCCCGCACCTCATTCGACGAGGAAAGGGCCGACGATCCCTTCATCGGGAGTGACCCCTTTAGCAAAACTGGAAAAGCCTAAAAAACACTCCATTTCAAAATTCATTCGATCCTACAACGATATCAAGTTCATTACGCAATAGGTTTTCATAAAAAAACCTGTCGTAGCCCTCCGTCATTTCATATAAGTACTAGTTAGTATTCGTGCTGCGGTAGTTTGGTATTCGTCAAGGCGTAGTGTACGGTAGCTAACTAGTATTTATCTGCTTATGCATATGATGCAGATTGGATTAGGGTATTCGTACGGCGTTGTTTGGCATTTATCAAGGGTCGTGCGGGTGGGTTTAATTCAATCAAGAAATGTACGGGTTGAACTTGACTAGTGGACTATGGGTTGTTTGGCATTCGTCAAAGTCATAGAACACTAGGGGTAAAATATTATCGGGAATTTCAAGTGTTGAAATTTGCAATGAGATTGCATACCTTCTATGAGATAGTTGGATCCCGATACCCGCTGCGAGTAAGAGTTACTCCTGGGAGAGTTTTACACATTACAATTAGCCGATCAAGTAGGTGTCTAGAAAGGTGTTAACGAGGTTACGCCTCTGGGAAAACGAGGTTTACATTAATTAGGTTCGTGCGAAAGCACGGGGCACCTCCCTCAAAGTACCGACACTGGCCTGGCTGAAAGATTGGCGAACTTGTAGTGTGTAATTAATCCCGGCTAGTCTTTCCTTTTAGGGTTTGAAAGAAGATTTGATAAAAACAGTGGGAGCCATCCTGATTAGATAAAATAATAACCAATCTATTCTTGTAAGAGCGCACGCTGAGTGTTTTCTTCTCTCTCTCTCCAGGTAGCGACCATATCACGCCTTAATCAAGATAATAATACGGATATTTGACCGAACCCGCTTGTTATACTGAGCTGGGGAACGTTGGTCCCGCTCCAACTTATAATTGTTATAAGACAGAGCAGGAAATTGGGGATTACCAGAATTCCCGTGCCGCCCAAACGAATAAAGTGCATGATGATGCATCTTCTTCGGGTGAGTTCATTACAAAGAACTGTTTCTCAGTATCCTTTACGTCCTGGGTATTTGATACCGGATCAGGATCCCAGATATGTAATCTGTTACATAGGGCTATAGAAAGGTAGAGAACTGAGAACGGGTGATAAGTTTTATGAGGCAGAAAACGGGGCAAGTGTTGCAGCCAAGTCTGTTGGTCACTGTCACCCTGTATTCCAAATACATTGATTCTGAACGAATGCTATTAGATACCGAACCTGATATACAAAATCATATCAGTCTCTTTATTAGTAAAGAAATGATAAAATTTTGTATTGTTGGATAATGTTTTGAACATTTCTTATATCAAAAGTTGATCGGTTCAGGCACGTTATCTAAAAGCATTGATGTTCTAAATCAAACTACAGTTCTTAGTATACAGAACACATACAAGAGGAAGTGTTCAGAACTGAACGAATCCTTCTTGACGTATTGTAGACTAGGTCATATCAATGCGACCCGACTAGCTAAGTTGCACATAGATGCATATTTAAAACTGTTTGAATTTACATCTTGTGAAACTTGCCAGTCATGTCACAAAGATAAGATGACCATAGCTCCGTTTACTGGAAACAGAGAAAGAGTTACTGAACTCTTGGGATGATATATGTTGATGTATGATAGGTCCCCTGTCTACATATGCCAGGACTGGTTCTTTGTACTTCGTTACATTCTCTGATAATCTCTCAAGATTCAGACATATGTTCCAGTTGAAACACAAGTCCGAACCTTTTGAGATATTCACGGAATATAAGTTAGAAGTAGAGAACCAAAATACGGGTATAAGTATTATGTCCTTTGATGTAATCGCGGAGGAGAATACTTGAGCACGGAAATCCTGGACTATTCTAAAGGAGAATGAGATTCTCTCTCAGCATTACTCCTCCGTATACACCATAGCACGATGGTATATCGGGGCGGAGCAATTGCACCCTATGTGATATGGTGTGCTCTATACTGATTACTACTGAGTTACCTATTTCCTTTTTGGGAGTTATGCGCTTGAGAAGCTGCATACCTATTGAATAGGGTTCGAATCAAATCAGTTGCCTACCACTTCATATGTGATATGGAAAGGGAAGAGCCCATATCTTAAGTTAGTTAAGATTTGGGGTTGTCTGGCCTATGTCTAAAGGCAAAATCCGGACAAGTTCGAGGCAGGGTCTGTAATGTAGTACTGGAAAGGTTCCAGCTATACAAAATACAGCAGATGATTTGTTAAAACCAAAGGATTCAATAGTTACCAACGAACCTCAGCCTCTCCACCGATCTAGTAAGATTCCTCACCCGCCTGAGAGATACTTCGGTTACTCTATGATAGTGGGAGCGAGGATTGCATCATGAGATGATGACCCAACTAGTTTCGAGCTGGCTGATTGGAAGATATTCTGCGTGTTCAAGTTTTAGTTAATTACCGCAATCAAGACGGTTTCGCTCGTAGCTAGCCGGTTGAGTACGGGTCGTCCGCAGGGAGATGGGAATCTTTTTCTATTTGTTTTAACGAGTTAAGTCCGAGAGTCCAGATTTCTTTATGATTATCTAAGTGTTAAAATGATATGTAAAGAGCGCTTGTTAGGGTTAGGATTAGGTTAGTTTGAGTTAGGAGTCTCCTACTTCATTCGTTGCCCCTCTTAATATCGGTGTTACGGTAATCGGCAACAACGGGGATTAGCACGACTAGGAAGGAACTTGCGAGTATAAGCTAGGCTTTCCAACGCATAAGTTCTTCCTTTTGGTGCTTGTCCGTCCGTTCTTGGCTCTTAGCCATAACCTCCGGTTAATTCAACCAAAACCGGTCTCACTATGGAATCACCGGTATCATGTAGGATAGGGTGCCGTAAGGAGCGGATTGTGGTTCAATTAACGGGAGTCGAATTAAGTTGTTGGGCAAGGAAAGAGTGAGAGAGATTTCCTTCTCTCAAACTTCCCTTATCCTACCCTAACAAGTATGAAACTACTCACGCATCATAATGAGAAGAAAACAAGGCAAAAGAGAAAGATAGAAAGAAGGAGATTAGAAGATAACAACTAGCTATTTGCGACCTCACCTTGGCAAGGATCAAGCGTAAGCATCATGGTTGTTTTAATGATAAAGGAAAAGAGAAAAGAAAGAAACAACAAGAAATAACAACAACTAAGTTAACAAATTAAAATTACAAGTAATTATAAAAGAACAAGACAAGATATAATAGCAAAAGGATTTTCTTTATTCATCATTCTTCACTCACAAAGCTCACTACAAGTTTCAATGGAGAAGAGATGAGAAGAGGAAGAAGAAACAAGTATTCTAAACCTAGAAAAATACAAGATTATGCATCCTTTCTTCACAAGGATCTGGGGTATTTATAGGCTGGAAAATGAAAACCTGGGGCAAAATTCTGCCTCTATACAAAAAGTCCAAACTACCCCAGAAATACGACCTTCTGACTTGCCAGTATGGCCGCGGATCCGCGGCCTAAGCATGCTTACGCCGCGGTTATGCGGCCTACTTAGGGAATTGGGTCACCAATTTCGGTGACATCTCCTGGATTGTAATGTGCTTCAGTATGGTATATGATTTTTCTCATAATTTCTTCACGATTTTTTCCAGAATTTCTGTTGAGCAAAAGGTGATTTGATGTGTAACTTTTTGTCATGATTTCCTTGAGCTCCGTGTAGATTTCTTGGATCTTGTGCTGCCATTGAGCCTTGTGCATGAAAATGACATTGATTTGACATTTCGTCTCTTAAACTAGTGTGTGGCAACAGACGGATAAAGAGCGGAGATTCGTGTTTTATCTGTGGTTCGCAGGAACCCGGATTTTGTCGTGTTTTCCATGAATTTCACCGTTTTAGAACTGAGAACCTGTATCCTGCAATTGACTAGCAAACACGGCTCAAGAGTATCTACCGATATGCAATATGATAAAAATTGGGCGGTATGAAAATGCAAAAATCTGATATGAACAAATACCCCCAAACTTATCATTTGCTCGTCCCGAGCAAAGCCAATTTATTCACAAAAAATTTCCTAACCTCACTTTCGCAGGGAACGCGATTGCACTGAGCATGTGCAACAAGCCGTTAAACCTCTAGGTGTCCCTAGTAGGAGGAGTGTTGTCTCCTGAGGGTTTTCAGCGGATACTACCCACAAAATCCGGTCAAGTTGGTTTTGTAAAATAACTAAGATTCAAACCCTAAAGTTTTGTTTCAGAAAATAACAATTCTATAATCCCAAGTCTAGACTATCAAACCCTTATTTTTCATACCTCGCTTCTTATTTAACTACAGCTTTTATATGTCTTTACGTGCAGTGCAAATAGTTTTGTTAAGTTCCAGAAAGGTCGAATAAAGTCCTCATGTCACACAATAAAGCCCAGATAAAAATTTTGAAAGGATCACATAAGTTTTATAAAGAGTTAAGCATTTTTCAAGTTTCGTTTTCCAGTAAAGTTTGAACTTTAGAGTTTCTATCTTCCTTATCAGGAAAACTAGGTCTTATTCTTCACTCCACCTTTTTCTTGTTTTCATTTCATACACACCTCTGTGAACGTGCAATAGTCTTTATCATAGAGTAAAACCTTCATATCTCTGCTAAATTTTTTTTATAAAAGCCTGTCTTTTATCAAGATTATTCTCACATAAAGAACCGTTAGGAATTTTAACTCGGAGAGAACACTTGCTTGACTTTGTTTTAATCTGGACTTTCTAGGCTTCTTAGCGAGCTTTGGGCCAATGCACCCAAACCAGTTGGTTTTAGGGCATTAGGTGTAGAAACACCCCAGCGGACTTAATTACTCAATTTACCTAGGTCCAAAAACAAAAGACAGTTTGGCGTGAAAATCAGATGATTTAATACGAACGGAGATATAACCGGCAGTTCAGTTATTATTTTTTTTGGATAAAAGACGTGTTTAGTGGGTTTGGTGTGTAATCATTCCAATCAAGTTCCAGATGGGTTATTTTTCAGACTTAGTTCCAATTACGGCATCAATAACATTCCTTCATATTCGCTTTACTTCATAAACTATTCTTGACATTACTTATTTCAGAACAAACCTATTTGATCCTCATTAAATCATTTATCTGTTAAAAGTTTTTAAACATAAAAGACTTGTCATCTAATTTCCAAAAACTCACGACACGTGTAGTGTGATGTAAAGACGTATATCAGCTATAGTTAACTTCAAAGGAGAGTTATTTATCAGGTTTTCAAAATCTAAACATAAGATTTAGTTATTCTTATTTTATCAAACAAAACCGTCGAAATGTTGAATCAGAGTTCTTCCACAAGCTAACTTGACAGAAAAGTTTTTATATTTTTAGAAAATTTTTAGATTTTTATGGATTCTATGGATTTTAATATGCAGATGCAGAATATACATATGAATGCGAAGGTAAGAAATGCGTACCGAGCGTACCCCCAAACTTAAACTGGACAGTGTCCTCACTGTCATTGCATGAAGATATCATTTGAAGGGTCAAAATTGTCGGTTAGCCATACACAATTTTTATTTGTTTTTGTTTTTAAAGAAAAGAAAAAGAATATACACAAATATATACAAAATGGTTTGTACATACCCCCAAACTTATTTGGAACAGTGTCCACTGTTCTTGGCTGGATAACCGAAGTTTGGTGGTAGGAAGAGGAAGATTATGCAGGGTAAACCGGCTCCTGTAAGAATAGGAGCTCCTCTGTTGGTTCGGCGCTAAGGTACGGTTTTAGTCGGTGTCCGTTCACTTTGAAAAACGAACCGTCCTTTGGATTTTCCAAATCCACAGCGCCCTGCGGATACACATTCCGCACAAAATACGGCCCTTTCCAGCGAGATCTGAGCTTTCCAGGATGGAAGTGAAGTCTGGTGTCGTAAAGCAGTACCTGCTGACCAGGTACGAAGGTTTTCCGCAAAAGGTGTTTATCGTGAAACACCTTCGTTCGATTCTTAACGACAACCGCGTTATCGTAAGCCTCATCCGTAAGCTCGCTCAGTTCGTTCAATTGCAGCTTCCGCTGGCTGCCCGCATCTTCGAGAGACAGATTCAGCTCCTTTATAGCCCAAAATGCGCGATGCTCTATTTCGACAGGTAGGTGGCAGGCTTTTCCGTACACAAGCCGATAGGGAGACATGCCAAGGTCGGTCTTAGAACCGTTTCGAAATGCCCAAAGGGCATCAGTGAGTTTCAGCGACCAATCCTTACGGTTCTTGGAAACCGTCTTCTCCAGTATCTGCTTGATTTGCCGATTTGAAACTTCGGCCTGCCCGCAGGTTTGGGGGTGGTAGGGCATGGATAGCTTATGATTAATGGAGTATTTCCGCATCATGGCCTCGAAAGTCTTGTTGCAGAAATGACTTCCATTGTCACTAATGATCGCTCGGGGGTGCCCAAACCGGGAGAAAATGTTTTCTTTAAGGAACCTAACGACAACCTTGTTGTCGTTAGTCCGGCTGGGCACAGCCTCGACCCATTTAGAGACGTAATCAACAGCGAGAAGGATGTACAAGTTCCAAGAAGAGCTGGGAAACGGCCCCATGAAATCTATCTCCCAAACATCGAAAATCTCCACAACCAAGATCGGTTGGAGCAGCATCTCGTTCCTCCGGGATATCCGGCCCATGTGTTGGCACCGGGAGCAAGTCTTGCAATAGTCGTGAGCGTCTTTGAAGAGTTGTGGCCAGTAGAAACCACATTGCAAGATCTTCTCAGCTGTCTTTCTGGGCCCAAAATGCCCGCCACACGCTTGATCGTGGCAAAATGACAGCACACTCTTGAATTCCTCGTCAGGGACACACCGACGAATAATCTGGTCGGGACAGTACTTGAACAAATAGGGTTCGTCCCAGTAAAAGTTTTTTACTTGGGATAAGAAGCGAAGTCTGTCCTGACTTGACCATTCAGTCGGTAGTAATCCTGTGGCCAAATAGTTCACAATATCTGCGAACCAGGGTTCGCAAGATACTGTCAAGAGCTGTTCATCCGGGAAAACGTCGTTGATCGGAATTGGAAGCAAAGGCGAAGAAGGAAGTCGTGAGAGATGGCCGGCAACTACGTTTTCACATCCTCGTTTGTCCTTAATGACAAGGTCAAACTCTTGAAGCAAGAGGATCCAACGTATTAACCGAGATTTTGCATCTTTCTTCGCAAAAAGATGGCGCGGAGTAGAATGGTCAGTGTAGACAATGACTGGAGAGCCGATGAGGTAAGGCCTGAACTTTTCTAAAGCAAATACAACAGCTAAGAATTCCTTCTCAGTTGTTGTATAATTGAGTTGGGCGTCGTTCAAGGTTCGGCTCGCATAATAGATTACATGCGGCATCTTGTTGATGTGTTGTCTAAGGACAGCACCAATGGCAAAGTCGGATGCATCACACATAATCTCGAATGGGTGCGTCCAGTCAGGTGAAGAAAGAACGGGAGCAGAAGTGAGTGAGCTTTTCAATGACTCGAATGCAGTCACACAGCTCGAGTTGAAGTCGAATAGCGTGTCCTTGGCCAGCAAAAGAGTCAAGGGCCTAGCAATCTTGCTAAAGTCCTTGATGAACCGTCTATAGAAACCGGCATGGCCAAGGAAGGCTCGGATATCTCTGATGCATCGGGGAGGAGGTAGATTGGAAATGACCTCAATCTTTGCTTTGTCAACCTCTATGCCATTTTGCGAGATGATATGTCCTAAAACAATACCTTCGTGCACCATAAAGTGGCATTTCTCCCAATTCAAAGTGAGATTCTTGTCCTTACATCGGGTAAGGACAGCGTCAAGATGCAGCAAACACTCGTTGAAGGAATCGCCGAAGATGGAGAAATCATCCATGAAAATCTCCAGAAATTTTTCCACCATGTCTGAGAAGATTCCCATCATACACCGCTGGAAGGTAGCGGGCGCATTGCATAACCCAAAGGGCATGCGACGATATGCAAACGTGCCGAAAGGATAAGTGAATATGGTCTTGTCCTGGTCTTTTTCGGCGATGGGAATTTGATTATAGCCGGAGTAGCCATCAAGAAAGCAGTAGTACTCGTGTCTGGCTAATCGTTCAAGCATTTGGTCAATGAAAGGTAGCGGAAAGTGGTCTTTCCGCGTTGCGGTGTTGAGTTTTCTGTAATCAATGCACACTCGCCACCCAGTTTGTGTGCGAGTAGGGATTAACTCGTTCGCCTCGTTAGTGATGACCGTGATGCCCGACTTCTTAGGGACAACATGAATGGGGTTAACCCACTGGCTATCAGAGATAGGGTAAATAATACCACTATCTAGACATTTTACGATCTCCTTCTTCACAGCCTCTTTCATGACTGGAATGAGACGTCTTTGTGGATCCCGGGCTGGTTTGGCATCATCCATTAGATGAATGTGATGCTCAAAGATCAGGGGACTAATCCCCTTGATGTCCTCCATGGACCAGCCAAAAGCTTGCCTGTTGCTGTGCAAGACCGCGAGAAGGGCTTTCTCTTGCTCAGGAGCTAGAGAAGCCGAGAGGATGACAGGGAGGGTCTCGTTCTCACCTAAGTAAGCGTACTTAAGGTGAGACGGCAAAGGCTTGAGTTCGAGCATTGGAGGTGAAACGATTGAAAGCAAGATTGGTGCAAAGGTCTCGAACTCAAAGGACTCCAGCAAAGGTTCAAAACGAGTGTAGGCGACCGAGTCGGATGGTTCAGTAAACTCATTCGGAAATTCGAAAGATTCAAACTCAGGTTGTGCGCGGCTAAGATCGTTTGAGAACGTGAAACACTCGTAGTCATTGTCGGGTGCAGAAACAGCAGCAGGTTCGAAGAGGAATGCACTAGTGGCGTCAAGATTATCGTGATCAAACAGAAACTCCTCGAATTCACATTTTTCTGGGGTGATCTCCTGGATCGAGCAGACGTCCAGTACATGAGCATTAGGTTCGGCGGGCTGATTCCCCAACCTAAAAATGTTGAGTTCAATCGTCATGTTTCCAAAAGAGAGGTTCATCGAAGCATTGCGACAATTGATCACAACATTTGAGGTTGGAAGAAATGGGCGACCGAGTATCACCGGAATTTGATTCCGGGGGCTAGCTACAGGCTGTGTGTCTAATACAATGAAGTCAACGGGGAATATGAAGTCCCCGACTTTTATTAACACATCCTCTAGCTCACCCTTAGGATGGGTGATCGATCGGTCGGCCATTTGGAGAGTGCAGTGCGTGGGTTTCAGCTCTCCGACGCCTAATTGCTCGTATACTGAATACGGAAGCAGGTTAACACTGGCACCAAGATCTAATAGTGCGCGGTTGATGTTCTTATCCCCAATGGTAATTGAAATCGTAGGACAGCCAGGGTCCTTCCGTTTTTGCAGTAAAGATTGGGTAAGGGCATCACTCATAGCACTAGCCAAGAAAAATTTCTTGGATACCTGAGACTTCCTCTTTTTCGTGCACAAGTCCTTTAAGATTTTCGCGTAGGACGGGACTTGTTGGACAACATCTAAAAGAGGAATGTTAATGTTAACCTACTTAAATAACTCCAGAATCTTCTCCATTTGAGGATTTTGTTTATTAGACCTCAACCGGTTTGGAAATGGAACATTTTGAAAATTGGTTGAGTCTAATGCTGGAGGAGGAGATTGTGGAGTTGGAACGGATCCCAGAACAAGTGTTTTCGTGGAGTGAGAAGTGGGTCCGTTCAGAGCAGAAGAAGAGGAAGGAGAGCCTTGTGAAGAACGGAGAATAGGCTCAGAAGACGAAGAAGAAGAAGAAGAAGAAAAAGAAGCGGCCGGGGTGTCATCGTTGATCCGTTTGCCAATGTTGTTTTGCAGCATCCTTCCCGATCTCAGTGTGGTCACGGCACTCACATTATGGTTCTGTTGTTCAAGAGCAACATGTACATTCTGTGGGTGACCGGGATTTGGGAGTGGCTGGGACGGGAGCTTCCCCTTCACTCGCTCGCTTAAGGCCGCATTCAGTTGTGCAATCTGGGCCTCGATGGTTTTGATGCTTTGCCCGTGAGCGGCAGTGTGTTGCACTAAGGACTGAATGGAAGACTGGATGTTGGCGGTGGACTGAGTCGATTGTTTAACGAACGCCTCCAGACTTCGTTCGAGCGAGGAAACCTTATCGTTGTTTGATGGAACAAAGTTGTTTGGTGGAAAAGAATTGTTGGGTGCAAAGTTGTTCGTCTGATTTTGGAAAGGTTGGGGTTGGAAGGGTTGCTGAAACTGCTGTTGAGTTTGTTGTTGCGCTTGTTGTTGCGGCGGAGGGGCCCTTTGGAAATTGTTTCCTTGGAATTGATTCTGATTCTGATTCCAGGCGAAATTGGGGTGGTTCCTCCAACCGGGATTGTAGGTGGAAGAGTATGGATCATTCCTCGGTCTTTGCTGAAATGCAGCATTAACCTGATCCTGTCCTTGCAATGGTGGATTGTAAGGACACTCTTCGGTCAAGTGAGAAGGATCGGAACAACAAGCGCAAATGGTACGAAGGGGAAGAACAGGGGTAGGAGCAGGAGAAGAGAATTTGCTCTCTATCGCTTCAAGCTTTCTCGTTATTGCAGCCATCTCAGCTTTCATCGCAATAGAGACGTCAAGTTGGTGAATTCCTACCCTAGACTGACCGGTAGAAGTGGAGGTAGAAGAAGAAGAAGTCGGTCTGGTGCTCTCCCATTGTAGCGTTTGCTCCGCAAGGTCGTCAAAGAACTGCCACGCTTCCTCATCAGATTTCGATAGGAAGTGGCCCAGACAGATGGTTTCCAACACCTGCTTCGTTGCTGGGTTCAGGCCCTCGTATAAGGTTTGGCAAAGTTGCCATTTCTCTATACCGTGGTGAGGACACTGAACAAGAAGGTCTTTGTACCGGTCAAAGCACTTCCAGAAGGGTTCAGAAGGAAGCTGAGAGAATTGGTTGATTTCATTGCGAATCCTTGCGGTTTTATGATAAGGATAAAATTTCTTTAGAAACGCTTTTACAAACTCGTCCCAACTGGTTATGGAATGGGAAGCGGTGCTATACAGCCATTTTTCAGCAAGATTGCATAAAGTGAACGGAATGACCCGTAGGTGTATAGCATCGTCCGACAGTTGGGTGGTTTTCATCATGGCACAAACGTTTTGAATTTTATTGATGAAGATATAGGCATCTTCAGATTCAAGCCCATGAAATCGTGGAAGCATGTTGATGAAGTGGGGCTTAATTTCAAAATTATCCCTATTGGCTGGTGGAAGAGAAAGGCAGGTGGGAAGTGCAGAACGGGTGGGATAGAAACGATCGTGGAGCGCGATTCGCTGCGGCGCTACAACAGGCGGTTGTGGTGGGTTATTGGTCTCCGTAGGAGGTGGAGCCAATCCAGGGGTAGTCAAAGAGATGTTCGGATTAAATCCTGATATCGCGGAAGCAGAGGTTGGTGATGGTAAAGGTGAAGATGTATGAACAGAATTCCGGTCAACGTCGGAGTTGGCCGGAAAATGTAAAGGTGAAAGAGGAGTGGACGGAGTTTCGACGTCTGAGTCGATCGCGTAGTCGGTAGCGACTAACGTAACGCGGACTAGGCGGGCGCTAGTGTCCCGAGTCCAAGCGGACATACACTAAACGAGTTTAGTATAGTCAAAGCGGAGAAGGTGAGGGTAAGAAAACGTCAATGGAGAAAGGCAATGGGTGGTGGGTGAAAAATGGATTTTGGAGACAAAGGGCAAGTTTTTATAAAAGTTTTTGATTTTTTTCTTTTTTTTTTTTTTTAGAAAGAGCTTTACAGAAATATGTACGGAATTACGGCTTTAAGCAATCACAAACAAGATATGCACAATCACACCTAGATCTAGGGTCACCTAGGTCTGCTAGACCTGCTCCAGAACTTGATTGTCGAAGTAAAACTGTGTCGAGAAACGGGCTTAAGATACACTGATCACGAGGGCAGGTAAGTGCAGAGATAAGGGGAGGTTTTCCAACGCTTTCGCGAAGTTCCTTTATTAAGTAACCCTTTCTCTTTTGGCGGTTGCGCCGTTAACACTTTCTTAGACACCCCGTAAACAATATACCGTTAAGCGAGGTTCTAAACACGGTTTAACTTCTCCTAATGAGCGCGAAGTCCTTAGGGCTGCAGTCTAGTATGTTTTAATTACAATGGACAATGCATATGCTTTTGTGATTTTTGGGGTCCTGGGAAGGGTGATGAAATCCCCACCCAATCTGAATTGGTTTCAAGCCCCTTAAGTCCGTATTAAAGAATGCAAAGCGGTAACAAATCAACTGCAAACATTTTTTTATTTTTTTAAGCGTTGCGCAAAGAATCCTACACAAGAACAGTTTATTGGAAGGGGGAAGAGAATTTGCGCAAAGAAGGCTGCAGAAAACACAGTTCAGTGGAGTTCAGAGGAGTGGGGAAGAGGAGAGAGAGAGTTACCAAAAATTTGGGCCATTGAAGCCAACAAATGGCCGCGGTTCCGCGGTCAAACACGTGCTAAGGCCGCGGTTCCGCGGCTGTAGGGAGGGATCGGGGCTTCAAATTCCTGGTGTGTGCTGTTGTGGCTGTCCTCTACCTGTCTGTATGTCCTGAATCTTGATTTGTTCACTGGAACTGCTCCAGAATCTTACAGTAGACCGTGTGCTTCGTTTTGATCCGTCGTGGTGTAGCCGCGAGATGTGGGTCTATCTTCCCACGTCTTTGGCACTGAACTTGAACTCCGTATATCCCACTTCTTTGGTACTGAACTTCAAACTTCATATTATCCAGCACACCTGCACAAAAACTAATCAAGAATAACAAAAAGATTTTTTTACAATGTATATTTTTTTGTTTGTTTTGGTTATATTTATATTCACAAGTTAACCCGAAATTACACAAAGAAATAAACTACCGTCTCCCCGGCAACGGCGCCATTTGATTGGAAGATGTTCTGCGTGTTCAAGTTTTAGTTAATTACCGCAATCAAGACGGTTTCGCTTGTAGCTAGCCGGTTGAGTACGGGTCGTCCGCAGGGAGATGGGAGTCTTTTTCTATGTGTTTTAACTAGTTAAGTCCGAGAGTCCAGATTTGTTTATGATTATCTAAGTGTTAAAATGATATGTAAAGAGAGCTTGTTAGGGTTAAGATTAGGTTAGTTTGAGTTAGGAGTCTCCCACTTCTTTCGTTGCCCCTCTTAATATCGGTGTTACGGTAATCGGCAACAACGGGGATTAGCACGACTAGGAAGGAACTTGTGAGTATAAGCTAGGCTTTCCAACGCATAAGTTCTTCCTTTTGGTGCTTGTCCGTCCGTTCTTGGCTCTTAGCCATAACCTCCGGTTAATTCAACCACAACCGGTCTCACTACGGAATCACCGCTATCATGTAGGATAGGGTGCCGTAAGGAGCGGATTGTGGTTCAATTAACGGGAGTCGAATTAAGTTGTTGGGCAAGGAAAGAGTGAGAGAGATTTCCTTCTCTCAAACTTTCCTTATCCTACCCTAACAAGTATGAAACTACTCACACATCATAATGAAAAGAAAACAAGGCAAAAGAGGAAGATAGAAAGAAGGAGATTAGAAGATAACAACTAGCTATTTGCGACCTCACCTTGGCAAGGATCAAGCGTAAGCATCATGGTTGTTTTAATGATAAAGGAAAAGAGAAAAGAAAGAAACAACAAGAAATAACAACAACTAAGTTAACAAATTAAAATTACAAGCAATTATAAAAGAACAAGACAAGATATAATAGCCAAAGGATCTTCTTTATTCATCATTCTTCACTCACAAAGCTCACTACAAGTTTCAATGGAGAAGAGATGAGAAGAGGAAGAAGAAACAAGTATTCTAAACCTAGAAAAATACAAGATTATGCATCCTTTCGTCACAAGGATCTGGGGTATTTATAGGCTGGAAAATGAAAACCTAGGGCAAAATTCTGCCTCTATACAAAAAGTCCAAACTACCCCTGAAATACGACCTTCTGACTTGCCAGTATGGCCGCGGATCCGCGGCCTAAGCATGCTTAGGCCGCGGTTCCGCGGCCTACTTAGGGAATTGGGTCACCAATTTTGGTGACATCTCCTGGATTGTAATGTGCTTCAGTATGGTATATGATTTTTCTCATAATTTCTTCACAATTTTTTCCAGAATTTCTGTTGAGCAAAAGGTGATTTGATGTGTATCTTTTTGTCATGATTTTCTCGAGCTCCGTGTAGATTTCTTGGATCTTGTGCTGCCATTGAGCCTTGTGCATGAAAATGACATTGATTTGACATTTCGTCTCTTAAACTGGTGTGTGGCAACAGACGGATAAAGAGCGGAGATCCGTGTTTTATCTGTGGTTGGCAGGTACCCGGATTTTGTCGTGTTTTCCATGAATTTCACCGTTTTAGAACCGAGAACCTGTATCTTGCAATTGACTAGCAAACACGGCTCAAGAGTATCTACCGATATGCAATGTGATAAAAATTGGGCGGTATGAAAATGCAAAAATCTGATATGAACACTGGCCATCAGGAGTAAGACTCTGTAAGAATGGCTGGATGCTTAGTAATCTGAGATGGAATCCATGTACACCAACAAAGTATGGACTTTGGTTGCTATATCTGAAGGGTTAAATCCCCATCAGGAGCAAGTATATCATGAGAAGATTACTTGGTGTAGATGGAAAAGTTGAGACTTTCAAAGCGAATCAAGGATAAAGCTTTTCGTCATCGACCAGGCTTGGATAATGATGAAACCTTTTCAAGTGGTTATGCTTAAGTCCATCCAGATCCTACTTGCCATGACTACATACCATGACTACGATATCTGGCGGTTCGGTGCCATGACTGCTTTTCTAAATGATGTTTTAGAAGAGAACGTCTATAAGTACACAGCCAGAGGGCTTCGTAGACAGTGGGAGCAGCGGAAACGTGTATAAGATGCTTTATAGGATAAAGCAGGTATCGCGGAGTTGGAACATCTGTTTTGATGTAGTAGTCAAACAGTTTGACATCATCAAAATGGTAGATGAACCTTGTATATACAAAAAGGTAGTAGGGAGTATGGTGATGATCCTCGTAGAGTACGTGGATGACATACTCTTGATAGGGAAGGAGTTTCCTATGCTACGCTCGGTCAATCTCCACTTATCAAAATGATTTTCCATACAGGATCAAAGTGATACCTCCTAAATTCTGGGTTTTGGATCTATGAGATAGATCTAATTGGATGTTAGGATTCTCACTAGTTGTAGTGAGATGGTATCAACCGATCCTGGGGAGAATCACTGGAAGGGTTCCAAGGTGATAAGGACGACTGAAAGTCAGTCACAGGCATTGTCTTTACCCTCAGTAAAGGGACGGTATGTTGGAAGAGTTCCAAGCTAGATACCGTGGCATACTAGACGATAAAGGCTCAATACATCGCTACTTAAGATGCTACCAAAGAGGCAGTCTGGATGTATATTTGTTCATGGGATGAATTTAGTTCCTCCCATTGTGTGACAATGGAGTTGTGGCTTATGCCAAGGAATGTCCGTCCCATCAGTGATCCAGACATAATCTAAAGTAGTATCACCTGATCATGGAGATGGTTGATCTCCAGGGTGATCGGGGTTAGGAGACTTAGAGGACAATACGGCGGATCCACTCACAAAGGCCTTTTTCCAGAGAGAGACTTTTATGGGATGGTTGAGTATGAGATACTACAACCACTGCTATCAGATGGCCCTAGTGCAAGTGGGAGATTGTTAGTTATATGTATGCCCTGGAGGCCATTACTATACATAGGATGTATATTGTAGTGGGTGCTTGGACATATATAGGGAGGACTTTCTTGCTCGATATGATAGTATGCTATCTGGTTGCTCTTTACCTTAACGTGTACGCTGATTGTCTCTCTGATACATGTTGGTAAAGCCCTTAGGATGTGTACTTGACTACCTGGACTATGATGCGGATCATACTAGTGGGAACATGGTAGTCCATAAGTACATCCTTCAAGGTCCCTAGTCGTGGGTATATCGAGACAGGGCATCGATATACCAGAGTAGACTAGCGTATACCTTCTCGACCCATACAGATGGGCGATGGATGATCCCATATCCATTGGTGTTTGACATCAGAGATGATATGCGGGTGCTCAGTGAAGACTGGGTACACTGGACGGACTCGCCGAGAACTCCCAGATGGTATTATACCTTACATCAGATGGCAGTTCTCTGGTGACACTGGTACAGAGTAGTCTGTTGACCCGAGATCGTCATAGAGACTTGTGTGGTTCCCACTGTGCTTTGATTTCCACCTTACCACGTCCAAGAGGGCGTGCAAAATGGTGGTTTTTGGGTACAGTCCCGAGTCACATGGAGGCAATGAGCGATAGGAGGGGATTCGTCTCTCCCGGTATACGGGGTTGATGTTGCGCTGTGTTCGATTGGATATAACCGGAAATCCCTGGCCAGGGTTGCTGAGATTTACTGGTAAGTGTTACCAGTAGTTTCTCGAACTGTTATAGACCTCATATCGACACGACTTATCAAGCTATTGGGGTCTGACGTTTACCACCCCTAGGCGGGATATGCGACATATCAGACGACGAGACCGGACTGTACGGTAAGTGTTACTGGTTGGATTCACAGGAGTATGAGCGGGTTTGCTCGTCGATCTTCTAATCGCTCAATACCCGTGTGGCCGTTACGTTTAGCAGACCGCTTGCGGCTTGTAGGTGTTTGATATGATCATCACCTGCTGCCGGCGTATTGACGAGTCTTTAGAGTCCTACACAGAGGTCTCCTGGCTCAAGCGAAACGAAATAGGAGCGTATATGAGATATGTGCGGGACCGAGAATAATGCGTGTATGTGATACCGTATTTCATTCTCGCGATGAATGTATCGAATGGTTGTATGCGATATAACCTAGTTATCGAATCAAGGATTGATTCGAAAAGCCGATACATTGGATATTAGTCGGTTATATGTGATATGACCGGATCGTTAAATCAAGTGTTGATTTAATGATTTAATGTATAATTATATATTTGATATATTACTTTGCATTAACTAGTATTGGTTCACTTTAAATGGATTTTCTCACTTGCATTGCACAAGTTGTATATGTGATATACTTTTGTGCACTTGGTTGTATCATGTTTGATGATACATGCTTACTTGGTTAAGTGTAAAGAATTAAACCATGGTTATGTTAATAATTAGGGTTTTGTTTAATTATTCATTTATCTTATTTAGTTATTCATTTTGGAAAAATTAAAAGATAAATGGTGGCTTTGTTTGTTTGCTAGTTGAAGATTCATGAAGCTTTGACTATGTCACCATTTTTGTTTTCATGCTTAACCCTAACCATTTAAACTAACCCTAGTTCATTCTCTACACTTAACCATGGTTGCAACATGATAAGGGTCACTTGTTTTTCCATTTTAATTAATTCATTCTTATTCATTTATTTCTTCTTCTTCTTCATGAGCAAGAAAGAAAAGCTTTCTACATCAATGGCAAATGATGAAATCAAGTGAGAAATCCAATTCTAAAGTGAACCCACTTCCTATTTCTTCATCTTCTACCTCTTGCCAAGTAGTATAGGGTGTTTTCTTCACAAGTTTCATGACTTGGTAAAGTGGGAGCTTGATCTTGCGATGCCTCGACGTAGATCATCTTCGGCATCGTAGTCGATGACCTAGCCCGCCCATTTCTCCGATGAAGCCGACGCTAGAGCCTGGGATTTGATTTGGACAGTATGGGGACTTCATCACGGAGCTATGGAGGTGGAGCACCGGATCTACAAAGGTTGTATTTCCGTTCACTTAGAGTAAAGTCGTTTACTTGTATTTGTTTCGCCTAAAATTCTAGTTAACGATCCGTATTAGGGTTTCTCGGCACTTGTAATTTTTGAAATTGGCATGGTTGATGCCTTGTGAGACCTCATTAGTGTGCCTAGGAACCCTACAGTGGTATCAGAGCCTAGCTAGAGCCTTAGGCGAAGTCTAGACGACGTTTGAAATCCGAACGAACCGAAACCCTAACCCAAAAATTGCTCTCTGTACATTTTTGAAAATTGTGGATTTTTGAGAATTAAAAATATGCAGAAAAATCAGCAGGAATATCTAAGAGTTACTGTAAAATTCGATGCCCTAATTCCATCAAGCCGCCGTGGTTCCGCGGCACGAGCTTGGCTTGTACGGCGGTTCCGCGGCCTTTTTGTCTTATCATGCATTGAATTTTGCACAGTAACTCCTACTTTGCAGTGCTGGTTTTCCTGGAAATTTTTAATATTTATTATAGAGTTGAAATTTCTGGGTTGTATTGGGAGTTCGTAGATTCGATCGGATTGTCTAATCTTGTCTATGTGTTTTCGGGATAATTTTTGAATATGTTAAAAAGTTCGACCGGATATAAATACCCACCTTTTCCCCTGTCGGGAAATTTCCAAGTGTTGGATTTTTCCGAGGTTTAAAGACGTTCTAAGTAGTGCAAGTAACGCGATGGACCCTCTAGAAGACAACAAACCTTAACTCGATTATGTGACCGTCTTGAACTACCCTTTGAACCTTAGGGTTTAGGACAGTACGGCATGCCACATGTGAGGCGTTGGCTTGACCCTTCTACGGCTGGACCGTTGGTACTGAGGCACGAAGTGAATGTTTTTGAACTTATTTCATGTGATGATCTGTTTCGGGAAAACTTGGGTATTCGATTGCTCGATCGGAAAGTTTAACATTTTCTATTTATCTGGAATGTGATACAATAATTGGAATTCACAAAAGTTATGAGATAACTGAATGAATGTTATAAATCTAGCAATTTAGTCTCACTTGATCGGTTGCTACGGAATTTTGATGCGATCAAAAGTCCGTTGCAATCACGTAGCGTACGCGGATACTCGCCGGGTAAACTTAATAGACAGCTACACCCCATAGCCCTGACCAAGTGACTGTAGGAGAACCCCGTCGCCGAAAGCATCCGTTCGGGTGCTCGCGGTAGCGGTGTTCCGCCTTGATGCACTTCATCGACGGTATCGGGGGTGCGGCCGCCTACTAAAGTTTGCGACGAGCATTCGATCAGGATGTTGGGAATCTTGTTGAATTGCCCGACTTTATATTGAAAAGTGTTTTCGATTTTGAGACTAAAATGCGGGGTTTATAATTGTTAGGCATGTGATGTCTAAGGAATTCATTTGATTAGGCATGCGATGTCTATGCAGGTTGCGGATTCCAACTGTTGTAGTTTTACACTTTCTTTTCTGTGACCGTAAGTGTGATATGTGATATCGCCGGTTTCGTTGCTATATGTCAACGACAATTGGGATGCGCACATTTACTTACGTTGATGACATGTGATGTTATGTGTTGCTGGATATATTATATTGGATCGTCGTGTTTGAATAGCCGGGGGTTTTTATGTGAGATGAGTGTTTTTTCATTTTCATTCATGTAAAAACTTGTATGTAATATTCTTTTATTGGGGCACTTCCAGGTTGCGGAAGATGTCACCTTTTGTATATTATTTACTTTTCCGCACTAGGATAGACCCAAGGAGGAGGGCACAAGTAACCGGGTTCTGGGGTCCAGTGGGAGACCAACTCGAGGAGTGGAGTCCGGGTCTCCTAACCCTAGAATTGGTAGGGTTGCTTGCCGCTCTCGTAGGGGTCTAGGGGTGTGGGTTTGTCTATTCATCACGACCATGGAATCCGTGTTTTATACTGGCTCGTATTGAAAACACGGACGTCCTAGTATATCCAATATTTCATATGATTCTTCTGCTGCGATATCTGTGATGTGATCATGTAATATGTTCTGTGATGGATACTTTATATAGTATATATGATATATTATATAGACGTTACTTATGTTTTACACCCGCGCTAGCCCTGCCCCGCTCTGCCGTTAGTTATCTAACCTAACGGTGCACGAGGGGACATCGAGACGAATGAGGATGGCATAAGTGTACGTCGTATTTATCTGTGATGTTTAGGTGATTAAATGATGGGACTTCATTAATATGATTAACGAAATAAAAGAAACCTAAGATGTTGTAGAATCGAATTTCAAAAATAAAACAGGTAGCTACAGTTCTTGCTTTGCACAGCGGTATATATGATATATCCTGCACCTTATTCGATGAGGAAAGGACCGAGATCCCTTCACCGGGAGTGACTCCTTTAGCAATAACTGGTAGATGCTACACACTCGGTTTGTCTTTTTGATTGCTTTTAAGAGTTTTTTCTTTGCACGGTGATATATATGATATATCCCGCACCTCATTCGACGAGGAAAGGGCCGACGATCCCTTCATCGGGAGTGACCCCTTTAGCAAAACTGGAAAAGCCTCAAAAACAATCCATTTCAAAATTCATTCGATCCTACAACGATATCAAGTTCATTGCGCAATAGGTTTTCATAAAAAAACCTGTCGTAGCCCTCCGTCATTTCATATAAGTACTAGTTAGTATTCGTGCTGCGGTAGTTTGGCATTCGTCAAGACGTAGTGTACGGTAGCTAACTAGTATTTATCTGCTTATGCATATGATGCAGATTGGATTAGGGTATTCGTACGGCGTTGTTTGGCATTCATCAAGGGTCGTGCGAGTGGGTTTAATTCAATCAAGAAATGTACGGGTTGAACTTGACTAGTGGACTATGGGTTGTTTGGCATTCGTCAAGGTCATAGAACACTAGGGGTAAAATATTATCGGGAATTTCAAGTGTTGAAATTTGCAATGAGATTGCATACCTTCTATGAGATAGTTGGATCCCGATACCCGCTGCGAGTAAGAGTTACTCCTGGGAGAGTTTTACACATTACAATTAGCCGATCAAGTAGGTGTCTAGAAATGTGTTAACGAGGTTACGCCTCTGGGAAAACGAGGTTTACATTAATTAGGTTCGTGCGAAAGCACGGGGCACCTCCCTCAAAGTACCGACACTGGCCTGGCTGAAAGATTGGCGAACTTGTACTGTGTAATTAATCCCGGCTAGTCTTTCCTTTTAGGGTTTGAAAGAAGATTTGACAAAAACAGTGGGAGCCATCCTGATTAGATAAAATAATAACCAATCTATTCTTGTAAGAGCGCACGCTGAGTGTTTTCTTCTCTCTCTCTCCAGGTAGCGACCATATCACGCCTTAATCAAGATAATAATACGGATATTTGACCGAACCCGCTTGTTATACTGAGCTAGGGAACGTTGGTCCCGCTCCAACTTATAATTGTTATAAGACAGAGCAGGAAATTGGGGATTACCAGAATTCCCGTGCCGCCCAAACGAATAAAGTGCATGATGATGCATCTTCTTCGGGTGAGTTCATTACAAAGAACTGTTTCTCAGTATCATTTACGTCCTGGGTATTTGATACCGGATCAGGATCCCAGATATGTAATCTGTTACATAGGGCTATTGAAAGGTAGAGAACTGAGAACGGGTGATAAGTTTCATGAGGCAGAAAACGGGGCAAGTGTTGCAGCCAAGTCTGTTGGTCACTGTCACCCTGTATTCCAAATACATTGATTCTGAACGAATGTTATTAGATACCGAACCTGATATACAAAATCATATCAGTCTCTTTATTAGTAAAGAAATGATAAAATTTTGTATTGTTGGATAATGTTTTGAACATTTATTATATCAAAAGTTGATCGGTTCAGGCACGTTATCTAAAAGCATTGATGTTCTAAATCAAACTACAGTTCTTAGTATACAGAACACACACAAGAGGAAGTGTTCAGAACTGAACGAATCCTTCTTGACGTATTGTAGACTAGGTCATATCAATGCGACCCGACTAGCTAAGTTGCACATAGATGCATATTTAAAACTGTTTGAATTTACATCTTGTGAAACTTGCCAGTCATGTCACAAAGATAAGATGACCATAGCTCCGTTTACTGGAAACAGAGAAAGAGTTACTGAACTCTTGGGATGATACATGTTGATGTATGATAGGTCCCCTGTCTACATATGCCAGGACTGGTTCTTTGTACTTCGTTACATTCTCTGATAATCTCTCAAGATTCAGACATATGTTCCAGTTGAAACACAAGTCCGAACCTTTTGAGATATTCACGGAATATAAGTTAGAAGTAGAGAACCAAAATACGGGTATAAGTATTATGTCCTTTGATGTGATCGAGGAGGAGAATACTTGAGCACGGAAATCCTGGACTTTTCTAAAGGAGAATGAGATTCTCTCTCAGCATTACTCCTCTGTATACACCATAGCACGATGGTATATCGGGGCGGAGCAATTGCACCCTATGTGATATGGTGTGCTCTATGATGAGGACTACTGAGTTACCTATTTCCTTTTTGGGAGTTATGCGCTTGAGAAGCTGCATACCTATTGAATAGGGTTCGAATCAAATCAGTTGCCTACCACTTCATATGTGATATGGAAAGGGAAGAGCCCATATCCTAAGTTAGTTAAGATTTGGGGTTGTCTGGCCTATGTCTAAAGGCAAAATCCGGACAAGTTCGAGGCAGGGTCTGTAATGTAGCACTGGAAAGGTTCCAGCTAAACAAAATACAGCAGATGATTTGATACAACCAAAGGATTCAATAGTTACCAACGAACCTCAGCCTCTCCGCCGATCTAGTAAGATTCCTCACCCGCCTGAGAGATACTTCGGTTACTCTATGACAGTGGGAGCGAGGATTGCATCATGAGATGATGACCCAACTAGTTTCGAGCTGGCTGATTGGAAGATATTCCGCGTGTTCAAGTTTTAGTTAATTACCGCAATCAAGACGGTTTCGCTCGTAGCTAGCCGGTTGAGTACGGGTCGTCCGCAGGGAGATGAGAATCTTTTTCTATGTGTTTTAACGAGTTAAGTCCGAGAGTCCAGATTTCTTTATGATTATCTAAGTGTTAAAATGATATGTAAAGAGAGCTTGTTAGGGTTAGGATTAGGTTAGTTTGAGTTAGGAGTCTCCCACTTCTTTCGTTGCCCCTCTTAATATCGGTGTTACGGTAATCGGCAACAACGGGGATTAGCACGACTAGGAAGGAACTTGCGAGTATAAGCTAGGCTTTCCAACGCATAAGTTCTTCCTTTTGGTGCTTGTCCGTCCGTTCTTGGCTCTTAGCCATAACCTCCGGTTAATTCAACCACAACCGGTCTCACTACGGAATCACCGGTATCATGTAGGATAGGGTGCCGTAAGGAGCGGATTGTGGTTCAATTAACGGGAGTCGAATTAAGTTGTTGGGCAAGGAAAGAGTGAGAGAGATTTCCTTCTCTCAAACTTCCCTTATCCTACCCTAACAAGTATGAAACTACTCACACATCATAATGAGAAGAAAACAAGGCAAAAGAGGAAGATAGAAAGAAGGAGATTAGAAGATAACAACTAGCTATTTGCGACCTCACCTTGGCAAGGATCAAGTGTAAGCATCATGGTTGTTTTAATGATAAAGGAAAAGAGAAAAGAAAGAAACATCAAGAAATAACAACAACTAAGTTAACAAATTAAAATTACAAGCAATTATAAAAGAACAAGACAAGATATAATAGCAAAAGGATCTTCTTTATTCATCATTCTTCACTCACAAAGCTCACTACAAGTTTCAATGGAGAAGAGATGAGAAGATGAAGAAGAAACAAGTATTCTAAACCTAGAAAAATACAAGATTATGCATCCTTTCTTCACAAGGATCTGGGGTATTTATAGGCTGGAAAATGAAAACCTGGGGCAAAATTCTGCCTCTATACAAAAAGTCCAAACTACCCCTGAAATACGACCTTCTGACTTGCCAGTATGGCCGCGGATCCGCGGCCTAAGCAAGCTTACGCCGCGGTTACGCGGCCTACTTAGGGAATTGGGTCACCAATTTTGGTGACATCTCCTGGATTGTAATGTGCTTCAGTATGGTATATGATTTTTCTCTTAATTTCTTCACGATTTTTTCCAGAATTTCTGTTGAGCAAAAGGTGATTTGATGTGTATCTTTTTGTCATGATTTCCTCGAGCTTCGTGTAGATTTCTTGGATCTTGTGCTGCCATTGAGCCTTGTGCATGAAAATGATATTGATTTGATATTTCGTCTCTTAAACTAGTGTGTGGCAACAGACGGATAAAGAGCGGAGATCCGTGTTTTATCTGTGGTTGGCAGGAACCCGGATTTTGTCGTGTTTTCCATGAATTTCACCGTTTTAGAACCGAGAACCTGTATCCTGCAATTGACTAGCAAACACGGCTCAAGAGTATCTACCGATATGCAATGTGATAAAAATTGGGCGGTATGAAAATGCAAAAATCTGATATGAACAAATACCCCCAAACTTATCATTTGCTCGTCCCGAGCAAAGCCAATTTATTCACAAAAAATTTCCTAACCTCACTTTCGCAGGGAACGCGATTGCACTGAGCATGTGCAACAAGCCGTTAAACCTCTAGGTGTCCCTAGTAGGAGGAGTGTTGTCTCCTGAGGGTTTTCAGCGGATACTACCCACAAAATCCGGTCAAGTTGGTTTTGTAAAATAACTAAGATTCAAACCCTAAAGTTTTGTTTCAGAAAATAACAATTCTATAATCCCAAGTCTAGACTATCAAACCCTTATTTTTCATACCTCGCTTCTTATTTAACTACAGCTTTTATATGTCTTTACGTGCAGTGCAAATAGTGTTGTTAAGTTCCAGAAGGGTCGAATAAAGTCCTCAAGTCACACAATAAAGCCCAGATAAAATTTTGAAAGGATCACATAAGTTTTATAAAGAGTTAAGCATTTTTCAAGTTTCGTTTTCCAGTAAAGTTTCAACTTTAGAGTTTCTATCTTCCTTATCAAGAACACTAGGTCTTATTCTTCACTCCACCTTTTTCTTGTTTTCATTTCATACACACCTCTGTGAACGTGCAATAGTCTTTATCATAGAGTAAAACCTTCATATCTCTGCTAAATTTTTTTTTATAAAAGCCTGTCTTTTATCAAGATTATTCTCACACAAAGAATCGTTAGGAATTTTAACTCGGAGAGAACACTTGCTTGACTTTGTTTTAATATGGACTATCTAGGCTTCTTAGCGAGCTTTGGGCCAATGCACCCAAACCAGTTGGTTTTAGGGCATTAGGTGTAGAAACACCCCAGCGGACTTAATTATTCAATTTACCTAGGTCCAAAAACAAAAGACAGTTTGGCATGAAAATCAGATGATTTAATACGAACGGAGATATAACCGACAGTTCAGTTATTAATTTTTTTTGGATAAAAGACGTGTTTAGTGGGTTTGGTGTGTAATCATTCCAATCAAGTTCCAGATGGGTTATTTTTCAGACTTAGTTCCAATTACGGCATCAATAACATTCCTTCATATTCGCTTTACTTCATAAACTATTCTTGACATTACTTATTTCAGAACAAACCTATTTGATCCTCATAAAATCATTTATCTGTTAAAAGTTTTTAAACATAAAAGACTTGTCATCTAATTTCCAAAAACTCACGACACGTGTAGTGTGATGTAAAGACGTATATCAGCTATAGTTAATTTCAAAGGAGAGTTATTTTTCAGGTTTTCAAAATCTAAACATAAGATTTAGTTATTCTTATTTTATCAAACAAAACCGTCGAAATGTTGAATCAGAGTTCTTCCACAAGCTAACTTGACAGAAAAGTTTTTATATTTTTAGAAAATTTTCAGATTTTTATGGATTTTATGGATTTTAATATGCAGATGCAGAATATACATATGAATGCGAAGGTAAGAAATGCGTACCGAGCGTACCCCCAAACTTAAACTGGACAGTGTCCTCACTGTCATTGCATGAAGAGATCATTTGAAGGGTCAAAATTGTCGGTTAGCGATACACAATTTTTATTTGTTTTTGTTTTTAAAGAAAAGAAAAAGAATATACACAAATATATACAAAATGGTTTGTACATACCCCCAAACTTATTTGGAACAGTGTCCACCGTTCTTGGCTGGATAACTGAAGTTTGGTGGTAGGCAGAGGAAGATTATGCAGGGTAAACCGGCTCCTGTAAGAATAGGAGCTCCTCTGTTGGTTCGGCGCTAAGGTACGGTTTTAGTCGGTGTCCGTTCACTTTGAAAAACGAACCGTCCTTTGGATTTTCCAAATCCACAGCGCCCTGCGGATACAGATTCCGCACAAAATACGGCCCTTTCCAGCGAGATCTGAGCTTTCCAGGATGGAAGTGAAGTCTGGTGTTGTAAAGCAGTACCTGCTGACCAGGTACGAAGGTTTTGCGCAAAAGGTGTTTATCGTGAAACACCTTCGTTCGATTCTTAACGACAACCGCGTTATCGTAAGCCTCATCCGTAAGCTCGCTCAGTTCGTTCAATTGCAGCTTCCGCTGGCTGCCCGCATCTTCGAGAGACAGATTCAGCTCCTTTATCGCCCAAAATGCGCGATGCTCTATTTCGACAGGTAGGTGGCAGGCTTTTCCGTACACAAGCCGATAGGGAGACATGCCAAGGTCGGTCTTATAAGCGGTTCGAAATGCCCAAAGGGCATCAGTGAGTTTCAGCGACCAATCCTTACGGTTCTTGGATACCGGCTTCTCCAGTATCTGCTTGATTTGCCGATTTGAAACTTCGGCCTGCCCGCAGGTTTGGGGGTGGTAGGGCGTGGATAGCTTATGATTAATGGAGTATTTCCGCATCAAGGCCTCGAAAGTCTTGTTGCAGAAATGACTTCCATTGTCACTAATGATCGCTCGGGGGTGCCCAAACCGGGAGAAAATGTTTTCTTTAAGGAACCTAACGACAACCTTGTTGTCGTTAGTCCGGCTGGGCACAGCCTCGACCCATTTGGAGACGTAATCAACAGCGAGAAGGATGTACAAGTTCCCAAAAGAGCTGGGAAACGGCCCCATGAAATCTATCTCCCAAACATCGAAAATCTCCACAACCAAGATCGGTTGGAGTGGCATCTCGTTCCTCCGGGATATCTGGCCCATGTGTTGGCACCGGGAGCAAGTCTTGCAATAGTCGTGAGCGTCTTTGAAGAGTTATGGCCAGTAGAAACCACATTGCAAGATCTTCTCAGCTGTCTTTCTGGGCCCAAAATGCCCGCCACACGCTTGATCGTGGCAAAATGACAGCACACTCTTGAATTCCTCATCAGGGACACACCGACGAATAATCTGGTCGGGACAGTACTTGAACAAATAGGGTTCGTCCCAGTAAAAGTGTTTTACTTGAGATAAGAAGCGAAGTCTGTCCTGACTTGACCATTCAGTCGGTAGTAATCCTGTGGCCAAATAGTTCACAATATCTGCGAACCAGGGTTCGCAAGATACTGTCAAGAGCTGTTCATCCGGGAAAACGTCGTTGATCGGAATTGGAAGAGAAGGCGAAGAAGGAAGTCGTGAGAGATGGTCGGCAACTACGTTTTCACATCCTCGTTTGTCCTTAATGACAAGGTCAAACTCTTGAAGCAAGAGGATCCAACGTATTAATCGAGATTTTGCATCTTTCTTCGCAAAAAGATGGCGCGGAGCAGAATGGTCAGTGTAGACAATGACTGGAGAGCCGTTGAGGTAAGGCCTGAACTTTTCTAAAGCAAATACAACAGCTAAGAATTCCTTCTCAGTTGTTGTATAATTGAGTTGGGCGTCGTTCACGGTTCGGCTCGCATAATAGATTACGTGCGGCATCTTGTTGATGTGTTGTCTAAGGACAGCACCAATGGCAAAGTCGGATGCATCACACATAATCTCGAATGGGTGCGTCCAGTCAGATGAAGAAAGAACGGGAGCAGAAGTGAGTGAGCTTTTCAATGACTCGAATACAGTCACACAGCTCGAGTTGAAGTCGAATAGCGTGTCCTTGGCCAGCAAAAGAGTCAAGGGCCTAGCAATCTTGCTAAAGTCCTTGATGAACCGTCTATAGAAACCAGCATGGCCAAGAAAGGCTCGGATATCTCTGACGCATCGGGGAGGAGGTAGATTGGAAATGACCTCAATCTTTGCTTTGTCAACCTCTATGCCATTTTGCGACATGATATGTCCTAAAACAATACCTTCACGCACCATAAAGTGGCATTTCTCCCAATTCAAAGTGAGATTCTTGTCCTTACATCGGGTAAGGACAGCGTCAAGATGCAGCAAACACTCGTTGAAGGAATCGCCGAAGATGGAGAAATCATCCATGAAAATCTCCAGAAAATTTTCCACCATGTCTGAGAAGATTCCCATCATACACCGCTGGAAGGTAGCGGGCGCATTGCATAACCCAAAGGGCATGCGACGATATGCAAACGTGCCGAAAGGACAAGTGAATGTGGTCTTGTCCTGGTCTTTTTCGGCGATGGGAATTTGATTATAGCCGGAGTAGCCATCAAGAAAGCAGTAGTACTCGTGTCTGGCTAATCGTTCAAGCATTTGGTCAATGAAAGGTAGCGGAAAGTGGTCTTTCCGCGTTGCGGTGTTGAGTTTTCTGTAATCAATGCACACTCGCCACCCAGTTTGGGTGCGAGTAGGGATTAACTCGTTCGCCTCGTTAGTGATGACCATGATGCCCGACTTCTTGGGGACAACATGAATGGGGTTAACCCACTGGCTATCAGAGATAGGGTAAATGATACCACTATCTAGACATTTTACGATCTCCTTCTTCACAGCCTCTTTCATGACTGGATTGAGACGTCTTTGTGGATCCCGGGCTGGTTTGGCATCATCCATTAGATGAATGTGATGCTCAAAGATCAGGGGACTAATCCCTTTGATGTCCGCTATGGACCAGCCAAAAGCTTGCCTGTTGCTGTGCAAGACCGCGAGAAGGGCTTTCTCTTGCTCAGGAGCTAGAGAAGCCGAGATGATGACAGGGAGGGTCTCGTTCTCACCTAAGTAAGCGTACTTAAGGTGAGACGGCAAAGGCTTGAGTTCGAGCGTTGGAGGTGAAACGATTGAAAGCAAGATTGGTGCAAAGGTCTCGAACTCAAAGGACTCCAGCAATGGTTCAAAACGAGTGTAGGCGACCGAGTCGGATGGTTCAGTAAACTCATTCGGAAATTCAAAAGATTCAAACTCAGGTTGTGCACGGCTAAGATCGTTTGAGAACGTGAAACACTCGTAGTCGTTGTCGGGTGCAGAAACAGCAGCAGGTTCGAAGAGGAACGCACTAGTGGCGTCAAGATTATCGTGATCAAATAGAAACTCCTCGAATTCACTTTCTTCTGGGGTGATCTCCTGGATCGAGCAGACGTCCAGTATATGAGCATTAGGTTCGGCGGGCTGATTCCCCAACCTAAAAATGTTGAGTTCAATCGTCATGTTTCCAAAAGAGAGGTTCATCGAACCATTGCGACAATTGATCACAACATTTGAGGTTGGAAGAAATGGGCGACCGAGTATCACCGGAATTTGATTCCGGGGGTTAGCTACAGGCTGTGTGTCTAATACAATGAAGTCAACGGGGAATATGAAGTCCCCGACTTTTATTAACACATCCTCTAGCTCACCCCTAGGATGGGTGATCGATCGGTCGGCTATTTGGAGAGTGCAGTGCGTGGGTTTCAGCTCTCCGATGCCTAATTGCTCGTATACTGAATACGGAAGCAGGTTAACACTGGCACCAAGATCTAATAGTGCGCGGTTGATGTTCTTATCCCCAATGGTAATTGAAATCGTAGGACAGCCAGGGTCCTTCCGTTTTTGCGGTAAAGATTGGGTAAGGGCATCACTCACAGCACTAGCCAAGAAAAATTTCTTGGGTACCTGAGACTTCCTCTTTTTCGTGCACAAGTCCTTTAAGATTTTCGCGTAGGACGGGACTTGTTGGACAGAATCTAAAAGAGGAATGTTAATATTAACCTACTTAAATAACTCCAGAATCTTCTCCATTTGAGGATTTTGTTTATTAGACCTCAACCGGTTTGGAAATGGAACATTTTGAAAATTGGTTGAGTCTAATGCTGGAGGAGGAGATTGTGGAGTTGGAACGGATCCCAGAACAAGTGTTTTCGTGGAGTGAGAAGTGGGTCCGTTCAGAGCAGAAGAAGAGGAAGGAGAGCCTTGTGAAGAACGGAGAATAGGCTTAGAAGACGAAGAAGAAGAAGAAGAGAAGAAGAAGAAGAAGAAGCAGCGGCCGGGGTGTCATCGTTGATCCGTTTGCCAATGTTGTTTTGCAGCATCCTTCCCGATCTCAGTGTGGTCACGGCACTCACATTATGGTTCTGTTGTTCAAGAGCAACATGTACATTCTGTGGGTGACCGGGATTTGGGAGTGGCTGGGACGGGAGCTTCCCCTTCTCTCGCTCGCTTAAGGCCGCATTCAGTTGTGCAATCTGGGCCTCGATGGTTTTGATGCTTTTCCCGTGAGCGGCAGTGTGTTGCACTAAGGACTGAATGGAAGACTGGATGTTGGCGGTGGACTGAGTCGATTGTTTAACGAACGCCTCCAGACTTCGTTCGAGCGAGGAAACCTTATCGTTGTTTGATGGAACAAAGTTGTTTGGTGGAAAAGAATTGTTGGGTGCAAAGTTGTTCGTCTGATTTTGGAAAGGTTGGGGTTGGAAGGGTTGCTGAAACTATTGTTGAGTTTGTTGTTGCGCTTGTTGTTGCGGCGGAGGGGCCCTTTGGAAATTGTTGCCTTGGAATTGATTCTGATTCTGATTCCAGGAGAAATTGGGGTGGTTCCTCCAACCGGGATTGTAGGTGGAAGAGTATGGATCATTCCTCGGTCTTTGCTGAAATGCAGCATTAACCTGATCCTGTCCTTGCAATGGTGGATTGTAAGGACACTCTTCGGTCAAGTGAGAAGGATCGGAACAACAAGCGCAAATGGTACGAAGGGGAAGAACAGGGGTAGGAGCAGGAGAAGAGAATTTGCTCTCTATCGCTTCAAGCTTTCTCGTTATTGCAGCCATCTCAGCTTTCATCGCAATAGAGACGTCAAGTTGGTGAATTCCTACCCTAGACTGACCGGTAGAAGTGGAGGTAGAAGAAGAAGAAGTCGGTCTGGTGCTCTCCCATTGTAGCGTTTGCTCCGCAAGGTCGTCAAAGAACTGCCACGCTTCCTCATCAGATTTCGATAGGAAGTGGCCCAGACAGATGGTTTCCAACAACTGCTTCGTTGCTGGGTTCAGGCCCTCGTATAAGGTTTGGCAAAGTTGCCATTTCTCTATACCGTGGTGAGGACACTGAACAAGAAGGTCTTTGTACCGGTCAAAGCACTTCCAGAAGGGTTCAGAAGGAAGCTGAGAGAATTGGTTGATTTCATTGCGAATCCTTGCGGTTTTATGATTCGGATAAAATTTCTTTAGAAACGCTTTTACAAACTCGTCCCAACTGGTTATGGAATGGGAAGCGGTGCTATACAGCCATTTTTCAGCAAGATCGCATAAAGTGAACGGAATGACCCGTAGGTGTATAGCGTCGTCCGACAGTTGGGTGGTTTTCATCATGGCACAAACGTTTTGAAATTTATTGATGAAGATATAGGCATCTTCAGATTCAAGCCCATGAAATCGTGGAAGCATGTTGATGAAGTGGGGCTTAATTTCAAAATTATCCCCATTGGCCGGTGGAAGAGAAAGGCAGGTGGGAAGTGCAGAACGGATGGGATAGAAACGATCGTGGTGCGCGATTCGCTGCGGCGCTACAACAGGCGGTGGTGGTGGGTTATTGGTCTCCGTAGGAGGTGGAGCCAATCCAGGGGTAGTCAAAGAGATGTTCGGATTAAATCCTGACATCGCGGAAGAAGAGGTTGGTGAAGGTGAAGGTGAAGATGTATGAATAGAATTCCGGTCAACGTCGGAGTTGGCCGGCAAAGGTAAAGGTGAAAGAGGAGTGGATGGAGTTTCGACGTCTGAGTCGATCGCGTAGTCGGTAGCGACTAACGTAACGCGGACTAGACGGGCGCTAGTGTCCCGAGTCCAAGCGGACATACACTAAACGAGTTTAGTATAGTCAAAGCGGAGAAGGTGAGGGTAAGAAAACGTCAATGGAGAAAGGCGATAGGTGGTGGGTGAAAAATGGATTTTGGCGACAAAGGGCAAGTTTTTATAAAAGTTTTTGATTTTTTTCTCTTTTTTTTTTTAGAAAGAGCTTTACTGAAATATGTACGGACTTACGGCTTTAAGCAATCACAAACAAGATATGCACAATCACACCTACATCTAGGGTCACCTAGGTCTGCTAGACCTGCTCCAGAACTTGATTGTCGAAGTAAAACTGTGTCGAGAAACGGGCTTAAGATACACTGATCCCGAGGTCAGGTAAGTGCAGAGATAAGGGGAGGTTTTCCAACGCTTTCGCGAGGTTCCTTAATTAAGTAACCCTTTCTCTTTTGGCGGTTGCGCCGTTAACACTTTCCTAGACACCCCGTAAACAATATACCGTTAAGCGAGGTTCTAAACACGGTTTAACTTCTCCTAATAAGCGCGAAGTCCTTAGGGCTGCAGTCTAGTATTTTTTAATTACAATGGACAATGCATATGCTTTTGTGATTTTTGGGGTCCTGGGAAGGGTGATGAAATCCCCACCCAATCATAATTGGTTTCAAGCCCCTTAAGTCCGTATTAAAGAATGCAAAGTGGTAACAAATCAACTGCAAACAATTTTTATTTTTTTAAGCGCTGCGCAAAGAATCCTGCACAAGAACAGTTTATTGGAAGGGGGAAGAGAATTTGCGCAAAGAAGGCTGCAGAAAACACAGTTCAGTGGAGTTCAGAGGAGTGGGGAAGAGGAGAGAAAGAGTTACCAAAAATTTGGGCCACTGAAGCCAACAAATGGCCGCGGTTCCGCGGCTAAACACGTGCTAAGGCCGCGGTTCCGCGGCTGTAGGGAGGGATCGGGGCTTCAAATTCCTGGTGTGTGCTGTTGTGGCTGTCCTCTACCTGTCTGTATGTCCTGAATCTTGATTTGTTCACTGGAACTGCTCCAGAATCTTACAGTAGACCGTGTGCTTCATTTTGATCCATCGTGGTGTAGCCGCGAGATGTGGGTCTATCTTCCCACGTCTTTGGCACTGAACTTGAACTCCGTATATCCCACTTCTTTGGTACTGAACTTCAAACTTCGTATTATCCAGCACACTTGCACAAAAACTAATCAAGAATAACAAAAAGATTTTTTTACAATGTATATTTTTTTGTTTGTTTTGGTTATATTTATATTCTCAAGTTAACCCGAAATTACACAAAGAAATAAACTACCGTCTCCCCGGCAACGGCGCCATTTGATTGGAAGATATTCTACGTGTTCAAGTTTTAGTTAATTACCGCAATCAAGACGGTTTCTCTTGTAGCTAGCCGGTTGAGTACGGGTCGTCCGCAGGGAGATGGGAATCTTTTTCTATGTGTTTTAACTAGTTAAGTCCGAGAGTCCAGATTTGTTTATGATTATCTAAGTGTTAAAATGATATGTAAAGAGAGCTTGTTAGGCTTAGGATTAGGTTAGTTTGAGTTAGGAGTCTCCCACTTCTTTCGTTGCCCCTCTTAATATCGGTGTTACGGTAATCGGCAACAACGGGGATTAGCACGACTAGGAAGGAACTTGCGAGTATAAGCTAGGCTTTCCAACGCATAAGTTCTTCCTTTTGGTGCTTGTCCGTCCGTTCTTGGCCCTTAGCCATAACCTCCGGTTAATTCAACCACAACCGTTCTCACTACGGAATCACCGCTATCATGTAGGATAGGGTGCCGTAAGGAGCGGATTGTGGTTCAATTAACGGGAGTCGAATTAAGTTGTTGGGCAAGGAAAGAGTGAGAGAGATTTCCTTCTCTCAAACTTCCCTTATCCTACCCTAACAACTATGAAACTACTCACACATCATAATGAAAAGAAAACAAGGCAAAAGAGGAAGATAGTAAGAAGGAGATTAGAAGATAACAACTAGCTATTTGCGACCTCACCTTGACAAGGATCAAGCGTAAGCATCATGGTTGTGTAAGTGCACGGCGGCGCCCCGGCCGTCAATCCGACGCCGGAATGCGGAAGCGGTGAGAAACTTTAAATTTTTGCGGACTTTGCAAACCGGCACCACCGCGCACTTTAACCGGATCGGACCATTAACTAGTCTAAGCTATCTACAAGAGGGGAAGAGATATACCGACGATCCAAGTCCTCCGGTCTTCATCTCCACTCCAATCTCCTCGCGGGATCTCCGTCCGTCTCCTCCTCGCCGGAAAGGGCACCACGTCGCCTGTATCTTTTACGGGCTCCCACCTCAATACCGAGGCAACTCGGGCGCGAAGCTGGCGAATCGACGCGTCCAAGATTTGCAGTAGAATGTGTAGTGTCTATGTCTCTTTAGGGTTTTGTTGCCATAGAGGATGGAGGGATCAAGAATGGACTTTTGAATGAAGTGTAGAATATTGCAAGCATGCAAATGAGATATAGATAATTTCCCCCATCCAAAAGAACTCCTCTCTCTTCTCAAAATGGTGTGGCCGGCCATGTAAAGGGTGAGAATGATGATGGAAAAAGAAATCAACCATAAATCAATACAAGAAGGAGAGTGAGTGTAGGAACATAGAAGAGGTGACCACAACCCAAGACAAGAAAACAAAACACCATGCTTTACCCTTTTCAAACCATACCCTTTCATGTCACAAATAAAAACAAAAGCATGATAGCTATCATAATCAATCCTTTATGCAAGAAAACCCCTCCACAAATGTAATTTGCAAAACTGCAAATTACCCCCTCCATCGGAAAGGTCCGGCCGGGAAAGAACAAAGGAAAACCGGCCGGAACGGAATGCAAACTGGCAACTCCAGAAAACTGGTCCCGTAATAAATTACAGGAAAACCCCGATACTGTGCATACACACCCGCATCTGTATTCCGTCCGGATACAAATGCAAAGAGACAAAATCTACACTGTACTAAACTAGGACCGGCTTAAACCAAAGCCGGCTAGTAATATCCGTTCGATCCTGATCCGTGCAATACCGCACGTATCTGATCGAACCCTGCCATATACCTATACGGCTACTAGTACAAACCGTCCGATCCTGATCCGTGCAATACCGCACGTATCTGATCGGACCCTGCCATATCTCCATACGGCCTCTACAGCGTTTCGCCCGAAACTTGAGTAACTGAAAGTGTGGTGGACTCTAAAGACTCGTCAATACTATGGCTGTGGATTTAACCACTAGCACGTCAGAGGTATAAGCCAATACGTAACGGGCCACCAGCTATTGACCAAAAGGGACGTCGATGAGCGAACTCATCCTGACACCCTACTGAGCCTGTCAGTGACAATATCCGTGCAGTCCGGTCCGTTCGTCTATGAGTATCGCATGGCGGGCCTAGGGGGGGTACAGGTTGACCGAGGAGGGGTGCCCAAGTTGCCGGATTCCGTGGAGTGCTGGGTGGTCCATTCACGGAGCTGAAGGGGGCTGCCTCGCTTCAGGTTTTGGCGGGTGACTTGCCGCGCCCGTAGGGGTCTAGGTTTTCATTGCACAGGCTATACACACGACCAGGGGAACGTCGGGTTTCAGTAGTGGCTCTGTGAAACCCGGGGATCCCAGATATCTGTATTGTTCTGTGATGCTGTACATTTCTGTGATGTTGCATTTTATTCACGCCTTGAGCGAAATACTATATATTGGTATATATATTTGTAGATGTTGTATATGTTTTTCATCCGCGCTAGTCCAGTCCCCGCTCTGCCGTTAGTTAGCTAACCTAACGGGTGATGACGGGACCCAGTGGCGAATGCGGATGGCATATACGTACGTCAGTATATTTTCGTTCTTTGTGGTGTGATCATTTGATGGGACTGCGTTGATTCGGATCAATGCAAGTTAAACAAACCTTTTCTGATGTTGTTGGAACACTTTTTCAAAAGCTGTTATTGCAAGGACGTTTACTTTTGTTTTGCATCGTGGTATTCATTAGAATATCCTGCTCCTCAGTCGACGAGGCAAGGGCCGAGATCCCTTCACCGGGAGTGACCCCTTGGACAGAATTTTGCGTCAGGGCATTAACTTCACTATAGCCGATTACTTTTGCTTTGCACAGTGATATTCGGTTATGAATATCCAGCACCCCATTCTACGGGGAAAGAGCCGAGATCCCTTCACCGGGAGTGACCTCTTTAGTAAAGGTTTTCGTCACTATATTTTCTAAAAAGCTATCCGTTCCTTCAACGATATCAAGTTCATTACGTTAAAGGTTTTCGCCAGAAACCATTCGTAGCCCTCCGTCGTTTCATATGGGTGGTCAATAGTATTCAAGCTGTGTATGTTGGCCAAAGTCAAGGCACAGTGATTGGTAGCTATTGGGGTATTCATATGCAGCATAGATAGATGCGTTGGTTTGGGACAGTCGTACTGCCATTTTGGCCAAAGTCAAGGGTATGTACGGGTGGATTCAAATTAACCTGGAGAATGACGGGTAGAACTTGACATGTGACTTATGATATGTTGGCCAAAGTCAAGGTCATAAGAGCATGGGGCAGAAATCACATCGGGAGTTTCAAAAGTACTGAAACTTGCCAGATATGCGCATACCTTCTGGAGTGTGATACCGTGAGCGGATTCCGTCACGTTATCATGCGGTGATAGTTGGATCCCGATTCCCACTGATGAGTTAGTTTACTCCTCGGGTGACCCCGACTAATTCTTCTTTCAGGTTTGGAGGAGAATTTGAGGTACAGTGGGAGGATTCCAGATTAGATAAATTGGTAACCATTCTGATCTAGGTTAGAGTGCACGCTGAGTGTTTCTTTTCTCTCTCTCTCTGGCAGCGACCTTTGACCCAACCCTAGACTTTGACTCAGTGACCAAGTTGACCGAACCTACTTAACACTGGCTTTTGGATTGTCAGAGTTGCGAACCTCATTGCCACTCCTACTTTTACCCTTTTCTCCAGGACACCCCGTATTACTACGAACGTCCACTTCCATTGGACAAAACCATCGTATGGTTAGATACGAACTCGAAGGAATTCGAGGATGGTTTCCGGTTCTGGAGAAAACGGATAGGATTATTCAGTTGTCTTTTCCTTTTACCCTCTCTCAGGTTATGAGTACTCCTTGGTTTAGGAGTAGTACACCTATTACGCAAATTGGATAGTCTTCTTCCAAACCATAGGCTGGTGCCGACCGGTAGGGAATGAAGAAAACCAGTTAGCCTAAACGGTGTACAGAAGGTATTAAGTTCAGACAAAACTAAGGGATTAGTAAGAGGGCAAAGTAAATTGCGACTGCTATTCACGACCAAACCAAGTATTTCTTCGCCAATCCTAAATCACCTTTGTATTTCTCCAGGACACTCCGTATCACTACGAAGATCCCATTTTATTGGATAATCCATCGTATGGTTATATACGAACTGGAAAGGAACTTGTTCCAGTTCGGGGATGGATCCTGGTTCAGGAGAAATAGGAATAAAGTACATTCAGGTGTCTTTTATCTTCACCTTCTCTCGCAATGCGAGTGCTCCTAGGATTAGGACAGTACACCCTTTATGCTTATTGGATAGTCTTCTTCCAAACCATAGGCTGGTGCCGAACGGTAGGGAAGGAAGAAAACCATTTGGCCCAAAGGGGTGTACAGAAGGTAATGACTAAAGACACATGAAGGGATTTGGAGAGGTGGCAAAGAATTATACGGTTATAGTTGTGAATCTGGATAATGGTAGAGGCATTACTAGGAATACCAGGATACCCCATCGAAACATTTCAATGTTTCAGTTTCACTGTGTAATGTTAAAAGAGAACTGATTTCCCAATTAGATACTTACTCCAGGGTATGTATTTACCAGGTATGATTCTCACATCTGTATGGTTTTACAGATGATGAGTGGGAGTACGTTATTGGGAATTGGGTGATCATCCTCATTATATCGGGATTCGTTGTAATTGGTGATATTTGAGGATGCCACCTGGGTTGTTTGCCGGTCGGCAAATGTTTGGTTTTGAATATCCGCTGTTGTGCACCAATTTCAAATTGATATATCTGTACGTCTATTTTCATAGAGTGAGATATACCTTTTGATATTATGTCGATGACATTTACCTATATCAGTGGATGGTTAGGTAAGGAGCATTAAACAGCGGTGTAATTCTTCTTAACCATAAGTACAGTTTTCAATATACGACACACAGTGAAAGAGTTATTAGACTCAGTGGACTTATACAGAGTATTGTATGTTGTTCAGGGTCCATCAGGACAGAGGGGTTGGTCCTCGTACTACATTCAGTTTACTTATGACTTCTCTAGTTTTTAGACAGGTGTTTCGTGGAAACACAGGGTCTAAGTTTTGAGGAGTTATAGGTATTTGAATAGAGTAGAGAACCAGGTGTAGCAAGTATCGGGATTCTTCAAAGAGATCGAAGATGTAGATACTTGTGTATGGTATTCAGTTGATAGTAATGATAAAGAGAAATTGCTTCTTTTTCAGGTTACTCATAATTGGAAGCATTCCTAAGTTGAGTAACGCTGATCGGCCTCCTTCCATTTAGTTGACATGCGCTGGGGACAGCTGCATGATTTGAATCTGGTTCAATTAAATCAGTGCCTCTGTTTCTATATTGGATATAGTACAGTTCATATCTTAACATTGTTAAGGTACGGGGAGTTGTCTGGCTTATGCTTAAAACCAGACACTGGACAACTCAAGGCACGTTTCTGTGATGGCTGTTTGTGGGTCGACCCAGGCTATGACGCGGGTTGATTTTCTACCATCTGGATGAACAATAGCAATATTGTTCTAGACTCGCCACAGTTTTATTAAAAATGGATTTTTTCAGAAAACAGTAGTGGGAGTATGGTAGAACTGGAAGTGATTCCAGAACCGCAAACGATTACTGAAGATTTGATAAGGAACCTAAAGATTCAATCTGATTTGACATTCCATTGGCCACTCCGCAGATTAGGTGGGTAACTTCAGGCACCAGAGAGGTACTCCGGTAGCCTCAAGGACGGTGACAGGGAAGTTCTTGTATACCCACACTTGCCATTGTTGTTGTTCCAGGCTGCGAGACCCGGCAGGAGGATGAGTATAGCGTCGTTCTAAACTTGTTTTAGAAGTGTACGTCTATATGACTCTGCCAGAGGGTTGTCGTAGTTAGTGGGAGCAGCGGAAGCATTGGTGGACAAGTTGCTTATGTCTATTTATAGACTAAAGCAGATGTAACGGAGATTGATCATCTATTTCTGATGTGACAGTCATGGGTTTGACTTCATCAGAATAGGAGATGGATCTGTTGAGAAGGTAGTAGGGTGTGATATCCTGGTATTTGGATGACATACACAAAGTAGGAAAAGAAACTCCTATACTACGATCGGTTATATTTTGGTCGTCACACAGTAGTTTCTCCACAAAGGACTTGGACTTTATGTCTGACATACTGGTTACTAGATCTATGGTTTTAGATCTAGATTTGGGTGGTTTCCCAATCAGGGTACTTGACAGCATTCTAAGAGTATTTAGGATGGACGACTCCTGGCACGGTAGTGTACCTGCAGGTAATGGAGTCACCCTCTCTAAAGGTGTCTTACAGACTAAAGGGGAGAGGGACGGGCATGATTGGCAGATCACTTGCTCAGGCAATTGAGTCAATCGTGAGATGTCAAGTACCACACCAGATGTTGTTCTTGCACAAGATGCAATAAGTTGACATTAATCCAATCCTGGAGAAACAGTCGGAAGCAGCTTTAGAGCATAAGTGGATGTTCTAGGGATATGATAACGACAGCCTCATTCAGGAGACAGTTATCATTCCAGGCTTCCAAGGTGACATGGACGACAAGGAGGTTGTCAGAGTTATAGTTTTCCTTCTGATAAGGGGCAGTATTTTGGACAGGTGGTCCAAGGCAATACTGAGGGAGGCATGGCGCGCAGGATACTGATTAAGTTCAGTTGACGATACAGTCTAAGAAGTTTGGATTTGGAGTTCATTTATGAGCTAGGTCCCATCAGACATCCAGACATATTCTGAGACAGGTATTGCTCTTTTCGGGAGATGGGTTTCTCCGCGAACTTGAGATATAGAGAGATATAGAAAGAAACATCAAAGCGGATCCACTCACTGAGGCTATTCCTCGAACGCAATAGTTCTGCAAACGAGCTTTGTGAGACTGACTAGTAGAGGAGTTGGATGTTCGGTATCACACGGGCTGTGAGTATGCGACATCGCAATAATTAGCCTTGAGTGCAAGTGGGAGATTGTTGGAGATAGTGCCCTCAGAGTCAATTATTAGGTCACAGGTACGTGATTTTAATGATTGAGGGAGGACCTATCCCGGTAGGACAGTCTTACTCGAGATGATAGTATGCTATCTGGTTTACCTTTATCATCGTGTACTGCTTTAGGTGACATGACACGTCGCTATTACACGTTGATAGAGCCCCTAGGATTCTTGCTTGACCACCAGCAGTATGAGGGCGATCATATAAGTGGGAGATGGGGGTCTACAAGCATATCCTTAAAAGGTCCCTAGTCGTGGGAGTTTCGAGACCGGGCATCGATACTCCATTAGTAGACTAGTGTATACAGTCGAGACCCCGACGAGGGGCGGTGGCTGGTCTCACAAGCCACTGGTGTCAGTTGGATCACCTAAGATGTATACAGGTGCTCATTGGGTTATGAGTACACCGGACAGGACTCGCCGGGAACATGCTAGTTGGTCATATACCAGACGTCAGATGGCAGTTCCCTGGTGACATGTGTGCAGGTTAGTTCATCGACCTGGGGATCGTCATTTGTCTCGTGTGAGTTCCCACTGTACTTTGATTACTACCCTACCACGGCTCAAAGGAGTCGTGCAAACAGGTTTTAGTTGGGTACAGTCCCGAGCCACATGGAGGCAGTGAGCGTATCTTCAGGGGTTCGTCTCTCCCGGTATTGGGGGTGAGGTCGTGCTGTGTCTAGGAGAGCCATTACACAAAGTCCTTGGCCAAGGCAAGGAGATTTACTGGTAGGTATTCCAGTAGTATCTCAGGGTGTTCTGGGCTACACTCCGACACGACTTGTACCGCTTTTGGGGGTCTGACTTTTACCAACTAAAACCTGTTTGCACGACTCCTTTGAGCCGTGGTAGGGTAGTAATCAAAGTACAGTGGGAACTCACACGAGACAAATGACGATCCCCAGGTCGATGAACTAACCTGCACACATGTCACCTAAAGCAGTACACGATGATAAAGGTAAACCAGATAGCATACTATCATCTCGAGTAAGACTGTCCTACCGGGATAGGTCCTCCCTCAATCATTAAAATCACGTACCTGTGACCTAATAATTGACTCTGAGGGCACTATCTCCAACAGGTTGTTTTAATGATAAAGGAAAAGAGAAAGGAAAGAAACAACAAGAAATAACAACAACTAAGTTAACAAATTAAAATTACAAGCAATTATAAAAGAACAAGACAAGATATAATAGCAAAAGGATCTTCTTTATTCATCATTCTTCACTCACAAAGCTCACTACAAGTTTCAATAGAGAAGAGATGAGAAGAGGAAGAAGAAACAAGTATTCTAAACCTAGAAAAATACAAGATTATGCATCCTTTCTTCACAAGGATCTGGGGTATTTATAGGCTGGAAAATGAAAACCTAGGGCAAAATTCTGCCTCTATACAAAAAGTCCAAACTACCCCTGAAATACGACCTTCTGACTTTCCAGTATGGCCGCGGATCCGCGGCCTAAGCATGCTTAGGCCGCGGTTCCGCGGCCTACTTAGGGAATTGGTCACCAATTTTGGTGACATCTCCTGGATTGTAATGTGCTTCAGTATGGTATTTGATTTTTCTCATAATTTCTTCATGATTTTTTCCAGAATTTCTGTTGAGCAAAAGGTGATTTGATGTGTATCTTTTTGTCATGATTTCCTCGAGCTCCGTGTAGATTTCTTAGATCTTGTGCTGCCATTGAGCCTTGTGCATGAAAATGACATTGATTTGACATTTCGTCTCTTAAACTGGTGTTTGGCAACAGACGGATAAAGAGCGAAGATCCGTGTTTTATCTGTGGTTGGCAGGAACCCGGATTTTGTCGTGTTTTCCATGAATTTCACCGTTTTAGAACCGAGAACCTGTATCCTGCAATTGACTAGCAAACACGGCTCAAGAGTATCTACCGATATGCAATGTGATAAAAATTGGGCGGTATGAAAATGCAAAAATCTGATATGAACACTGGCCATCAGGAGTAAGACTCTGTAAGAATGGCTGGATGCTTAGTGATCTGAGATGGAATCCATGTACACCAACAAAGTATGGACTTTGGTTGCCATATCTGAAGGGTTAAATCCCCATCAGGAGCAAGTATATCTTGAGAAGATTACTTGGTGTAGATGAAAAAGTTGAGACTTTCAAAGCGAATCAAGGATAAAGCTTTTCGTCATCGACCAGGCTTGGATAATGATGAAACCTTTTCAAGTGGTTATGCTTAAGTCCATCCAAATCCTACTTGCCACGACTACATACCATGACTACGATATCTGGCGGTTGGGTGCCATGACTGCTTTTCTAAATGATGTTTTAGAAGAGAACGTCTATAAGTACACAGCCAGAGGGCTTCGTAGACAGTGGGAGCAGCGGAAACGTATACAAGATGCTTTATAGGATAAAGCAGGTATCGCGGAGTTGGAACATCTGTTTTGATGTAGTAGTCAAACAGTTTGACATCATCAAAATGGTAGATGAACCTTGTATATACAAAAAGGTAGTAGGGAGTATGGTGATGATCCTCGTAGAGTACGTGGATGACATACTCTTGATAGGGAAGGAGTTTCCTATGCTACGCTCGGTCAATCTCCACTTATCAAAATGATTTTCTATACAGGATCAAAGTGGTACCTCCTAAATCCTGGGTTTTGGATCTATGAGATAGATCTAATTGGATGTTAGGATTCTCACTAGTTGTAGTGAGATGGTATCAACCGATCCTGGGGAGAATCACTGGAAGGGTTCCAAGGTGATAAGGACGACTGAAAGTCAGTCACAGGCATTGTCTTTACCCTCAGTAAAGGGACGGTATGTTGGAAGAGTTCCTAGCTAGATACCGTGGCATACTAGACGATAAAGGCTCAATACATCGCTACTTAAGATGCTACCAAAGAGGCAGTCTGGATGCATATTTGTTCATGAGATTAACTTAGTTCCTCCCATTGTGTGACAATGGAGTTGTGGCTTATGCCAAGGAACGTCCGTCCCATCAGTGATCCAGACATAATCTAAAGCAGTATCACCTGATCATGGAGATGGTTAATCTCCAGGGTGATCGGGGTTAGGAGACTCAGAGGACAACACGGCGGATCCACTCACAAAGGCCTTTTCCCAGAGAGAGACTTTTATGGGATGGTTGAGTATGAGATACTACAACCACTGCTATCAGATGGCCCTAGTGCAAGTGGGAGACTGTTAGTTATATGTATGCCCTAGAGGCCATTACTATACATAGGATGTATATTGTAGTGGGTGCTTGGACATATATAGGGAGGACTTTCTTTCTCGACATGATAGTATGCTATCTGGTTGCTCTTTACCTTAACGTGTACGCTGATTGTCTCTCTGATACATGTTGGTAAAGCCCTTAGGATGTGTACTTGACTACCTGGACTATGATGCGGATCATACTAGTGGGAACATGGTAGTTCATAAGTACATCCTTCAAGGTCCCTAGTCGTGGGTATATCGAGACAGGGCATCGATATACCATAGTAGACTAGCGTATACCTTCTCGACCCATACAGATGGGCGATGGATGATCCCATATCCATTGGTGTTTGACATCAGAGATGATATGCGGGTGCTCAGTGAAGACTGGGTACACTGGACGGACTCGCCGAGAACTCCCAGATGGTATTATACCTTACGTCAGATGGCAGTTCTCTGGTGACACTGGTACAGAGTAGTCTGTTGACCCGAGATCGTCGTAGAGTCTTGTGTGGTTCCCACTGTGCTTTGATTTCCACCTTACCACATCCAAGAGGGCGTGCAAAACGGTGGTTTTTGGGTACAGTCCCGAGTCACATGGAGGCAATGAGCGATAGGAGGGGATTCGTCTCTCCCGGTATAGGGGGTTGATGTTGCGCTGTGTTCGATTGCATATAACCGGAAATCCCTGGCCAGGGTTGCTTAGATTTACTGGTAAGTGTTACCAGTAGTTTCTTGAACTGTTATAGACCTCATATCGACACGACTTATCAAGCTATTGGGGTCTGGCATTTACCACCCCTAGGCGAGATATGCGACATATCAGACGACGAGACCGGATTGTACGGTAAGTGTTACTGGTTGGATTCACAGGAGTATGAGCGGGCTTGCTCGTCGATCTTCTGATCGCTCAATACCCGGGTGGCCGTTACGTTTAGCAGACCGCTTGCGGCTTGTGGGTGTTTGATATGATCATGACCTGCTGCCGGCGTATTGACGAGTCTTTAGAGTCCTACACAGAGGTCTCCTGGCTCAAGCGAAACGAATTAGGAGCGTATATGAGATATGTGCGGGACCGAGAATAATTCGTGTATGTGATACCGTATTTCATTCTCGCGATGAATGTATCGAATGGTTGTATGCGATATAACCTAGTTATTGAATCAAGGATTGATTCGATAAGCCGATACATTGGATATTAGTCGGTTATATGTGATATGAACGGATCGTTAAATCAAGTGTTGATTTAATGATTTAATGTAAAATTATATATTTGATATATTACTTTGCATTAACTAGTATTGGTTCACTTTAAATGGATTTTCTCACTCGCATTGCACAAGTTGTATATGTGATATACTTTTGTGCACTTGGTTGTATCATGTTTGATGATACATGCTTACTTGGTTAAGTGTAAAGAATTAAACCATGGTTATGTTAATAATTAGGGTTTTGTTTACTTATTCATTTATCTTATTTAGTTATTCATTTTGGAAAAATTAAAAGATAAATGTTGGCTTTGTTTGTTTGCTAGTTGAAGATTCATGAAGCTTTGACTATGTCACCATTTTTGTTTTCATGCTTAACCCTAACCATTTAAACTAACCCTAGTTCATTCTCTACACTTAACCATGGTTGCAACATGACAAGGGTCACTTGTTTTTCCATTTTAATTAATTCATTCTTATTCATTTCTTTCTTCTTCTTCTTCATGAGAAAGAAAGAAAAGCTTTCTACATCAATGGCAAGTGATGAAATCAAGTGAGAAATCCAATTCTAAAGTGAACCCACTTCCTATTTCTTCATCCTCTACCTCTTGCCAAGTAGTATAGGGTGTTTTTTCTTCACAAGTTTCATGACTTGGTGAAGTGGGAGCTTGATCTTGCGATGCCTCGACGTAGATCATCTTCGGCATCGTAGTCGATGACCTAGCCCGCCCATTTCTCCGATGATGCCGACGCTAGAGCCCGGGATTTGATTTGGACAGCATGGGGACTTCATCACGGAGCTATAGAGGTGGAGCACCGGATCTACAAAGGTTGTATTTCCATTCACTCAGAGTAAAGTCGTTTACTTGTATTTGTTTCGCCTAAAATTCTAGTTAACGATCCGTATTAGGGTTTCTCGGCACTTGTAATTTTTGAAATTGGCATGGTTGATGCCTTGTGAGACCTCATTAGAGTGCCTAGGAACCCTACAATATACACGTACACTTCTAAAGCTAGTTTAGAACGACGCTATACTCATCCTCCTGCCGGGTCTCGTAGCCTGAAACAACAACAATGGCAAGTCTGGGTAAACAAGAACCTCCGTGCCACCGTCCTTGAGCATACCGAAGTACCTCTCGAGCGCCTGAAGTTACCCACCATATCTGCGGAGTGGCCAATGGAATGTCAAACCAGGTTAAATATTTAGGTTCCTATCAAAATCTTCAGTAATCGTTTGTGGTTCTGGAATCACATCCAGTTCTACCATACTTCCACTACTGTTTTCTGAAAAAAAAAACCCATTTTATTAAAACTGTGGTGAGTCAAGAACAATATCACTATTGATCTTCCAGATGGTAGAAAGTCAACCCTCATCATAGCCTGGGTCAACCCACAAACAACCATTACAGAAACATGCCTTGAGTTATCCAGAGTCTGGTTTTAAGCATAGGCCGGACAACTCCCCGTACCTTAATATCGTTAAGATATGAACTGTTCTATATCCAATATAGAAACAGAGGCACTGATTTAATTGAACCAGATTCAAATCATGCAGCAGTCTCCAGTTCATGTCAACTAAATGGAAGGAGGCCGATCGGCGTTACTCAACTTAGGAATGCTTCCAATTATGAGTAACCTGAACGAGAAGCAAGTTCTCTTAATCATTAATATCAATTGAATACCATACACAAGTATCTACATCTTCGATCACCTTGAAGAATCCCGATACTAGCAACACCTGGTTCTCTAATTTATTCATATACCTATAACTTCTCAAAACTTGGACCCTGTGTTTCTACGAAACACCTGTCTAAGAACTAGAGAAGTCATAAGTAAACAGAATATAGTACGTGGACCATCCCCTCTGTCCTAATGGACACTGGACAATATACAATACTCTGTACAAGTCCCTTGAGTCTAATAACTCACTCCCTGTGTGTCGTAGGTTGAAAACTATACTTATGGTTAAGAAGAATTACACCGTTGTTTAATGCTCCTTACCTAACCATCAGCTGATAAAGGTAAATATCATCGACATAATTTCAAGAAGGTACATCTCACTCTACAAAAATAGACGTACAGATATATCAATTTGAAATTGGTGCATTATAACGGATATTCAAAACCAAATATTCGCCGTCCGGCAAACAACCCAGGTGACTTCCTTAAATATCACCAATTACAATGAATTCCGATATAATGAGGATGATCACCTAATTCCCAATAACTTACTCCCACTCATCATCTGTAAAACCATACAGATGTGAGAATCATACCTGGTAAATACATACCCTGGAGCAAGTGTCTAATTGGGAAATCAGTTTTCTATTAACAGTACACAGTGAAACTGAAACATTGAAATATTTCGTAGGGGTATACGGGTATTCCTAGTAATGCCTCTTCCATTATCCAGATTCACGACTCTAACCGTATAATTCTTTATCATCTCTCCAAATCCCTTTATATGTCCTTAGTCATTACCTTCTGTATACCCCTTTAGGCCAAATGGTTTTCTTCCTTCCCTACCGTTCGACACCAGCCTATGGTTTGGAAGAAGACTATCCAATAAGCATAATGGGTGTACTGTCCTAATCCTAGGAACACTCACAATGCGAGAGAAGGTGATGATAAAAGACAACTGAATAAACCTTATTCCTATTTCTCCTGAACCAGAATCCATCCCCGAACTGGAACTGTTAGTTGTGTGTATGCCCTAGAGGCCAGTATTGTACAGATTATGTATATTATATTGGATGCTTGGACATATATAGAGATGACTTTCTTGCTCGACATGATAGTATGCTATCTGGTTACTCTTTATCTTAACATGTACACTAGTCTCTTTATACTGTCTTATAGTTACATGTTGGTAAAGCCCTTAGGATTTGTACTTGACTACCTGGACTATGATGCAGATCATACTAGTGGGGACATGGTAGTCCATAAGTACATCCTTCAAGGTCCCTAGTCGTGGGTGTATCGAGACGGGGCATCGATATACCAGAGTAGACTAGCGTATACGCTTCTCGACCCATGAGATGGGCGATGGATGATCCCATATCCATTGGTGTTTGACATCAGAGATGGTATACGGGTGCTAAGTGGAGACTGGGTACACTGGACGGACTCGCCGAGAACTCCCAGATGGTATTATACCTCACGTCAGATGACAGTTCTCAGGTGACACTTGTACAGGTTAGTCTGTAGACCCGAGATCGTCATAGAGTCTTGTATGATTCCCACCGTGCTTTGATCTCCACCTTACCACGTCCATGAGGGCGTGCAAAACGGTGGTCTTTGGGTACAGTCCCGAGTCACATGGAGGCAATGAGCGATAGGAGGGGTTTCGTCTCTCCCGGTATTGGGGGTTGATGTTGCGCTGTGCTCGATTGGCCGTAAAAGGGAAGTCCCTGGCCAGGGCTGATCAGAGATTTGCTGGTAAGTGTTACCAGTAGTTTCTCGACCCGTTACGAGCCTCACATTGGCACGACTTATCGGGTTATTGGGGTCTGACGTTTACCACCCCTAGACTTGATATGCGACGTATCAGACGAAGAGACCGGACTGTATGGTAAGTGTTACTGGTCGGATTCGCAGGAGTGTGAGCGGGCTAGCTCGTCGATCTTCTGATCGCTCAATACCCGGGTGGCCGTTACGTTTAGCAGACCGCTTGCGGCTTGTGGGTGCTTGATATGATCATCATCTGCTACCGGCGTATTGACGAGTCTTTAGAGTCCTACACAGAGGTTTCCTGGCTCAAGCGAAACGAAATAGGAGCGCATATGAGATATGTGCGGGACCGAGAATAATGCGTGTATGTGATACCGCATTTCATTCTCGCGATATATGTTTCGATTGGTCATATTCGATATGACCTAGTTATCGAATCATTGATTCGATAAATCGATACATTGGATTCTAGTCGGTTATGTGCGACATGACCGGATCATTGAATCAAATGTTGATTTAATGATTTAATGCATAATTATATATTTGATATATTGTATTGCATTAACTAGTATTGGTTCACTTTAAACGGATTTTTCTCACTTGATGCACATTGTATATGTGATATGCTTTAGTGCACTACTTTGTATCATGTTTGATGATACTTGATCATATAGTTAAGTTTATAGAATTAATCCATGGTTAATTTGATAATTAGGGTTTTGCATATTCATTCATTTATTTATTTGTTTATTTATTTATTTGAAATGGATTAAGATAAGAATGGTGGCTTTATTTGTTTTATATTGAAGCTTCATGAAGCTTTGACTTTGCTAACCATCCTTATCTTCATGCTTAACCCTAACCCATCCAAGTGACCATGGTTAATTCTCTACACTTAACCCTAGTTCAAGTTATGATAAGTATTTTGATTTAAATTTATTTTTATCACAAGACTTATCATATTCTTTTCTTGAGCTCCATCTTCTTCTTCTTCTTCAAGCTTGCTACTCTAATGGCAACTTGAGATTTAGTGAGAGAAATCCAAATCTAAAGTGAACCCACCTCCTATTTCTTCATCCTCTACCTCTTGCCAAGTTGTTTTGGGTGTTTACTTCACAAGTTTCACAAGTTTGTGAAGTCGGAGCTTGAGTTTGTGCAACCTCGACGTAGATCGTCTTTGACACGAAGCCGACGACCTATTCCGCACGTTTCTCCGATGAAGCCGTCACGAGAGTTCAAGCTTCAAGATGGAAAGCGAGAGGACGCCCTTGCGGAGCCGTGGAGGTGGATATCCGGATCTACAAAGGTTGTAATTTCCGTATCCCAGTAGTTAAGTGTTAACTAAGTTTTCATTTCGCCTAAACATCTAGTTTAAGATCCGTAGTCTAGGGTTTCTCGGCACCAAAAATTTTAAATTGGCATGTTCGATGCCTTGTGAGACCACTATAGGGTGCCTAGGAACCTTTCACTGGTATCAGAGCCTAGCTAGAGCCTTAGGCGAAGCGTAGACGGAATTTGAAGTCCGAACGACCCAAAACCGAAACCCAAAATATGCTCTCTGTACTTTTTTGAAAACAGTGGATTTTTCCAAATTAAAAATTGCTAAAAAATTCAGCAGGAAAAAATAAGAATTACGGTGCAAAAAGTTTCTGGTGAACAGTGTTTTTCGCGGCGGATCAGCGGCAGAAGCATGGCTTCTGCGGCTGATCAGCGGCCAATTGGTGACGTCAGCCCACTTTGTTTGCACGGTAACTCCTGATAAATTCTGCTGAGTTTTCTGGGAATTTTTAATATTGATTCAAGAGTTGAATTTTCTGCAATTGTTTTGGGGATTCGGTGTTTCGATCGGGGTATCAAATTTTGTCTATTTGGCTTTCCGGATAAATTTTAGAATATGTTAAAAAGTTCGACCGGATATAAATACCCAATTTTTCCCCTGTCGGGAAATTTCCAAGTGTTGGATTTTTCCGTAGTTTAACGACGTTCTAAGTAGTGCAAGTAACTCGATGGTCCCTCTAGAAGACAACAAACCTTAACTCGATTATGTGACCGTCTTGAACTGCCCTTTGAACCTTCGGGTTTGGGGCAGTACGGCGTGCCACATGTGATGCGTTGGCTTGACCTTTCTACGGCTGGACCGTTGGTACTGAGGTACGAACTGAATGTTGTTAGACTTATTTCATGTGTTGATCTGTATTGGGAAAACTTGGGTGTTCGATTGTTCGATCGGAAAGTTTAACATTTTCTGTTTTTCTGGAATGTGATACAATAATTGGAATTCACAAGTAGTTATGAGATAACTGAATGAATGTTATAAATCTAGCAATTTAGTCCCATCTGATATTGAAAAGAGTTTTCGATAATGAGACTAAAATGCGGGATTTATATCTGATTAGGCATGTGATGTCTAAAACCGTTGCGGATTCCAATTGTTGTAGTTTTACACTTTCTTTTCTGTGACCGTAAGTGTAGTATGTTCATATCGCCGGTTTCGTTGCTATACGTCAACGACAATTGGGGTATGCATACTTACTTACGTTGATGACATGTGATGTTATGTATTGCTGGATATGTTATATTGGATCGTCGTGTTTGAATAGCCGGGGGTTTTTATGTGAGATGAGTGTTTTTCATTTTCATTCATGTATAAAAACTTGTATGTAATATTCTTTCATTTGGGGCGCTTCCAGGTAGCGGAAGTTGTCACCCTTTGTATATTATTTACTTTTCCGCATTAGGATAGACCCAAGGAGGGGAGCACAAGTAACCGGGTTCTGGGGTCCAGTGGGAGACCAACTCGAGGAGTCGAGTCCGGGTCTCCTAACCCTAGAATTGGCAGGGTTGCTTGCCGCTCTCGTAGGGGTCTAGGGGTGTGGGATTGGCTATTCATCACGACCGTGGAATCCGTGTTTTATACTGGCTCGTATTGAAAACACGGACGTCCTAGTATATCCAATATTTCATATGTTTATTCTGCTGCGATATCTGTGATGTGATTCTGTGATGGATATAGTATATAGTATATATGATATATTATATAGACGTTACTTATGTTTTACACCCGCGCTAGCCCTGCCCTGCTCTGTCGTTAGTTACCTAACCTAACGGTGCACGAGGGGACATCGAGGCGAATGAAGATGGCATAAGTGTACGTTATATCTATCTGTGATGTTTAGGTATTTAAATGATGGGACTTCATTAATGTGATTAATGAAAGATAAGAAACCTAAGATGTTGTAGAATCGAATTTTAAAATAAAACAGGTAGCTACAGTTCTTGCTTTGCATAGCGGTATATATGATATACCCCGCACCTTATTCGATGAGGAAAGGACCGAGATCCCTTCACCGGGAGTGACTCCTTTAGCAATAACTGGCAGATGCTACACACTCGGTTTGCTTTTGACTGCTTTTGCGTTTTTGCTTTGCACAGCGATATATATGATATATCCAGCACCTCATTCGACCAGGAAAGGACCGAGATCCCTTCACCGGGAGTGACTCCTTTAGCAAAACTAGAAAAGCCTCAAAATCACTCCATTTTTAAAAACTTCATTCGATTCTACAACGATATCAAGTTCATTACGCAATAGGTTTTCAGAAAAACCTGTCGTAGCCCTCCGTCATTTCAGATAAGTACTATTTAGTATTCGTGCTGGGTTGTTTGGCATGCATCAAGGCGTAGTGTACGGTAGCTAACTAGTATTTATCTGCTTATGCATATGATGCAGATTGGATTAGGGTATTCGCACGGCGTTGTTTGGCATGCGTCAAGGGTCGTGCGGGTGGGTTTAATTCAATCAGGAAATGACGGGTTGAACTTGACTAGCGGACTATGGGTTGTTTGGCATGCGTCAAGGTCATAGCACGCTAGGGGCAAAAGATTATCGGGAATTTCAAGTGTTGAAATTTGCAATGAGATTGCATACCTTCTATGAGATAGTTGGATCCCGATACCCACTGCGAGTAAGAGTTACTCCTGGGAGAGTTTTACACATTGCAATTAGCTGATCAAGTAGGTGTCTAGAAAGGTGTTAACGGGGTTACGCCTCTGGGAAAACGAGGTTTACATTAATTAGGTTCGTGCGAAAGCACGGGGGACCTCCCTCAAAGTACCGACACTAGCCTGGCTGAAAGATTGGCGAACTTGTAGTGTGTAATTAATCCCGGCTAGTCTTTCCTTTTAAGGTTTGGAGGAAGATTTGATAAAAAGCAGTGGGAGCCATCCTGATTAGATAAGATAATAACCAATCTGATCTTGCACGAGCTTACGCTAAAGTGTTTTCTTCTCTCTCTCTCCAGGTAGCGACCATTTCATGCCTTAATAAAGATAATAATATGGATGTATTGACCGAACCCGCATGTTATACTGTGCTGAGGAACGTTGGTTCCGTTCTTTCCTATAAGAGTTATAGGACTGAACAGGATATAGGGGAATACCAGGATTCCCATGCCACCCGAATGAAGAAAGTACATGTTGATGCATTTTCTTCGGGTGTGTTCGTTACTGAGAACTGTTTCTCCATTTGCTCTACGTCCTGGGTATTGGATACCGGGTCAGGATCCCATATATGTAATCAGTTACATGGGCTTAAGAAAGGTAGAGAACTTGGAGAAGGTGATAAAGACATTAGAGTTGGAAATGGTGCAATTGTTGCAGCTAAGACTGTCGGGGAATATCACCTTGAATTACCAACTGGTAATACATTGGTTCTGAACGAATGCTATTACATGCCGAACCTGATATGCAACATTATATCGGTTTCTTTATTAAGTAAAGAGGGATATAATTTTGTATTACAGGACAATGTTATGAACATTTTCCGTAACCAAAAGTTGGTTGGATCAGGCACGTTGTGCAATGGCATTTATATTCTAAACCAATCAACAGTTCTGAGCATAACAAACACACACAAGAGGAAGAGTTCTGAACTGAACGAATCCTTCTTGTGGCATTGTAGACTGGGTCACATCAATACGACACGACTGGCTAAGTTGCATAAGGATGGATATTTAAATCCGTTTGAATTTTCATCCTATGACACTTGCCAGTCATGTCTCAAAGGCAAGTTGACCAAAGCTCCATTTACGGGACACGGAGAAAGAGTTACCGAACTCTTGGGACTGATACATAGTGATGTATGCGGTCCCATGTCTACACATGCCAGGGATGGTTCTTCGTACTTCATTACATTCACTGACGATCTCTCTAGATTCGGATATGTGTTCCTGATGAAACACAAATCAGAAGCTTTTGAGAAATTTAGAGAATATAAACAAGAAGTCAAGAACCAAACCGGAAAAAGTATTAAAATCCTACGATCTGATCGAGTAGGGGAATACTTGAGCAATGAATTCCTGGACTTCCTAAAAGAGAATGGGATTCTCTCTCAGCTGACTCCTCCTTATACACCACAGCACAACGGTGTATCTGAACGGAGAAACCACACCCTATTAGATATGGTGCGCTCAATGATGAGTACAGCTGAGTTACCTATTTCCTTCTGGGGACATGCGCTTGAGACAGCCATGGACCTATTGAATAGAGTTCCTACCAAATCAGTGCCTACCACTCCATATGAGATATGGAAAGGGAAGAGACCACATCTTAATTATATTAAGATATGGGGTTGTCCAGCCTATGTCAAAAGACAAAATCCGTACAAACTCGAGGCAAGATCTTTCTTATGTAAGTTTGTAGGATATCCCAAAAATTCACAAGGGTATATCTTCTACCACCCCGAGGAACAAAAGGTGTTTGTTTCTCGACATGCCACTTTCTTAGAAAAAGGTTTTCTTATGAAACAGATAAGTGGCATTGAGGTAGAACTGGAAGAGGTTCCAGCGACACAGACTACAACAGAAGATTTGGTTGAACCCGAGGATTCCGTAGTTCCCGATGAACCCCAGCCACTCCGACGATCTAGTAGGGTTCCTCGCCAACCTGAGAGATACTACGGTTTTCTCATGGACGGTGGAAGCGAGGATTGCATCATGGAGGATGATGACCCAACTAGCTTCGAGCAGGCCATCACGAGTGGGGACTCAGTGAAATGGCTGGATGCTATGCGGTCTGAGATGGATTCCATGTACACCAACAAAGTATAGACTTTGGAAGTTGCTCCTGAAGGGGTAAAACCCATTGGGAGCAAGTGGATCTTCAAGAAGAAACTTGGTGTAGATGGGAAAGTGGAGACTTTCAAAGCTAGACTTGTAGCAAAGGGTTTTCGTCAAAGACCAGGTGTGGACTATGACGAGACCTTTTCTCCAGTAGCTATTCTTAAATCCATCCGGATCATGCTTGCCATCGCTGCTTATCATGATTACGAAATCTGGCAAATGGATGTTAAGACCGCCTTTCTAAATGGTGATTTAGAAGAGTGCGTGTACATGACTCAGCCAGAGGGCTTCGTAGACAGTGGGAGCAGCGTGAAGGTGTGCAAGTTGCTTAAATCCATTTATGGATTAAAGCAAGCATCGCGGAGTTGGAACATCTCCTTTGACGTCGTTATCAAAGAGTTTGATTTCGTCAAAAATCCAGATGAACCTTGTATCTACAAGAAGGTGGCAGAGAGTAAAGTTGTCTTCCTCGTATTGTACGTGGACGACATACTCTTGATAGGAAATGATATTCCTATGCTGCAATCGGTCAAGCTCTTCTTATCATAAAGATTCTCAATGAAAGATCTTGGTGATGCCTCCTGCATATTGGGGATCAGGATCTATAGAGATAGATCCAAACGGATTTTGGGATTGTCCCAATCCAGGTACATTGACACCATACTAAAGAGGTTTAGTATGGAAGAGTCCAAGCGTGGGAACTTGCCCACGATCTCTGGAGTCACTCTCTCCAAAAAGATGTCTCCTAAGACTGATTTGGAGAGAGCTCGCATGCAAGGGATACCCTATGCTTCGGCAGTAGGCTCTATCATGTATGCGATGCTATGTACCAGACCCGATGTAGCATACTCACTAAGTGTAGTGAGCAGGTATCAAGCTGATCCTGGAGAGAGTCACTGGACAGCTTTGAAGAGCATTCTCAAGTACTTGCGAAGGACTAGAGATATGTTCTTGGTGTATGGTAACGGAGAACTCCAAGTGGAGTCCTTTACCGATTCGAGCTTCCAGAGTGATAAGGCCGACTCTAAGTCGTAGTCGGGCTTTGTCTTTACCCTTTACGGAGGGGCGGTTAGCTGGAAGAGTTCCAAGCAGGAAACCGTGGCAGACTCGACGATGGAGGCTGAATACATCGCTGCCAACGATGCTGCCAAAGAGGCTGTCTAGATCAAGAAGTTCATTACTGAACTTGGAGTGGTTCCATCCATTGAGCATCCAATACCTTTGTATTGCGATAACAATGGAGCGATGGCTTTAGCCAAGGAACCCAGGTCCCATCAGCGATCCAGGCATATTCTGAGGCGGTATCACCTAATCCGGGAGATAGTTGATCGCCGGGAGATCGAGGTCAGGAGAGTTGACACGAAGAATAACACGGCGGATCCACTCACGAAGGCCATTCCCCAGATACAGTTTGAGAGACTCTTCGGGATGCTCGGTATGAGATACTACAGCAGCTGGCCCTAGTGCAAGTGGGAGATTGTTAGTTGTGTGTATGCCCTAGAGGCCAGTATTGTACAGATTATGTATATTATATTGGATGCTTGGACATATATAGAGATGACTTTCTTGCTCGACATGATAGTATGCTATCTGGTTACTCTTTATCTTAACATGTACACTAGTCTCTTTATACTGTCTTATAGTTACATGTTGGTAAAGCCCTTAGGATTTGTACTTGACTACCTGGACTATGATGCAGATCATACTAGTGGGGACATGGTAGTCCATAAGTACATCCTTCAAGGTCCCTAGTCATGGGTATATCGAGACGGGGCATCGATATACCAGAGTAGACTAGCGTATACGCTTCTCGACCCATGAGATGGGCGATGGATGATCCCATATCCATTGGTGTTTGACATCAGAGATGGTATACGGGTGCTGAGTGGAGACTGGGTACACTGGACGGACTCGCCGAGAACTCCCAGATGGTATTATACCTCACGTCAGATGGCAGTTCTCAGGTGACACTTGTACAGGTTAGTCTGTAGACCCGAGATCGTCATAGAGTCTTGTATGATTCCCACTGTGCTTTGATCTCCACCTTACCACGTCCATGAGGGCGTGCAAAACGGTGGTCTTTGGGTACAGTCCCGAGTCACATGGAGGCAATGAGCGATAGGAGGGGTTTCGTCTCTCCCGGTATTGGGGGTTGATGTTGCGTTGTGCTCGATTGGCCGTAACAGGGAAGTCCCTGGCCAGGGCTGATCAGAGATTTGCTGGTAAGTGTTACCAGTAGTTTCTCGACCCGTTACGAGCCTCACATCGGCACGACTTATCGGGTTATTGGGGTCTGACGTTTACCACCCCTAGACTTGATATGCGACGTATCAGACGAAGAGACCGGACTGTATGGTAAGTGTTACTGGTCGGATTCGCAGGAGTGTGAGCGGGCTAGCTCGTCGATCTTCTGATCGCTCAATACCCGGGTGGCCGTTACGTTTAGCAGACCGCTTGCGGCTTGTGGGTGCTTGATATGATCATCATCTGCTACCGGCGTATTGACGAGTCTTTAGAGTCCTACACAGAGGTTTCCTGGCTCAAGCGAAACGAAATAGGAGCGCATATGAGATATGTGCGGGACCGAGAATAATGCGTGTATGTGATACCGCATTTCATTCTCGCGATATATGTTTCGATTGGTCATATTCGATATGACCTAGTTATCGAATCATTGATTCGATAAATCGATACATTGGATTCTAGTCGGTTATGTGCGACATGACCGAATCATTGAATCAAATGTTGATTTAATGATTTAATGCATAATTATATATTTGATATATTTCATTGCATTAACTAGTATTGGTTCACTTTAAACGGATTTTTCTCACTTGATGCACATTGTATATGTGATATGCTTTAGTGCACTGCTTTAGTGCACTACTTTGTATACAAGATTATATATACAAGGTGAATATCCCAAGCTTCCATTATGTAATATACAAACCAGTATGATACAGTAATGGCCTCTAGGGCATATACACTAACAATCTCCCACTTGCACTAAGGCCATGTACTGGCGTATCGAAGACCTATCATCTCGATCAGCCGCTCGAACTGTGTCTGGGGTAGGGCCTTGGTGAATGGATCTGCAGTGTTTTCTTCTGAAGCAACCCTCCGAACCTCGATCTCCTTGCGATCCACGATCTCTCTGATCAGGTGATACCGCCTCAAGATGTGTCTGGATCTCTGATGGGACCTGGGTTCCTTCGCTAAAGATATAGCCCCGTTGTTGTCGCAATACAGAGGTATTGGGTCAACAATGGACGGAACCACCTGAAGTTCTTTCAAGAACTTCCTCATCCAGACAGCTTCTTTTGCGGCATCAGATGCAGCGATGTATTCCTCTTCCATCGTCGAGTCTGCAACGGTTTCCTGTTTGGAACTCTTCCAACACACCGCCCCTCCATTGAGGGTAAAGACAAAACCCGACATGGACTTGGAATCATCCTTATCACTCTGGAAGCTGGAGTCAGCAAAGGCCTCGATCTGGAGGTCTTTTCCGCCATACACCAAGAACATCTCCTTAGTCCTTCTCAGGTACTTGAGAATGTTTTTTACTGCTATCCAGTATTTCTCCACAGGGTTTGACTGATACTGGCTTACCACACTTAGTGCATAAGCTACATCCGGTCTGGTACACAACATCGCATACATTATAGAGCCTACCGCAGAAGCGTAGGGTATAATAGACATGCGATCCCTCTCTAAATCAGTCTTGGGAGACATCTCTTTAGAGAGGGTGATCCCGTAACAAGCCAGTAGGTTACCGCGCTTGGAATCTTCCATACTGAATCTCTTCAGTACAATGTCGATGTACCTGGACTGTGAAAGTCCTAATATCCTCTTGGATCTATCACGATGGATCCGGATCCCCAGGATGTATGAGTCATCACCCAGGTCTTCCATGGAGAACCTGTGTGACAAGAATCCCTTGACAGATTGTAGCATAGGAATGTCATTTCCTATTAAGAGAATGTCATCCACGTATAAAACGAGGAATACTACAGTTCTCGCTACAAATCTACTATAGATGCATGGTTCATCTGGATTTTTGATAAAGCCAAATTCCTTGACCGTCTCATCAAAACAGATGTTCCAACTCCGCGATGCCTGCTTTAGTCCATAAATGGACTTAAGCAACTTGCACACCTTTCCGCTGCTCCCACTCTGAATGAAACCCTCTTGCTGGTCCATATAGACACACTCCTCTAAATTTCCATTTAGAAAAGCGGTTTTTACGTCCATCTGCCAAATCTCATAATCGTGGAAGGCAGCAATGGCAAGAAGGATCCGAATGGATTTCAGCATAGCCACTGGAGAAAAGGTTTCGTCATAGTCCAAACCAGGTCTTTGACGAAAACCCTTTGCAACAAGTCTAGCTTTATAGGTCTCAACCTGTCCATCTACACCAATCTTCCTTTTGAAGATCCACTTGCATCCTACGGGTTTTACCCCGTCTGGAGCAATGTCCAACGTCCATACTTTGTTGGTGTACATGGACTCCATTTCGGTCCGCATTGCATCCAGCCATTTTACCGAGTCAACGCTCTGAACGGCCTGTTGGAAGCTAGTAGGCTCATCATAATCTATGATGCAATCCTCTCTATCCCCGTCTATGAGAAAACCGTAGTATCTCTCGGGCGGATGAGACTGCCTACTACTCCTGCGGAGCGGCGTAGGAATGTCTTGTTCTTTTGAACCTTCTGGTTCCACTAAACTTTCAGTAATAGTCTGTGGTTCTGGAATTTCTTCCAGTTCTACTGTGCTCCCACTTATCTGGTTTTCCAAAAACTCAGTTTCCAAGAAGTAGGCATGACGAGAAACAAGAACTTTTTGTTCCTCTTCACAGTAGAAGAAATATCCCTTGGATTTCTTTGGATATCCCACAAACTTACACTGCACTGAGGGTGCCTCGAGCTTGTCCGCATGCAGCTTTTTGACAAAAGCTGGACATCCCCATGTCTTAATGTGATTAAGATGGGGCCTCTTCCCACACCACATCTCAAATGGTGTGGTAGGCACAGTTTTAGTAGGAACTCGGTTCAAAAGATATGCAGCTGATTCTAGCGCATACCCCTAGAAAGATCGTGGTAACTCAGCGTTACTCATCATGGACCGTACCATATCCAATAGGGTCCGGTTCCGTCTCTCCGATACAGCATTATGTTGCGGAGTGTACGGAGGAGTAAGCTGAGAGAGAATTCCATTCTCTTTTAAGTAATTCAGGAACTCGGCACTTAAGTATTCTCCACCTCGATCCGATCTTAGAATCTTGATACTTTTGCCGGATTGTTTTTCTACTTCATTCTTATATTCCTGGAACTTTTCAAAAGCTTCGGACTTATGTTTCATCAAGAAGACATAACCGTACCTTGAAAAGTCATCCGTAAAAGTAATGAAGTAAGAATAACCGCTTCGCGCATGTGTAGACATTGGACCGCACACGTCGCTGTGTACGAGTCCCAAGAGCTCGCTCGCTCTTACTCCGTGTCCAGTGAACGGAGTCTTTGTCATCTTTCCTTTGAGACAGGATTGACAAGTGGCATATGATTGATATTCGAACGGATCCAAATATCCTTCTGTATAAACTCAGTCAACCTTCTCTCATTGATGTGACCCAGTCTACAATGCCATAAGAAAGTCTAATTAATATCTGGAGACTTTCTTTTGTGTGTATTCTGGACATTGAAAATCTGTGGTTGGTTTAATACGTATATACCATTGCTCAGTGTACCTGACCCAATCAGAACTTGATTAAGGTGAATGTTTACAACATTACTTACAAACGCAAATTCATAACCTTCTTTAGAAACCAAAGATACAGAAATGATATTACAAGTTGCGTTAGGTACAAAAAAGCAACTACGTAAAACCAAAACATGTCCATCTGACATTCCCAGGTGATAGTCCCCCACGGCTTTAATATCCATGCTAGCTCCGTTCGCAACTCTGAGGGTCATGTCACCTGCCTTCAAAACCCTATTGTTTCTCAACGCCTGCAAAGAATTACAGATATGAGATCCTGATCCGGTATCCAATACCCAGGAAGTAGAGTTTATTGAAAGACAGTTTTCAATAACATACACACCTGAAGCTGAAGCCGCAACCTGCTTCAGTTCCTGTGTCCCGGCTTTCCAAGCCCTGCAATCTTTCTTCCAGTGTCCACTCTTATGACAATAGAAGCATTCTTCTTTTCCCACAAGCTTCCCCGCTATCTTTGTTGCCTTTACCTTTCCCTTCGTATCCACTTTACTAACACCGCCCCTTGGTTTGGCGGGGGCTTTCTTCTTCTTTCCCTTGGCTTTCGCCTTGGACCTAGAAGAAGAAGATCCTCCTACAAACAAAGTGGGTGTTTCCCAACCTTTCTGTAGGGTGCCCTCTGCGCTCCTCAGCATGTTGAGGAGTTCTGAAAGTTCAACTTCTTTTTCTTGTAAGTTGAAGTTCAGTATAAACTGGGCGTAAGTGGAAGGAAGGGACTGGAGAATCAAGTCCGTATAGAGCTCACTCTCCAACGTGGTCCCAAGTTCTGCGAGCTCCTCAATGTAGCCAATCATCTTAAGCACGTGTTCCGCTACCGATGATCCGACGGCCAATCTTGCCGAAAATAACTTTTTCGATATTTCGTATCTTGCGATACGAGACTGCTCTCCATACAGTACTTTTGTATGGAGAAATATGGATTCCAGGTCCATATTCTCGTGCCTCCTCTGATGTCCGTTGTCCATAGAGGCAAGCACGAGGCACTTGGCCTTCGCGCAATCAATCTCCCAAGTCTTACGGATTTCCTTATCCGCGACGCTGGAGGTGGGACCTGGGACGGGGGGAGCTTTGGTGGTAAGAAGATACCCCAGCTTGTCGTAAGTGATTGCCATTTTAACATTCCTGAGCCAATCTTTGTAGTTTGGCCCTGTCAGTATGTTTTTATCTAGAAGTAACTTAAGTCCAGTCATGTTGATTGGTCGCTGCAATTAGGAGAGAGAGAAGAAACACTCAGCACGATGCTCTTGCAAGTTTAGAATGGTTTTTAATTTGTCTAAACAGGATGGCTCCCACTGTCTCTCGAATCCCTCCTCAAACCATAAAGGAAGAATTAGTCGGGATCAATCCCACCGCACAATACTTGCTTAACCGTTCAGCCAGGCCAGTGTCGGTACTTCGAGGGAGGTTTTCCAACGCTTTCGCGAAGTTCCTTAATTTAAGAACCTCTTTTCCCTGGGGGCATAGCCCCGCTAACACCTTTCTAGGCACCTACTAGGTTTATAGCATTGATCGTTTAGTGAGAAATTTCCCGAGGAGTAGCCGATACTCACAGTAGGATCGGGATCCAAATATCATCGCGTGACGAAACTAAAGGAATCCTACCAGAATCATCACACTCCAAATGGTATGCAAATCTAGCAAGTTTCAGTACTTATGAAACTCCCGATGTGGATTTTTGCCCCATGCTCTTATGACCTTGACTTTGGCCAACAAATCATAAGTCACATGTCAAGTTCTACCCGTCATTCTCCAGGTTAATTTGACTCCACCCGTACCTATCCTTGACTTTGGCCAACAAGACAGTACGACTGTTTCAAATCAACGCATCTATCTATGCTGCACATGAATACCCAATAGCTACCAATCACTATGCCTTGACTTTGGCCAACAAACACAGCTTGAATACTATTGACTATTCATGTGAAACGACGGAGGGCTACGAATGGTTTTGGCTAAACCGTAAACGTAGTGAACTTGATATAATCGATGGAACGAGATAGCTTTTAAAAGGAGTGGCTCAAGCTCCGCATTTAAAAGTTAGTTTCGAAAAGAACCGAGTGGTTTTTCGAAAGTGTTCCAACGACTTTAGCTTGGTTTATTATCTTGCATTAGTTCTTTTAATGCGTGATATTCTTGCATTAGTTCTTTTAATTCGTCCCATCATTTAATCCTACCATTGCAGAAAACAACAAAAATATGACGTACGCTTATGCCATTCGCATTCGCCACGGGGTCCCGTCATCACCCGTTAGGTTACTTAACTAACGACAGAGCGGGGGCTGGGCTAGCGCGGCTGTAAAACATAAGCAACGCCTAAATAGTTATAAATATATAGCAATGATAGACATTACAGATCACAGATGAATACATTGGATATACTAGGAATCCGCAATCCTTTCGAGCCTGCAACGAAAAGAGGATTACACGGTCGCGGTGAATAGCCAAAACCCCACCCAAGACCCCTACGGGTGCGGCAAACTACCCGCCAAGTACCCCGAAGTGGAGCAACCTCCCTCATCGCCGTGAGTAGGCCACTCGGCACTTCGAGATACCCGGTAGTTTGTGCACCCCTCCATGGGTCTATCCTAGGAGCAAAAACAGTAAAAAGAATTATACAATGACGGCTACAACCCCGACCCGGTTGTGCGGCCATACAAATAATAATATTACATCAATTTACATTTTACATGAATGAAAGAAAAAGAAACACTCATCTCACATCCACCCCGGCTATTCACCCGCGACAGTCCAACGCATTCATATACACAAACCATCATCAAACACAGATCACAGATATGTATAACCCCGACTAATCGACATATAGCGATTAGCCGACGTTCAATACATATAAACATCACAGATATAACCAACATAGTCAAAGTGTAGTGAAGTTCGATAAAAATACGGATTTATAGGCCCCCAAAAACAAATTTCTTTTCTGGAAAACCTGGGCACAAATAAACCATCTGAAAAATCCCAAAACCATACCAGAAGAACATTGCACAAAACCCGATCACGAAAGGAGCCTAAACGGCAGCGGTTCCGCGGCAAATGCATACCTATTGCCGCAGAACCGCGGCGGTTTGAGGGAATCAGGGGATCGTTTTTGGTGGGTGTTCTCACAAAACCCTGAGCCGATTTTAGGAGTAAAACATTTTAATTTTAGAGCACAAAAATTTTCAACAGAAAGTTAGGGTTTTGTTTTTCCGGTTTTTGCGATTTTTTCCGTTCGAACTTCCATACACTTTACTACTAAGCTAGTTTAAGTTTAGTTAGGCTCTGATACCACTGTAAGTCCACGTTGCCGTCCCCGATTCTTGCGGGGAGGCGGAAACGGTATAAAAATCAAATTTTTAGCGCAAAGGGCAACATGGACTATCAAAGTCGGGATCTTTACTAAACTAAACTAGCTATCAAGCTAAAGAGAGTTAGCTACTCGGATAAAAGGTTATACCTAACTTGAACTCCTTCTTCTTGAAACCTTTGTAGGGTTTGATGGTGCTTTCCTCGTCGCCTTCATCCGTCAAAGATGGATCCACCTAAGGGTTCGACCTTCGGGCTCCTTTCTCGAACTTTGAGAGAACTAGGATCTTTGGCTTGTTAAACCTCTAACCCTAGAGTGAATAGAGAGTGGCTTTGGGGTGTTTTTATCTCAAGGAGAGGGATTCTCAACACATGAGAAGGGATCTCCTTGAACTAGAGGAGGAAGAAGAAGAAGTGAGGAGAGAGAAGTGTTATGATAGAATGAATAATATCCTTCTCATTTTACAACCATATCAAAATGAAAAGAATTAACAAATTAACAATAATAATAAAAATGAAATAGTTGATGGAAGGTTTGTAATGACCATTATCATTTCATTCATTAAATGGTTTTGCTAGAATCAAAGAGCATCTTTGATATGTAATGATGATGGTCAAACTTTCAACCATGGTCAACAAGTCAACCTTGGTCAACAAGTCAACAAAACCAACCATGACACAATTTCATTTAATTAATATTATTAATTGATATAACATAAATTCATTAGGGTTTGGAAAAAGACGACTGTCAAATGTGCATACGCACCCGTTCCAAAACCCTAATGAAAATCCTCTTCCTCCGCCTCAGTCAACTGTGCATACACACCCGCATTCTTGTTCCGGGGAACATGAATACTAAGAGATAAAATCAACCCCAAAACATATACCAGTGTCTGGCTCAAACCAGAGCCTGCTAGTAATATCTGTCCGGACTCCAAACGTGCACAAGTGCGCGGATAGGAACGAACCCTGTCGCAAAACCATGCGACCTCTACTCTGTTTTGCCCAGAAGCGAATAGCCCTCTGTGTGGGACTCTATAGACTCGACAGTACGCGGGCAGTGGGTTTAACTACAGACCGCAAGCGGCACTAGCTGTGCTTAACGGTCCCCAGGTAGATGCCAATAAGAAGAATGACGAGGTGAACCCCATCTGAGTCTGAATGTGACAGTCTCCGTACAGTCCGGTCTGTTCGTCTAATACATCGCATGTCGGGCCTAGGGGGCGGTAAACGTCAGTCCCCAAATAGCGGTACAAGTCGTGTCGGAGTGATGCCCAAAACACCCTGAGATAACACTGGAAGCCTACCAGTATATCTCGCTTGCCCTGGCCAGGGACTACTCGTGTAATGGCTCTCCTAGACACAGCACGATATCAACTCCCAATACCGGGAGAGATGAATCCTGTCTAACCGTCACTGCCTCCAAGTGCTTCGGGACTGCACCCAACCACTACCTGTTTCCACGACTCCTTTGAGCCGTGGTAGGGTAGTGATCAAGTGCTGTGGGAACACACTCGAGGCGAAGTGCCAGTGTCAAGTCAGCGGACTAAGCTGTACTTATGTCACCTGGGAACTGATAACTGACGATAGGTATAATACCAACTTGTCAGTTCCCGACGAGTCCTGTCCAGTGTACTCGTAACCTAACGAGCACCCGCATACTATCTCAAGTACGACGTACTGACGGCTGTGGGACATACCGTCTCCCACACTGGGATGAGAAGCGCATGCGCCAATCTACTCCGGAGTATCGATGCCCTGTCTCGATAGTCCTGCGACTAGGGACCTGTATAAGGATGTGCTTATAGATTACCCAGCCCCCACTAGTGTGACTGCCATCACAACGGTGGTAATCAAGCAAAGATCCTAAGGGCTCCACTAATGCGTATAAGTGATATGATAAAATAAACACATGTACACATTGAAGTAGAAACAAACCAAGTAGCATACTACTATTTTGAACAAGATTGTATATACAAGGTGAATATCCCAAGCTTCCATTAAGTAATATACAAACCAGTATGATACAGTAATGGCCTCTAGGGCATATACACTAACACCAACCGCCAGATATCGTAGTCATAGTATGTAGCCGTGGCAAGTAGGATTTAGCTGGACTTAAGCTTAGGATTGAAAGTCTCAACTTTTCCATATACACCAAGTAATCTTCTCAAGATATACTTGCTCCTGATAGGGATTTAACCCTTCAGATAAAGCAACCAAAGTCCATACTTTGTTGGTGCATAAGGATTCCATCTCAGATCGCATTAGCATCCAGCCATTCTTACAAAGTCCCACTCCTGATGGCCAGCTCAAAATAAGTTGGGTCATCATCTCATGATGCAATCCTCGCTCCCACTGTCATAGAGAAACCGAAGTATCTCTTAGGTGGGTGAGGAACCCTACTAGATCGGCGGAGAGGCTGAGGTTCGTTGGAAACTATTGGATCCTTTGGTTCTACCAAATCATCAGCTGCAGTTTGTATAGCTGGAACTTTTTCCAGTTCTACCTTATGACCACAAATTTCTTCGCAAGAAATTCCCTTTCACAAATGTGGCATGCTGAGAAACAAAACATCTTTTGTTTCTCGGTTTGGTAGAAGATATTCCCTTGCAAATGCTTGCGATATCCAACAAAATTCTACAGAACTGACTTTGCCTCGAGCTTGTCCGGATTTTGCTTTTAGACATAGGCGGGACGACCATAAATCTTAACAAACTTAAGATATGGGCTCTTCCCATTCCATATCACATATGAAGTGGTAAGCAACTGATTTGAATAGAACCCTATTCAATAGGTATGCAACTTCTCAAGTGCTTAACTTCAAAAAGGAAATAAGAAACTAAGTAGTACTCATCATAGAGCACACCATATTACATAGGGTGCTATTGCTCCGCCCCGATATACCATCGTGCTATGGTGTATACGGAGGAGTAATGCTGAAGAGAATCTCATTCTCCTTTAAAATAGTCCAGGAATTCCATGCTCAAGTATTCTCCTCCCTGATCTCATCAAAGGACATAATACTTATACCCGGTTTTTGGTTCTCTACCTCTAACTCATATTCTGTGAATATCTCAAAAGGTTCGGACTTGTGTTTCAACAGGAACATATGTCTGAATCTTGAGAGATCATCAAAGAATGTAATAAAGTACAAAGAACCGGTCCTGGCATATGTAGACAGGGGACCTTCATATATCAGCATGTATCAATCCCAAGAGTTCACTAACTCTTTCTCTGTTTCCAATAAACGGAGCTGTGGTCATCTTATCTTTGTGACATGACCGGCAAGTTTCACAAGATGTAAATTCAAACTAATTTAAATATGCATCTAAATGTACCTTCAGCCAGTCGGGTCACATTGATATGACCTAGTCTACAATACCTCAAGAAGGATTTGTTCATTTCTGAACTCCTCCTCTTGTGTGTGTTCTGTACAGTAAGAACTGTGGTTTTATTTAGAACGTCAATGCTTTTAGATAACGTGCCTGATCCGATCAACTCTTGATATAGGAAATGTTCAAAACATTATCCAACAATACAAAATTATATCCTTCTTTACTAATAAAGAGACTGATATGATGTTCTCTATCAGGTTCGGTATAACATTCGTTCAGAATCAATGTATTCTGGTAGTACAGGGTGATAACTACCAACAGACTTGGCTGCAACACTTGCACCGTTTCTATCTCATGAAATTTATCACCCGTTCTCAGTTCTCTACCTATCTGTAGCCCATGAAACAAATTACATACATGGGATCCTGATCCGCTATCAAATACCCAGGACGTAAAGGATATTGAGAAACAGTTCTGTGTAATGAACATACCCGAAGAAGATGCATCAACATGTACTTTCTTCGTTTGGGCGGCACGGGAATTCCGGTAATCCCCAATTTCCTGCTCTGTCTTATAACAATTATAAGTTGGAGCGAGACCAACGTTCCTTAGCGCAGTATAACAAGCGGGTTCGGTCAATACATCCATATTATTATCTTGATTAAGGCGTGACATAGTCGTAAGCAGGAGAGAGAGAAGAAAACACTCAGCGTGCGCTTTTACAAGATTAGATTGGTTATCAATTTATCTAATCAGGATGTCTCTCTCTGTTTTAGTCAAATTTTCCTTCAAACCCTAAAAGGAAAGACTGGCCGGGATTAATTATACTCTACAAGTTCGCCAATCTTTCAGCCAGGCCAGTGCCGGTACTTTGAGGGAGGTTCCCCGTGCTTTCGCACGGACCTACTTAAAATAAACCTCGTTTTCCCAGGGGCGTAACCCCGTTAACACCTTTCTAGACACCTACTTGATCGGCTAATTGTAATGTGTAAAACTTTCCCAGGAGTAACTCTTACTCGCAGCGGGTATCGGGATCCAACTATCTCATAGAAGGTATGCAATCTCATTGCAGATTTCAACACTTGAAATTCGCAATAATATTTTACCCCAAGCCTCCTATGACCTTGACAAAGGCCAACAAACCATAAGCTGCTAGTCAAGTTCAACCCGTTATTTCCTGATTGAATCAAACCCACCCGCACGACCCTTGACAAAGCCCAACAAAGGTCGTACGACTATCCTAATCCAATCTGCATCATATGCATAAGCAGATAAGTACTATTTAGCTACCGCACACTACGCCTTGACAAAGGCCAACAAACGCAGCACGAATACTAAACGGTCCTTATCTGAAAATACGGAGGGCTACGACAGGTTTTTAAGAAAACCCTTTGCGTAATGAACTTGATATCGTTGTAGAATCGAGTGATTTTAAATGGAGTGTTTTTTAGGCTTTTCTAGTTTTGCTAAAGAGGTCACTCCCGGTGAAGGGATCGTCGGCTCTTTCCTCATCGAATAAGGTGCAGGATATTTCACAAATACCGCTGTGCTAAGCAAAAACTATAGAAACAATCAAAAGACAAACCGAGTTTGTAGCATCTGCTAGTTTCGCTAAAGAGGTCACTCCCGGTGAAGGGATCTCGGCTCTTTCCTTATCGAATAAGGTGCCGTATGTTCTACAAGGAACACCTCTATACAGAGCAAGAACTAGAGCTACCAGTTTTTAAACAAGTTTCTACAACATCTTTAGGTTTCTTGTATTTCATTAATCTCATTAATGAAGTCCCATTTTAATTATGCTTCACAAGCATCACATTTGAAACGAAATCTGCAATATAACATGTATCTCATATATATAATATATAAACATTCGTCTCAGGCAGTAATATGATCTCATCACAGAACATTGCAGCAGAAAAACATATATGAAATATTGGATATACTAGGAGGTCCGTGTTTTTAATACGAGCCTGTATAAAACACGGATTCCAAGGTCGCGATGAATAGCAAAACCGACATCCCTAGACGCCTACGAGAGCAACAAGCATCACTGCCAATTCTAAGGTTAGGAGACCCGATCTCGTCTCCTCGAGATGGTTCCCACTAGACCCTAGAACCCGGTTACTTGTGCTCCCCGCCTTGGGTCTACCTAATGCGGAAAAATAAATAATATACAATGGTGACATCATCCTCAGCCCGGAAGTGCCCCAATAAAAGAATATTACATACAAATGAATTTTGACATGAATGAAAAAGAAAAACTCTCATCTCACATAAAACCCCCGGCTATTCAGAACACGACGATCCAATATAACATATCACAGCAACACATAATATCTCATATCATCAACATAAACAAGTATGCGTATCCCGATTGTCGTTGATGTATAGCAACGAAGCCGGCGATACACCACATACTACGCTTACGGTCACAGAAAAGAAAGTGTAAAACTACAACAGTTGGAATCCGCAACCTCCTTAGACATCGCATGCCTAACCAAATGAATTCCTTAGACATCGCATGCCTAACAATTATAAACTCCGCATTTTAGTCTCAATATAGAAAACGCTCTTCAATATCTAGTCGGGCAATTCAACAAGATTCCCGACATCCTGATCGAATGCTCATCGCAAACTTTAGTAGACGGCCGCACCCCAAGATGTCGTCGACGAAGTGCACTAAGGCGGAACACCACTGCCGCGAGCACCCTAACGGATGCTTTTGGCGATGGGGTTGTCCTACAGTCACTTGGTCGGGGCTATGGGACGTGGCTATCTATTAAGTTTACCCAGCGAGTATCCACGTACGCTACGTGATTGAGACGGGCATTTGCTCGCATCAAAATCCCGTGGCAACCGATCAACTGAGACAGAATTGCTAGATTTATAACATTTAAATTAGTTATCTCATAACTACATGTGGATTCCAAATATTATATCACATTCCAGATAAATTGACAGTGTTAAACTTTCCAATCGAATAATCAAATACCCAAGATTTCCCAAATAGCTCAACACTTGAGCGGAGTTCAAAAAGTATCCATCACATGCCACAGTACCAATGGTCCAGCCGTAGAAGGGTCAAGCCAACGCCTCACATGTGGCAACGCCGTACTGCCCTACACCCTAAGGTTTAGAGGCGGTTCAGACGGTCACATAATCGAGTTAAGGTTTGTGTTCTTCAAGAGGGTCCACCGCGTAACTTGCTTGATTTTCCGGAAGTTTCAAACTCGAGAAAAAATCCAACTTCTGAAAAAAATTCCGACAGGGGAAAAAGTGAGTTATTGATATCCGTTCGAACTTTTTAACAGTTTCTAAAAATTACCCGGACAAAATTAACGAAGTTATACTTTCCGATCGAATCAATGAGCTCCCAATACAACCCAGAAAACTCAACACTTGAATAAAATAAAAAATTCCCAGAAACAGCCAAAAGTACTTATGGATCAACTGTAGCAAAAACTAACCATCAATCCCCAAGACATGCCGCGGAACCGCCGCCAATATCCTAGTTTGGCCGCGGTTCTACGGCGCCGTGAGCGATTTAGAGTGTCGTTTTGCACACGTGTCCATAAATTTACCTGCTGAATTTTCTGAGGATTTTTAAAATGAAAAATGTCAACTTTTTGAAAAATTTCCAGAAAGGGGTCTAAACCGGGTATTCGGAGTTCGATCGGACTTTAAATTTCGCCTAGACTTGGCCTAAAACTCTAGCTTGGCTCTGATACCACTGCAAGGTTACTGGGCACATGCACAAGGGTCTATAAGGCATCAACCATGCCCGATTTAAAATTTAGCCGTGCCGAACAACCCTAAACCAAGATCATAGACTAGAGATTAGGCAAAACAAAGCATGTTAAACACTTTAACATCTAAGAGTTTGGGATTACAACCTTTGTAGTCCGGTCCTTCACTTCATAAGCTCCGTGTTGTAGTCTCTTCGCTGCGATATCAAGTTCCGGACTCTCGAGAGGCTCCACGAAGAGAAAGATGCAAGCTTTCTTCCGATCTTCGATAACAAAGAAGATCTACCTTGAAGTTTCATTAACACAAGCTCTCACTCACTAAATGAAGTGAACACCCTAATCTAAATGGCTAGGATAGATTAGGATGATGAAGTAGGATTTTAGCTCTCATTTATTTTCATTAACTCACTCATTTTCATCACTAATGAAAAAGCTAGAAAGCTTTTCCATGAAAGAAGAAGAAGGAAGAAGAAGATCATTTTCTTTTGTGATGAATAATGAAAACCCACTACTACAATATGGGGTTGCCCCTACGGACTCAGAAATCCGTAGGGGCAAATATTGCTTGTCCCTATGGGTTTATCCGTAGGGCCAAATCGTTGTCCCTACGGTGCCCTACATTCTAGTTTTTTCTTTGGCCCTATGGAGCCGCAAGTCAAGGACCTACGGTTATTTCCGTAGGGGCATCTACATAGGTTATTAATAATAAAAAAGCACAGAAAAATTATATTCATCGTTCCTAAATTTCTCTCTCTCACTCCCGCGCCTCTCGTCGCCTCTTCCCTCGCTTCGTCGCCATCGCGCTCGCGAGCCTGCGCCAGCTTCGTCGATCTTCCCCACACCTTCACCGACTTCCCGCGCCTCGTCGCCACCTTCGCCGATCGTCGGCGACCACCAATTTCTACCGTCAATCCACCACGCGCACGGTTGTAAGTAAATCTGAAATAAATTTTAATTTTGACGTTGTAGTCTAGGGTTCAGGCCAGGTTCGGGTAGGGGTGAGGGCATCGGCGTCGGCGTCGGTATCGATCGGGTTTGGTTAGGGTTAGGGTTAGGGTTAGGGTTAGGTTGTGGTGTTAGGTTGTGGGGTTCGGTTGGGGCTGGGGCTTGGGCTGGGGCTAGGCTGGGGCTGGGGCTAGGGTTTGGTTGGGGTTGGGGTTGGGGCTGGGCTGGGCCTAGGGCTAGGGCTCGGTTGGGCTGGGGCTGGGGCTGGGGCTGGGCTGGGGCTGGGGCTGGGGGTAAGGTTCTGTTAGGGTTAGGGTTAGGGTTAGGGTTAGGTTGTGGGGTTCGGTTGGGGTTGGGGTTGGGGTTGGGGTAGGGGTTTGGGCTGGGGCTGAGGCTGGCTAGGCTGGGGCTGGGGCTAGGGTTTGGTTGGGGTTAGGGTTGGGGCTGGGCTGGGGCTAGGGCTAGGGCTCAGTTAGGCTGGGGCTGGGGCTGAGTCTGGGCTGGGGATGAGGGTAGGGTTCGGTTGGGCTGTGAGATGTGAACTGTAAAGTGCCCTATTTATCCCTTGCAGTAGGTGTAAGCTTGTAGTGTAAATATGCTTTGCTTGTTGATTTAGTTCCATCCCGGCAAAGCTTTAGGCTAATTCGAGGTCGAGTTTGTACTAGAGCATTTATTCTGTTACCTTCACTTTTGTGGACGTAACAGAATAAACTAGGGTTTAGGTTGATGGTTCAGTTAAAGCATAAAACAAAACAGGGACTTTATGTTTAATAATGTATCAGTAGAACTGTAAGCAAGCTGTTTGGCATATTTAGAGGGTATTTAAGCTTAAGAAATTGTTTTTCTGTTATTTTTCTTATGACATGTATGCTATCGAATGTCTGGGCGAGCAACCCATGTGGGACTATACGACGGTTGTAAATATATGATTAGCTTTATGGCTTGACTTTAATAGATCTATATTCATCTGTTTTTCCCTTGCTTTAGAGTTGAACATGATCTTAAAATAGCAAATATACTGCCCTTTAGAATTCAGATATGGACTGATAAGAAGAGATGATTGTTATCATGTTAACGGCCACTTATAAAATTTCTCAAATCTTGATCTCAATGGTTTAAAATCATGTTACACATATAACACGAATGCACAACAAACGCATAATTAGAGAGTGATTCGAGATGTTCAGGTTAAAACCAATATATGATACTCGATGATAATATGAAACCTTCATATTCTCATCGATACTCATATATGAAACTAAAAGCGCCACTTAGTCCCCATCTATCGGTTAACATACGTGCGATGTTTGTCGTGACATAGAACTATACGAAGGTTGTTAAATATCAAACGGTATAGCTCGATACTAACAACCGTCGTATAATCTACGCGACGAGAAAATTCAATCGTATGGTAACCCATAGATTTGTCCCGTGTGGACAAGTTAACAACGTATAAAGCAAACGCCTTCATTCACTTGTGTTTTCATCTGTTTCGAGATATTTCGTCTGTCACGACCCAAAATTGGCCCGTGACGGCCCTAATACTACGCAACGCCTAAAGACGCAACGTAGTAAAAGAAAGCCAAACCCAGAAATCTAAACCATGAAAATACGGAAAAAGAGATAATATAAGTTTTTGGAAACATTTGAAATCGCAACCCAAATTCTTTAAAAAGGTCTACTTTCTTTCTTTAAAATTTTTTAGCAACACCCCCTTTTTGTAAAGACTAGTTAAGATGAATGCAACACAAAAATAAAGACAGTAGAGAAGAAGCTGTATATATAAGAGACATCAAATCCACAATAATACACATAACGTCCTCACCAAGTCTCTAAGTCAACAATACAATAGTAGATGGAGAGTACAAAATACAACGAAGGTACAATACAAAATACAGATGACCACCAAAACCTATCTAAGCAAAATAGTACTGTGAGCTGATGCGGTATCTGTAGCAAAAGATAATAGCTGGATAGCTGAATAGAGGAATAGCCTGTCTCGACTACTCTGGGGAACAACCTGAAACACCTGTGGCACAACGGGGGTGAGTTGCCAACTCGTGAATAGAAGATAACATATGCAGGTAATCGCAGGAATGTGCGTACAGCATGAATCTAAGATATGCGATTACAGTAATAACATGTCATGCAAATGCTGAAATAAGGAAAGTACAGTAGCCGGTACAATCAAAATGTGAAGCTATAGTAACATGACAGTAATATGCAGTAACTATGCAATAAGGATATGAAAATGTAGGTGTGCAACGATCATAAGGGTACACAACGGGTACTATCACTATATGATTCCGTGCATAAGGTAGATAAGGGTGAGGTATAGGGTGGAGTATGTCATTTCCATGGAAACCTGACATCGTGGTAGGATCACAATCCATCAAGACATTCAAATCCCAAATCCTCAAATCAGCCCCCAACTGGGCTCTCACATCACATAGATCTCACATCACCTCAAAGTACAATATCGAATAGCTCTCCTATATCTCGAATGTACAAATCAACCATCTCTTTCATACCCAATATCCAATCTCAATGAATCACCTACTATCCCAAGTCAAATCTCAAGTAAAACCTAACATCCTACAGGTATATATGTATATACAGAAATAAATATGATGGGGGCAATACACATATATTAGCGTCCCATCCCACTAATATTGGTGTAAAGGTATATATAACAACGGCTAAATCCCCTGTTATATATACAAAGGTATTAAAAGAAATATCATGAAAACAGTGTGCCAAGCATCGACACAGAAATCCTCGTATATCGGGCTCTGTCAGTCCGGATCGGCCCACGGGGTCCGTCTGCGGTGTCGGCCCTCGGTCCCGGCAGTACAGATCATCCCGCATCCATCTCTCGACTCTGGCCAGTATCCTCCGGACAACTGCCAGGTCCAACCAATCACCGGTATGTACTCGCCCGCCTCCAGGCTCAATCGGCAAACCCATCGATCTTCTTGCCGAGGGGAACCATACCGGGCCCACCATGTACTCTCATACGGCAACCATACCTCGTATGGAGTATATAATCAGCACCGGTAAAACTCATGGTGGACGCGCAAATATCATATCAAGGAAACCGGGTTGTTCAATGTATGCATAATTTCATGAACTCCCGCGGTTCCCAAATCCCGAAAACGTCATATAAAATCCAAATAAACAATGCGCAAATCCAGGAATAAATATATGCGATATATCTGAATGCGAGCAGGTAAACAAAAGTATATAGCTGAACCAGATGTATGCAAGATCAATAAGGTACAGCCAAGTATAGGTATCTACCTATAAGTAAAAGATGCCGTATACCCCCGGGGTATAAGTAACATATGTAGGAACCCCCCCCGGTATAACTAAAATATGTGCATGGTATACCTGTAGCTGTATTGCAAAGTGTATATGTACCTATCACTAATGGTAAGATACACTACAGGTATACGATAAGATAGATGTCAAGTATGATAGGCAATAGAATCTATAAGGGGTTGTGTGTGACATGGCAATTATTGACGGTGTGTGTGTAGCATACAATCCGTGCTCGTGCAACATGAACCGTCAATAATGTGTGCAATATCCTACGGCTGCTAGTCACAGTACAACTATATCAAGGAAATAAAATAAAGGCGCAATTCTAACAATGACGTAGAATGCACGACAGGTATTTGAATCCTAGCCCAGACGCATAACGCCATGCGGGCGATTCCCCTGTAGATGTTAAATCTACTCACCTATACTCCACGCTAGGTGAATCCGACCATCTGCTCCCCTCTGTAGCCGTGTCCGTAGTTCCTGCCTGCAAACCTGCAAATACGACATGAAAATCATATATAAGCCAAAATATTCCGCGAAACGCGATATCGAACCAAAACGAGAAACTCGCGTCGCGAACTAAACGCACGTGTGCACGATACGCTGAATCATGTGTACGCGTCTAAAACCATCGCGACACGCCGCGATACGCTGGATCACAGAACCCACTCACGTATCGCGCGTATCGCGCAAACACAACGGACACAAAAACGATATATAGTCCCAGATTTTCCTACAGGTAAGATATCACAAAACTATACATGCCAAAGACCTAGACAACACAGCAGGGAACCCTACACAAAACCCCAACACCCCAGTCCCCATCTGGGCCGCAATTTGCGGCCAATAAGAGGAATTTGGCGGCCTGGGTAGGGAGATAGGGGCTCGTGCTCTGGTGGTGGTATCTAGACCTAGGTGCCATGTCCCAGTCTTCTCAATTTTACTCTGTAAGGTCCGGGTCAATAGCAGATTCCAGATATCCACTATATCGCATAAAAACGACAATTTTGCACAAAAAGGAAAACCTATGGTATTTTAGTGTAAACTGGCCATTTCTCAGTTGAAGGTGACCAACAACACTACAAAGAGCTTGGTTAACCAATTCCAACACATTCCAACCAAAATTCCACACAAAACACCTAAACTAGCACTAAACTAGCTAATTTAGCACTAATCGAAGCAATCGATGCACAACTAAGCAAACCATGAAATGGGGTTAAGGAAATATACCCACTGAACCCTAGAAGGCAGGTGAAGATGTGGAGAAGAGCTTCTGCGAGTTGCTGGAGCTGTTACTGCTGATGCTGCTGCCCTGGGCTGCTGCTGCTGCTACTTCTTCTGATGTTGTTGCTGATGATGATGATGGTGATGCTGTTGTCTCTGTTGTTAGTGTTGCTGCCTCTGGTGCTGCTGCTGCTGCTGTAGGGGTGTGTGTGTGTGTGTTGATGAAGCTGCTGCTGTTGCTAATGGTGTTGCTGTGACATGCTGCTGCTGGTGCTGTTCCAGTTATTGTTGTTGCTGTCTTTGTTGCTGCTGCTGAGAGTGTGAGGGGGTGTGTGTGTGTGTGAGAGAGAGTGAGAGAATGAGAGCAAGAAAATGAGATAGAGAAATGAGCTCACACAAAGACCCCCCTTCTCACTCTCTCTCTCCTCATTAAGTGAGGCATGGCTCATGCCATGATGCCCATGCTCACTCTCTCTCTCTCCCAAAGTCAACCAATTTAAAATTCCATTTTAAATTCATTTTCATTTTAAATCTATCATGACTAATTACAACCATGACACTTAAACAAATATTAAAACTAGATTAGGGAGAAATGGTTAGTTAACCATGGTTGCTAATCATGGTTTAACCCTAAAAACAACCCAAGTTATCATGCACAAGTGTGTGTGTGCCTAACAAAATTCTAATAAAATACTCATTAAATAGGATAAAATATTTAAAACTTAGTTTGGTAAACTTTTTATTAAAAACCATACTTTATAAAATATAATTAGCTATAAAACACAATCTAAGGTGCTACAATGTCCCCCCTTAAAAGAAATTCGTCCCCGAATTTAAAAATATACTGATACGCGTACCTTCAAAGGGAAGATTAAAATCCTCAAATCTCGCTCGCAGCCTCCAAGTGATTATCTCACTATACGGCTACGTCCAAGAAAACCCTCCACAGGTAGCAAGACCATTGATCGATGTTCCTCCACCTGCTGAGCCATTAACACAATTGGCTGCGGGTGAACGAAAGATCGCGTCTAAGCTAAATGGTCTGGTGCTAAATCATGTGAGAAAGTCATGAAGGTAATTGTAGAGTATCATCACAAGGAATACGGGGTGAACATCCAATAATCTGGGCGGAAGTGCCAATTAAAGGCAACGAAACTAACTCGCTTATAGGATCTTAAAAGGACCTAAATCCTGGGACAAACTTCCCAAAATCCAACACCGTCATTGATCGGAAAGTCCATAGGAATACATGATCTATCCCTGCGAACTCGAGTCTATGACCAACACAGTTGTCACAAGACCTCAGTTCGAAATGGACAATCCCCATCCTGACCTAACACAACTGGACCATCTCCGAAGTCTCTAGACTAGCTGGGGTCCAAAGTCCTAGTTACGCGGAGTCAGAAGAACAACAGACTGGTGATCGACACGAACTAACCCCTAAGCCTAAGGGTGGCCAATTGGAGTCTCTCCTGATAACAGCTATCGAAGGAGAACCCGAGCGATGGCGAGTGACGATCTCCAACTGCTGACAACAAACAAAACAAACACACAACTTTAACAAAAATAACTGAGCAAATTGAGTATAACCGGACGACAAGAATCCGAATGGTGTCACACCCTGACCAAACTTGGGTAGAAACCATAACGAAATTCGTGGAGATCTGCTCCCATCCCTACTTCGGAACGGTAAAAAGGTTGCAACTCTCCAGCCGGCCTCAGTTGCTCGACTCAAGCACACAACAAGACTGACACCTTGAAATGAAACCTGAAACTTCTTTTTACATCCCTGTCCACTCGTAACTACCTCACAAGTCACGCCAAAGCTGGTGGAACTTGAATGCATATAGAGAATTGACAGATGTGCATGCTTTAGGGTTTCATGTCTTTACCCGATGAAACCAGGTACACAAACACGTCCTTAACTTAGCACACCATTGTCACAAATCAAGGTCTCCGAATCATTACCCAGCCGAGTATGCTCAAGTATCACTGACGAACGAGCATCGGCGGGCAGTGTCTCGCGAAAACGATTTAAGGGAAGTGGTCGGGCGCGGACATGAGCAAGCTGTTCACTCCGTAGAGACGAACTAAAGCTGTACTCAACGATCACATAAGAACTGTAAATCTGCAGAAAGCTATCACAACAATCAAAATCCGCTGCAGGAAGATGTTCATTAAGCTCCAGTGGTCCGTGGAAAATCTGACACGACTCTCAAGCAAGGGGTGTTCTCAAATTTCCTACACAAAACCACCGCGGCCATCTCCAGATCATGAGTGGAATATCCTTCTCGTACTTCCTCTAAATGTCGGGAAGCAAAAGCGATAACTCTATAGTGTCCTCTCAGTACACACTCGAGCCCACTCAAGAAACATTACAGTTAAACAACAAAGTCGCCCGAACCAAAAGCAAAGAAAGAACTGATGCAGTTGTTAACAGGATCTCCAACTGCCGAAAACTCCGTACACATGCTTCAGTCCACAGAAAAGAAACCTCCATCTCGGTCAATTCAGTCGACAGTGCAGCACTACTCAAGCAATCCTGCATGAAACGGTGGTAAAACCTGCTAAGTCCAAGAATCTGCGGATCTCCGTCCTGCACACATGTCTGGACTTAAGCTGTACGGTCATGATCTCCCTCGGAACCATACGAAACCGTCTCCCGTGACTACAAGACCTAGGAGTCAACACAAAACAAGCCTGAAGAAACACTCCGAGAATTTAGCAAACTGCTGGTGCTCTCCTAGTATCTGCATAACAAATCTTCAAGTGCTGCTTCTGTTCCTCAAGACACATTAGTTAGACCAGAATGTCATAAATAACACAACAATAACTGGTCGAGGAACGGCCTGAAGAAATCTGGTTCATCATATTTACAAATGCTGCCAGGGCATTAGTGAATCCAACGACTCACCAAAAACACACAAGCCCGTAGCACGCACAAGGCAGTCTTCGGAATGCCATCACTCCGGACCCGCAACAATGATGACCTGATCCCAAGCAAACTTAGAAACATGTCTCGCGCTCTGGAGTTGATCGAAAAAATCGTCAATGCGAGGTAAGGGACACCTATCCGCACCGTAAGCCGGTTCAATTGACGATCCGTCGATACACAACCTCAAACTGTCGTCTTCCTCCTCGACGAACAGAAATCGGAGCTTCCAAAAGCGAAACACTCGGACACCCAAAACATCCCAAACCACAACTCTGCAGCTGATCCTTTAACTCCCAAGCTTCGCCGGCTCATCCGGAACAACGTCAGAAAAACTCTCGCATGAAAGGAACTCGGTCCAACAATCTCACTGTGGCTTCGGTATCACGAATAAGCGCCAAGAATCCACGACATCTCCTCAGTAGCCGACTAGCGAAAAAGGCTGAATTCAAGCTGTGAAAGGCGGCACAACTATCCATCTGCACAACAAGAACTGACTTGCCGGGAAAACAACCCTGACTATTTCCTCACGGTAGTCCACAGACGCCTAGCACGTAGTTAACCAGTCCGTGCCCAGGAGAACGTCAAATCCAACTTCTCTAGAAGGATCAAAACGACGGACGAATCTCTATCTCCTATCCGATTGGCACACAACTGAATACGTGTCGCGCAGCAAAGGAATCGCTGACAGAAGTTAACACAAACTACTACTAATCTACCCGACAACGGTACAAGCAAGAAGACAAACGAATACATCAAAAGAACATATAAATAAGGATACCTGAAAACTCCACATTGGACGCCTGCGCGTCCCGATGAGTAGAAGCAAACTCCTGTGTCTGCCCTCTACTCACAGCTGGATGAACTCCTCTGGTAGACTGAGCCCTCTGAGCGAATCTTTCACGTCCACGGCCTCTCTAACAACGATCCTGACGAGGTGCCAAGGAACAATCCCTGACGAAGTGCTGAAGGCTCCCGCATCGAAAACATCCACAAGCTGACTGCTGACCATCCTGGGGACGAGAGCTGAACGACTGTCCTCGTCCTAAGCCTCTGCTACTCCCGCGACGGCCATGAAATCTGTCTCGACGACCAAAGCTCTGTCTCTGGGCTGGTACGCTGGTACGAGTCCTTCACTGTCCTGGAACTCTCTGAGCCACTGGAATATGCGCCTCGTCAACTGGAGCTGCAACCACTGGTGCTATGTAAGTGACGAACTGCTGCATGCTGATCGAAAGGGACAGCTGAGCAACAGGGGTGACAACCTCCTGTCGTAGCTCCCGAACGACATCAACCAAGGAACGCATCGTCTGGCGGAACTCCTGCATCTCTACCAAAAGTCTATCCATAGTATAGATCGTAGGCTGATCCGTCTGCACCTGTGCAACTAGAGTGCCATCCTGGTCAGTACTCATCTCACCCGAGCCAACTCTGACCTCGGCCCTCGCTGCATCACTCTGAGTCCCCATAGTCATCGGCGGCAAGGCTATAAATAGATATAAGATTCGATGAGAATAAGGAAATCGAATCTTAAGGATAGGAATCATCAAAGAAGGAATTTCAAGCAAATTGTACTTAGGTTACTTAATGCGAAGTACCGCATCGTGGGTATGCTGCAGACATACACACAGTACGTTACTTTGATTAAGCTACCTACTCCATCATAATAAGGTCATCCTACACTCCGAAAGGTAAAACCTAACGCTCTGATATCAACTTTGTCACGACCCAAAATTGGCCCGTGACGGCCCTAATACTACGCAACGCCTAAAGACGCAACGTAGTAAAAGAAAGCCAAACCCAGAAATCTAAACCATGAAAATACGGAAAAAGAGATAATATAAGTTTTTGGAAACATTTGAAATCGCAACCCAAATTCTTTAAAAATGTCTACTTTCTTTCTTTAAAATATTTTAGCAACACCCCCTTTTTGTAAAGACTAGTCAAGATGAATACAACACAAAAATAAAGACAGTAGAGAAGAAGCTGTATATATAAGAGACATCAAATCCACAATAATACACATAACGTCCTCACCAAGTCTCTAAGTCAACAATACAATAGTAGATGGAGAGTACAAAATACAACGAAGGTACAATACAAAATACAGATGACCACCAAAAACCACATAAGCAAAATAGTACTGTGAGCTGATGCGGTATCTGTAGCAAAAGATGATAGCTGGATAGCTGAATAGAGGAATAGCCTGCCTCGACTACTCTGGGGAACAACCTGAAACACCTGTGGCACAACGGGGGTGAGTTGCCAACTCGTGAATAGAAGATAACATATGCAGGTAATCGCAGGAATGTACGTACAGCATGAATCTAAGATATGCGATTACAGTAATAACATGTCATGCAAATGCTGAAATAAGGAAAGTACAGTAGCCGGTACAATCAAAATGTGAAGCTATAGTAACATGACAGTAACTATGCAATAAGGATATGAAAATGTAGGTGTGCAACGATCATAAGGGTACACAACGGGTACTATCACTATATGATTCCGTGCATAAGGTAGATAAGGGTGAGGTATAGGGTGGAGTATGTCATTTCCACGAAAACCTGACATCGTGGTAGGATCACAATCCATCAAGATATTCAAATCCCAAATCCTCAAATCAGCCCGCAACTGGGCTCTCACATCACATAGATCTCACATCACCTCAAAGTACAATATCGAATAGCTCTCCTATATCTCGAATGTACAAATCAACCATCTCTTTCATACCCAATATCCAATCTCAATGAATCACCAACTATCCCAAGTCAAATCTCAAGTAAAACCTAACATCCTACAGGTATATATGTATATGCAGAAATAAATATGATGGGGGCAATACACATATATTAGCGTCCCATCCCACTAATATTGGTGTAAAGGTATATATAACAACGGCTAAATCCCCAGTTATATATACAAAGGTATTAAAAGAAATATCATGAAAACAGTGTGCCAAGCATCGACACAGAAATCCTCGTATATCGGGCTCCGTCAGTCCGGATCGGCCCACGGGGTCCGTCTGCGGTGTCGGCCCTCGGCCCCGGCAGTACAGATCATCCCGCATCCATCTCTCCACTCTGGCCAGTATCCTCCGGACAACTGCCAGGTCCAACCAATCACCGGTAGGTACTCGCCCGCCTCCAGGCTCAATCGGCAAACCCATCGATCTTCTTGCCGAGGGGAACCATACCGGGCCCACCATGTACTCTCATACGGCAACCACACCTCGTATGGAGTATATAATCAGCACCGGTAAAACTCATGGTGGACGCGCAAATATCATATCAAGGAAACCGGGTTGTTCAATGTATGCATAATTTCATGAACTCCCGCGGTTCCCAAATCCTGAAAACGTCATATAAAATCCAAATAAACAATGCGCAAATCCAGGAATAAATATATGCGATATATCTGAATGCGAGCAGGTAAACAAAAGTATATAGATGAACCAGATGTATGCAAGATCAATAAGGTACATCCAAGTATAGGTATCTACCTATAAGTAAAAGATGTCGTATACCCCCGGGGTATAAGTAACATATGTAGGAAACCCCCTCCGGTATAACTAAAATATGTGCATGGTATACCTGTAGCTGTATCGCAAAGTGTATATGTACCTATCACTAATGGTAAGATACACTACAGGTATACGATAAGATAGATGTCAAGTATGATAGGCAATAGAAACTATAAGGGGTTGTGTGTGACATGGCAATTATTGACGGTGTGTGTGTAGCATACAATCCGTGCTCGTGCAACATGAACCGTCAATAATGTGTGCAGTGTCCTACGGCTGCTAGTCACAGTACAACTATATCAAGGAAATAAAATAAAGGCGCAATTCTAACAATGACGTAGAGTGCACGACAGGTATTTGAATCTTAGCCCAGACGCATAACGCCATGCGGGAAATTCCCATGTAGATGCTAAATCTACTCACCGACACTCCATGCTAGGTGAATCCTACCATCTGCTCCCCCCTGTAGCCGTGTCCGTAGTTCCTGCCTGCAAACCTGCAAATACGACATGAAAATCATATATAAGCCAAAATATTCCGCGAAACGCGATATCGAACCAAAACGAGAAACTCGCGTCGCGAACTAAACGCGCGTGTGCACGATACGCTGAATCGTGTGTGTACGCGTCTAAAACCATCGCGACACGCCACGATACGCTGGATCACAGAACCCACTCACGTATCGCGCGTATCGCGCAAACACAACGGACACAAAAACGATATATAGTCCCAGATTTTCCTACAGGTAAGATATCACAAACCTATACATGCCAAAGACCTAGACAACACAGCAGGGAGCCCTACACAAAACCCCAACACCCCAGTCCCCTTCTGGGCCGCAATTTGCGGCCAATAAGAGGAATTTAGCGGCCTGGGTAGGGAGATAGGGGCTCGTGCTCTGGTGGTGGTATCTAGACCTAGGTGTCATGTCCCAGTCTTCTCAATTTTACTCTGTAAGGTCCGGGTCAATAGCAGATTCCAGATATCCACTATATCGCATAAAAACGACAATTTTGCACAAAAAGGAAAACCTATGGTATTTTAGTGTAAACTGGCCATTTCTCAGTTGAAGGTGACCAACAACACTGTTAGTTATATGTATGCCCTAGAGGCCATTACTGTACATTGGATGTATATTGTAGTGGATGCTGGGACATATATAGGTAGGACTTTCTTGCTCGACATGATAGTACGCTATCTGGTTGCTCTTTATCTTAACATGTATACTTTCTGTCTCTCTGATTATATGTTGATAAAGCCCTTAGGATGTGTACTCGACTTCCAGGACTATGATGCAGATCATACTAGTGGGGCCTGGGTAGTCAATGAGTACATCCTTCATTGTTCCTAGTCGTGGGAATATCGAGACGGGGCATCGATATTCCAGAGTAGACTAACGCATATCTTCTCGACCCATGCGATGGGCGATGGATGATCCCATATCCATTGGTGTTTGACATCGAAGATGGTATGCGGGTGCTCAGTGGAGACTGGATACACTGAACGGACTTGCCGAGAACTCCCAGATGGTATTATACCTCACGTCAGATGGCAGTTCTCTGGTGACACTGGTACAGCTTAGTCTGTTGACCCGAGATCGTCATAGAGTCTTGTGTGTCTCCTACTGTGCTTTGATTTCCACCCTACCACGGCTCTACTGAGTCGTGCAACCAGGTGGTTTTTGGGTACAGTCCCGATTCACATGGATGCAATGAGCGATAGGAGGGGATTCGTCTCTCTCGGTATTGGGGGTTGATGTTGCGCAATGCACGACTGGCCATAACAGGAAATCCCTGGCCAGGGTTGCAGTGATATACTGGTAAGAGTTATCAGTAGTTTCACGAATGTTATGGACCTCAAGTCGGCATGACTTATCGAGCTACTGGGGTCTGACGTTTACCACCCCTAGGCGAGATATGCGACATATCAGACGAACAGACCGGACTATACGGTAAGTGTTACTGGTTGGATTCACAGGAGTGTGAGCGGGCTTGCTCGTCGATCTTCTGATCGCTCAATACTCGGGTGGCCGTTACGTTTAGCAGACCGCTTGCGGCTTGTGGGTGTTTGATATGATCATCATCTGTTGCCGGCGTATTGACGAGTCTTTAGAGTCCTACACAGAGGTTTCCTGGCTCAAGCGAAACGAAATAGGAGCGCATATGAGATATGTGCAGGACCGAGAATAATTCGAGTATGTGATACCGTATTCCATTCTCGCGATCAATGTATCGATTGGTTATATGCGATATAACCTAGTTATCGAATCAAGGATTGATTCGATAAGCCGATACATATGATACTAGTCGGTTATATCCGATATGACCGGATCGTTAAATCAAGTGTTGATTTAATGATTTAGTGCATATTTATATATTTGATATATTACTTTGCATTAACTAGTATTGGTTCACTTAGAAAAGGATTTTCTCACTTGAATTGTACACATTGTATATGCGATATAGTTTTGTGCACATGTTTGTATCATGTTTGATGATACATGCTTACTTGGTTAAGTGTAAAGAATCAAACCATGGTTTAAGTTAATGATTAGGGTTTTGATTATTCATTCATTTATCTTTCTTATTTATTCATTTTTGGAAAAAGAAAAGGATAAATGAATGGTTGAATGTTTTGTTTTTAGTTGAAGTTTCTTGAAACTTTGACTAAGTCACTCTTTTGTTCTTATGCTTAACCCTAACCATCCATTTAACCGTGGTCTTTTCTCTACACCTAACTAAGGTTGAAAGTATGATAAGTATTCATTTTATTTTCTTTTTTAATTAACTTATCATATCTTCTTCTTCTTCATCTTCTTCTTCCATGAAGAAAGCTAGTGACCATCAATGGCAACTAGTGAAATCAAGTGAGAAATCCAATTCTAAAGTCTACCCACTTCCTATTTCTTCATCCTCTACCTCTTGCCAAGTTGTATAGGGTGTTTACTTCACAAGTTTTCAAAGCTTGGTGAAGTTGGAGCTTGTTCTTGTGATGCCTCGACATAGATCATCTTCGGCATCGAACAGACGATCAAGCCCGCCCATTCTTCGATGATGCCAATGCTAGAGTCAAGGGTTCGATTTGGACAGTGGAGGGAGATCATCATGGAGCTTAGGGAGTGGTGGACCGGATCTACAAAGGTTGTAGCCCCTTCCCTTTAGCTATATTTTCGTTTACTTACTCGCTTCGCCTATATATCTAGTTAACGATCCGTTCTAGGGTTTCTCGGCACCGTATTTCTTAGAAATTTGCATGTTTGATCACTTGTGAGACTCCATTAGAGTGCCTAGGAACCCTACAGTGGTATCAGAGCCTAGCTAGAGCCTTAGGCGAAGTCCCGACGGAATCAGAAGTCCGATCGACCCAAAACCCGACTTGAAAAATGCTCTCTGGACTTTTCTGTAAAATGTGGATTTTTGTAGATTAAAAATATTCAGAAAAATCAGCAGGAAGATATAAGGGTTACTGTAAAATTCGAGGGCCTGATTCCATAAAGGCGGCGCGGATCCGCGGCCTTATAGGAGGCTCATGCGGCGGATCCGCGACCCTTTTGTCGTTTTGTGCATCCAGTTTTGCACAGTAGTTCTTAGCTGTCTGTGCTGGTTTTCCTGGGGATTTTTAATATTTTATTCCAGAGTTGTATTTTCTGAGTTGTATTGGGGACTCGGTGTATTCGATCGGACTGTTTAATTTTGTCGGTGTGCTTTTCCGGGTATTTTTAGAATATGTTAAAAAGTTCGACCAGATATAAATACCCACTTTTTCCCCTGCCGGGAAATTTCCAAGTGTTGGATTTTTCCGTAGTTTAACGACGTTCTAAGTAGTGCAAGTAACGCGATGGACCCTCTAGAAGACAACAAACCTTAACTCGATTATGTGACCGTTTTGAACTGCCCTTTGAACATTCGGGTTTGGGGCAGTACGGCGTGCCACATGTGAGGCGTTGGCTTGACCCTTCTACGGCTGGACCGTTGGTACTGAGGCACGAACTGAATGTTGTTAGACTTATTTCATGTGTTGAGCTGTTTCGGGAAAACTTGGGTGTTCGATTGTTCGATCGAAAAGTTCAGCATTTTCTATTTATCCGGAATGTGATACAATAATTGGAATTCGCAAATAGTTATGAGATAACGGAATGAATATTATAAACATAGCAGTTTAGTCTCACTTGATCGGTTGCCACGGAATTTTGATGTGATCAAAAGTCCATCGCAATCACGTAGCATACGCGGATACTCGCCGGGTAAACTTAATAGACAGCCTCACTCCATAGCCCCTACCAAGTGACTGTAGGAGAACCCCGTCGCTGAAAGCATCCGTTCGGGTGCTCGCGGCAGCGGTGTTCCGCTTTGGTGCACTTTGTCGACGGCATCAGGGGTGCGGCCGCCTACTAAAGTTTGCGACGAGCATTCGATCAGAATGTCGGAAATCCTGTTGAATTGCCCGACTTGATATTGAAAAGAGTTTTCGATAATGAGACAAAAATGCGGGGTTTATAATTGTTAGGCATGCGATGTCTAAAGAATTCATTTGGTCAGGCATGCGATGTCTGAGGTGGTTGCGGATTCCAACTGTTGTAGTTTTACACTTTTTTTTCTGTGACCATAAGTGTAATATGTGATATCGCTGGTTTCGTTGCTATATGTCAACGACAATTGGGATGCGCATATTTACTTATGATGATGACATGTGATGTTATGTGTTGCTGGATATGTTATATTGGATCGTCGTATTTGAATAGCCGGGGGGTTTTTATGTGAGATGAGTGTTTTTCATTTTCATTCATGTAAAAACTTGTATGTAATATTCTTTTATTGGGGCACTTCCAGGTTGCGGAAGTTGTCACCGTTGATGTATATTATTTACTTTTCTGCACTAGGATAGACCCAAGGAGGGGAGCACAAGTAACCGGGTTCTGGGGTCCAGTGGGAGACCAACTCGAGGAGTCGAGTCCGGGTCTCCTAACCCTAGAATTGGTAGGGTTGCTTGCCGCTCTCGTAGGGGTCTTGGGGTGTGGGATTGGCTATTCATCACGACCGTGGAATCCGTGTTTTATACTGGCTCGTATTGAAAACACGGACGTCCTAGTATATCCAATATTTCATATGTTTCTTCTGCTGTGATTTATCTGTGATCATGTGATGTTCTGTGACAGGTATTATATATAGTATATATGATATATTATATAGACGTTGCTTATGTTTTACACCCGCGCTAGCCCTGCCTCGCTCTGGCGTTAGTTACCTAACCTAACGGTGCAGACGGGACATCGAGGCGAATGCGGATGGCATAAGCGTGCGTTATATTTATCTGTGATGGTTAGGTGGACTTAAATGATGGGATATTCATTAATGAGATTAATGAAAGAAAATAAACCTAATTGATGTTGTGGAATCGAATTTCAAAATAAAACAGGTAGCTACAGTTCTTGCTTTGCATCGTGGTGTTCCTTGTAGAACATCCTGCACCTTATTCGATAAGGAAAGGACCGAGATCCCTTCACCGGGAGTGACTCCTTTAGCAATAACTGGCAGATGCTGCACACTCGGTTTGTCCTTTGATTGCTTCTATAGTTTCTGCTTTGCACAGTGATATATATGATATATCCCGCACCTCATTCGACGAGGAAAGGGCCGACGATCCCTTCACCGGGAGTGACCCCTTTAGCAAAACTAGAAAAGCCTCAAAAACATTCCATTTAAAAACCATTTGATTCCGCAACGAGATCAAGTTCAAAGAGTTAAAGGTTTTCACAAAAACCAGCCGCAACCCTCCGTCATTTTAGGAAGTAGAGTACTTAGTATTCGTGCTGTGTTTGTTGACCATAGTCAAGGCACAGTGTACGGTAGCTAAGTGATGTCTTCCTACACCGCATATGATGCGATTAGTTAGGACAGTCGCGTGACTTTGTTGACCTTAGTTAAGGGACATGTGGGTGGGTCTAATTAATCACGAAATGATGGGTAGAACTTGACTAGTACTTATGATTTGTTGACCATAGTTAAGGTCATAGGTGCTAGGGGTAAAAACCTTTATCGGGAGTTTCAAGTGTTGAAACTTGTAATGAGATTGCATACCTTCTATATGATAGTTGGATCCCGATACCCACTGCGAGTAATTGTTACTCCTGGATGAGTTTTGCACTTTGCAATTAGCCGATCAAGTAGGTGTCTAGAAAGGTGTCAACGGGGTTACGCCTCTGGGAAAACGAGGTTTACTGTAATTAGGTCCGTGCGAAAGCACGGGGAACCTCCCTCAAAGTACCGACACTGGCCTGGCTGAAAGATTGGCGAACTTGTAGAGTGTAATTAATCCCGGCTAGTCTTTCCTTTTAGGGTTTGAAGGAAGATTTGATAAAAACAGTGGGAGCCATCCTGATTAGATAAAATATATAACCAATCTGATCTTGCAAGAGCGCACGCAGAGTGTTTTCTTCCCTCTCTCTCCTGGTAGCGACCATATCACGCCTTAATCAAGATAATAAAATGGATGTATTGACCGAACCCGCTTGTTATACTGAGCTGGGGAACGTTGGTCCCGCTCCAACTTATAATTGTTATAAGACAGAGCAGGAAATTGGGGAATACCAGAATTCCTATGCCGCCCAAACGAAGAAAGTGCATATGATGCATCTCCTTCGGGTGTGTTCATTACAAAGAACTGTTTCTCAGTATCTTCTGCATTCTGGGTATATGATACCGGATCAGGATCCCAGATATGTAATCTGTTACATAGGGCTACAAAAAGGTAGAAAAACTGAGAACGGGTGATAAGTTTCATGAGGCAGAAAACGGGGCAAGTGTTGCAGCCAAGTCTGTTGGTCACTGTCACCCTGTATTACCAATACATTGATTCTGAACAAATGCTATTAGATACCGAACCTGATATACAAAATCATATCAGTCTCTTTATTAGTAAAGAAAGGATATAATTTTGTATTGATGGATAATGTTTTGAACATTTCCTATATCAAAAGTTGATCGGTTCAGGCACGTTATCTAAAAGCATTGACGTTCTAAATCAAACTACAGTTCCTAGTATACAGAACACACACAAGAGGAAGAGTTCAGAAATGAACGAATTCTTCTTGAGGTATTGTAGACTAGGTCATATCAATGCGACCCGACTGGATGAAGTTACATTTTAGATGCATATTTAAATCAGTTTGAATTTACATCTTGTGAAACTTGCCAGTCATGTCACAAAGATAAGATGACCATAGCTCTGTTTATTGGAAACAGAGGAAGAGTTAGTAAACTCTTGGGACTGATACATGATGATGTATGTAAGGTCTCCTGTCTGCACATGCCAGGACTGGTTCTTTATACTTCATTATATTCTCTGATAATCTCTCAAGATTCAGTCGTATGTTCCTGTTGAAACATAAGTCCGAACCTTTTGAGGTATTCACAGAATATAAGTTGAAAGTAGAGAACCAAAATACGGGTATAAATATTATGTCCTATGATGAGATCAGGGAGGAGAATACTTGTGCATGGAATCCTTGGACTATTCTAAAGGAGAATGAGATTCTCTCTCCGTATTACTCCTTTGAATACACCACAGCACAACGGTGCATCAGGGCGGAGCAATCGCACAATATTAGATATGGTGTGCTCTGTGATGAGTATTACTGAGTTACCTATTTCCTTTTTGGGTGTTATGCGCTTGAGAAGCTGCATACCGATTGAATTAGGTTCGAATCAAATCACTGCCTACCACTTCATATGTGAGATGGAAAGGGAAGAGCCCATATTCTAAGTAAGTTAAGATTTGGGATTGTCCGGCCTATGTCAAAAGCAAAATCCGGACAAGATCGAGGTAAGGTCAGTTCTGTAGAACTGGAAAGGTTCCAGCTATACGAAACTACAGCTGAAGATTTGACAGAACCAAAGGATTCTATAGTCCCCGACGAACCTCGGCCTCTCCGCCGATCTGGTAGGGTTCCTCGCCTGCCTGAGAGATACCTCGGTTTCTCGATGACAGTGGGAGCATGGAATACATCATGAGATGATGACCCAACTAGATTCGAGCAGGCCATCAAGAGTAGGGACTCTGTAAGAATGGCTGGATGCTTAGCAATCTGAGATGGAATCCATATACACCAACAAAGTATGGACTTTGGTTGCGATATCTGAAGGGTTAAATCCCCATCAGGAGCAAGTATATCTTGAGAAGATTACTTGGTGTACATGGACAAGTTGAGACTTTCAAAGCTAGACTTGTTAAAGGTTTTCGTCAACAACCAAGCACGAATAATGATGAAACCTTTTCCAGGGACTATGCTTAAGTCCATCCAGATCCTACTTGCCACGGCTACATACCATGACTACGATATCTGGTGGTTGGGTGCCATGACAACTTTTCTAAATGATGATTTAGAAGAAAACGTCTATAAGAACACAGCCAGAGGGCCTCGTAGACAGTGGGAGCAGCGGAAACGTGTGCAAGATGCTTTATAGGATAAAGCAGGCATCGCGGAGTTGGAACATCTGTTTTGATGGATTAGTCAAAGAAGTTGACATCATCAAAATGGTAGATGAACCTTGTATAAACAAAAAGGTAGTAGGGAGTATGGTGACGATCCTCGTAGAGTACGTGGATGACATACTCTTGTTAGGGAAGGAGTTTCCTATGCTACGCTCGATCAATCTCTGCTTATCACAATGATTCTCCATATAGGATCAAAGTGGTTACTACTAAATCCTAAGCTTTGGATCTATGAGATAGATCTAATTGGATGTTGGGATACTCACTAGTTGTAGTGAGATGGTATCAATCGATCCTGGGGAGAATCACTGGAAGAGTTCCAGTGTGATAAAGACGACTGAATGTCAGTCACAGGCATTGTCTTTACCCTCGGTAAAGGGACGGTATGTTGGAAGAGTTCCAAGCTAGATACCGTGGCAAACTAGACGATAAAGGCTGGTAATATCGCTATTAAAGATACTACCAAAGAGGCATTTTGGGTATATAATGGTTCATAAGATGAACTAGGTTCCTGCCATTGTATGACAATGGAAGTATGGCTTCGGCCCTGGAACCCTGGTCCCATCAGTGACCCAGACAAATTCTGAGGCAGCATCACCTGATCATGGAGATAGTTGATCTCCAGGGTGATCGAGGTTAGGAGAGAAGACTCAGAGGACAACACGGCGGATCCACTCACGAAGGCCTTTTCCCAGAGAGAGACTCATATGGGATGGTTGAGTATTAGATACTGCGACCACTGCTACAGATGGCCCTAGTGCAAGTGGGAGATTGTTAGTTATATGTATGCCCTAGAGGCCATTACTGTACATTGGATGTATATTGTAGTGGATGCTGGGACATATATAGGTAGGACTTTCTTGCTCGACATGATAGTACGCTATCTGGTTGCTCTTTATCTTAACATGTATACTTTCTGTCTCTCAGATTACATGTTGATAAAGCCCTTAGGATGTGTACTCGACTTCCAGGACTATGATGCAGATCATACTAGTGGGGCCTGGGTAGTCAATGAGTACATCCTTCATTGTTCCTAGTCGTGGGAATATCGAGACGGGGCATCGATATTCCAGAGTAGACTAGCGCATATCTTCTCGACCCATGCGATGGGCGATGGATGATCCCATATCCATTGGTGTTTGACATCGAAGATGGTATGCGGGTGCTCAGTGGAGACTGGGTACACTGAACGGACTCGCCGAGAACTCCCAGATGGTATTATACCTCACGTCAGATGGCAGTTCTCTGGTGACACTGGTACAGCTTAGTCGGTTGACCCGAGATCGTCATAGAGTCTTGTGTGTCTCCCACTGTGCTTTGATTTCCACCCTACCACGGCTCTACTGAGTCGTGCAACCAGGTGGTTTTTGGGTACAGTCCCGATTCACATGGAGGCAATGAGCGATAGGAGGGGATTCGTCTCTCCCGGTATTGGGGGTTGATGTTGCGCAATGCACGACTGGCCATAACAGGAAATCCCTGGCCAGGGTTGCAGTGATATACTGGTAAGAGTTATTAGTAGTTTCACGAATGTTATGGACCTCAAGTCGGCATGACTTATCGAGCTACTGGGGTCTGACGTTTATCACCCCTAGGCGAGATATGCGACATATCAGACGAACAGACCGGACTATACGGTAAGTGTTACTGGTTGGATTCACAGGAGTGTGAGCGGGCTTGCTCGTCGATCTTCTGATCGCTCAATACTCGGGTGGCCGTTACGTTTAGCAGACCGCTTGCGGCTTGTGGGTGTTTGATATGATCATCATCTGCTGCCGGCGTATTGACGAGTCTTTAGAGTCCTACACAGAGGTTTCCTGGCTCAAGCGAAACGAAATAGGAGCGCATATGAGATATGTGCGGGGCCGAGAATAATTCGAGTATGTGATACCGTATTCCATTCTCGCGATCAATGTATCGATTGGTTATATGCGATATAACCTAGTTATCGAATCAAGGATTGATTCGATAAGCCGATACATATGATACTAGTCGGTTATATCCGATATGACCGGATCGTTAAATCAACTGTTGATTTAATGATTTAGTGCATATTTATATATTTGATATATTACTTTGCATTAACTAGTATTGGTTCACTTAGAAAAGGATTTTCTCACTTGAATTGTACACATAGTATATGCGATATAGTTTTGTGCACATGTTTGTATCATGTTTGATGATACATGCTTACTTGGTTAAGTGTAAAGAATCAAACCATGGTTTAAGTTAATGATTAGGGTTTTGATTATTCATTCATTTATCTTTCTTATTTATTCATTTTTGGAAAAAGAAAAGGATAAATGAATGGTTGAATGTTTTGTTTTTAGTTGAAGTTTCTTGAAACTTTGACTAAGTCACTCTTTTGTTCTTATGCTTAATCCTAACCATCCATTTAACCATGGTCTTTTCTCTACACCTAACTAAGGTTGAAAGTATGATAAGTATTCATTTTATTTTCTTTTTTAATTAACTTATCATATCTTCTTCTTCTTCTTCATCTTCTTCTTCCATGAAGAAAGCTAGTGACCATCAATGGCAACTAGTGAAATCAAGTGAGAAATCCAATTCTAAAGTCTACCCACTTCCTATTTCTTCATCCTCTACCTCTTGCCAAGTTGTATAGGGTGTTTACTTCACAAGTTTTCAAAGCTTGGTGAAGTTGGAGCTTGTTCTTGTGATGCCTCGACGTAGATCATCTTCGGCATCGAACCGACGATCAAGCCCGCCCATTCTTTGATGATGCCAATGCTAGAGTCAAGGGTTCGATTTGGACAGCGGAGGGAGATCATCGCGGAGCTTAGGGAGTGGTGGACCGGATCTACAAAGGTTGTAGCCCCTTCCCTTTAGCTATATTTCCGTTTACTTACTCGCTTCGCCTATATATCTAGTTAACGATCCGTTCTAGGGTTTCTCGGCACCGTATTTCTTAGAAATTTGCATGTTTGATCACTTGTGAGACTCCATTAGAGTGCCTAGGAACCCTACAAACACTACAAAGAGCTAGGTTAACCAATTCCAACACATTCCAACCAAAATTCCACACAAAACACCTAAACTAGCACTAAACTAGCTAATTTAGCACTAATCGAAGCAATCGATGCACAACTAAGCAAACCATGAAATGGGGTTAAGGAAATATACCCACTGAACCCTAGAAGGCAGGTGAAGATGTGGAGAAGAGCTTCTGCGAGTTGCTGGAGCTGTTACTGCTGATGCTGCTGCCCTGGGCTGCTGCTGCTGCTACTTCTTCTGATGCTGTTGCTGATGATGATGATGGTGATGCTGTTGTCTCTGTTGTTGGTGTTGCTGCCTCTGGTGCTGCTGCTGCCACTGCTGTAGGGGTGTGTGTGTGTGTGTTGATGAAGCTGCTGCTGTTGCTAATGGTGTTCCTGTGACATGCTGCTGCTGGTGCTGTTCCAGTTATTGTTGTTGCTGTCGTTGTTGCTGCTGCTGAGAGTGTGAGAGGGGGGGTGTGTGTGTGAGAGAGTGAGAGAATGAGAGCAAGAAAATGAGATAGAGAAATGAGCTCACACAAAGACCCCCTTCTCACTCTCTCTCTCCTCATTAAGTGAGGCATGGCTCATGCCATGATGCCCATGCTCACTCTCTCTCTCTCTCCCAAAGTCAACCAATTTAAAAATCCATTTTAAATTCATTTTAATTTTAAATCTATCATGACTAATTACAACCATGACACTTAAACAAATATTAAAACTAGATTAGGGAGAAATGGTTAGTTAACCATGGTTGCTAATCATGGTTTAACCCCAAAAACAACCCAAGTTATCATGCACAAGTGTGTGTGTGCCTAACAAAATTCTAATAAAATACTCATTAAATAGGATAAAATATTTAAAACTTAGTTTGGTAAACTTTTTATTAAAAACCATACTTTAAAAAATATAATTAGCTATAAAACACAATCTAAGGTGCTACATCGTCGGTACCTTTCCGCTGGTTCTCGGTGTACAAAGATAGATTAGATGTTCATTTCAACGTTGTTTCACAGCTTTAAAATGATTATCTATTCTATTACAGTGTACTCGGAGAACAGCGGGGAGGTGCTGCCGAAATTTACTCGAAACGGTTGAAAGCACAAGTGATGGGAGTTCGCTCTATACATTCTTAATGGGATAGAAGCCTGCCGCCGACAGCCGGAACAAACACATATAGCAAGAATACACAACAAACGCATAATTAGAGAGCGATTCAAGATGTTCAGGTTAAAACCAATATATGATACTCGATGATAATATGAAATCTTCATATTCTCATCGATACTCATATATGAAACTAAAAGCGCCACTTAGTCCCCGTCTATCGGTTAACATACGTGCGATGTTCGTCATGACATAGAACTATACGAAGGTTGTTAAATATCGGACGGTATAGCTCGATACTAACAACCGTCGTATAGTCTACGCGACGAGAAAATTCAATCGTATGATAACCCATAGATTTGTCCCGTGTGGACAAGTTAACAATGTATAAAGCAAACGCCTTCATTCACTTGTGTTTTCATCCGTTTCGAGATATTTCATCGGTACCTTTCCGCTGGTCCTCCGTGTACAAAGATAGATTAGATGTTCTTTTCAACGTTGTTTCACAGCTTTGAAATGATTATCTATTCTATTACAGTGTACTCGGAGAACAGCGGAGAGGTGCTGCCGAAATTTACTCAAAACGGTTGAAAGCACAAGTGATGGGTGTTCGCTCTATACATTCTTAATGGGATAGAAGCCTACCCCTGACAGCCGGAACACACACATACAACAAGAATACACAACAAACGCATAATTAGAGAGCGATTCGAGATGTTCAGGTTAAAACCAATATATGATACTCGATGATAATATGAAACCTTCATATTCCCATCGATACTCATATATGAAACTAAAAGCGCCACTTAGTCCCCGTCTATCGGTTAACGTACGTGCGATGTTTGTCGTGACATAGAACTATACGAAGGTTGTTAAATATCGGATGGTATAGCTCGATAATAATAACCGTCATATAGTCTACGCGACGAGAAAATTCAATCGTATGGTAACCCATAGATTTGTCCCATGTGGACAAGTTAAGAATGTATAAAGCAAACACCTTCATTCACTTGTGTTTTCATCTGTTTCGAGATATTTCTTCGGTACCTTTCCGCTGGTTCTCCGTGTACAAAGATAGATTAGATGTTCATTTCAACGTTGTTTCACAGCTTTGAAATGATTATCTATTCTATTACAGTGTACTCGGAGAACAGCGGGAAGGTGCTGCCGAAATTTACTCCAAACTGTTGAAAGCACAAGTGATGGATGTTCGCTCTATACATTCTTAATGGGATAGAAGCCTACCTCCGACAGCCGGAACACACACATACAACAAGAATACACAACAAACGCATAATTAGAGAGTGATTCGAGATGTTCAGGTTAAAACCAATATATGATACTCGATGATAATATGAAACCTTCATATTTCCATCGATACTCATATATGAAACTAAAAGCGCCACTTAGTCCCCGTCTATCGGTTAGCATACGTGCGATAATTTATTCTTTTCAACGACAAACGCACACACAAAGAATATACACGGATTTTCTCCTTTGTCAGTAACTATCGTGTTCTTATATTTCTCAATATAGTCACCATAACCTACAATTTATATGTTATACAGTCTAACATGGCCCATGAGTACGTCAGAGTTAAGGACTGGATGTATGTAGATTGGCAACAACGTATGCAACCTAAGTTTGTCGCAGGAGTTGCTGCTTTTATTGAATTTGCACGCGCACATAATAAGATCATAATAGAGAAGATTCTCTGTCCGTGCGATAGATGTGGCAATAAGTACTGGCAGAAGGTAGAATTGGCAGAGCTTCATATTGTAAAATATGGGTTTACTAGACTTTATACAACTTGGAAATATCACGGGGAAGAAGAAGAATGCAGTACTGCGGCAGAAGAAGAAGGAGAACACGATAATGCGGCAGGAGAAGAAGAAGAATTCGGTAATGCGGTAGAAAGAGAAGAAGGTAATTTATTTCCATCAGAAGAAATGGAGGATATGGTAGAGGCTGCCCTAGGTGAATCTATTTGTACCGAAGATGACATTCCTTCCGGTCAAGGACCGCTTGCGGATAAATATGAAAATTTCATGAATGATGCTAGGAAACCAATTTATAAGAATGCGAAGTAGTCCACCCTCTCATGGTTCGTCCAACTTTTCCAGATTAAGTGCCTAAATGGATGGAGCAACAAGTCATTCGCAATGCTTCTTTCGTTCTTGAAAGATTCTATGCCTCTGGGAAATAACGTGCCCGACAGCTGGTACGGAGCCCAGAAGATGATGTCTGATTTGGGTCTAAAGTGAGAGAAGATTCAAGCATGTCCTAAAAATTGCGTGTTGTACCGGAAAGAGAATTCAGATTTGAAAGAGTGTCCAACAAGCGGAGAGGGCAGATATAAGCCGAAAGATTCTGATAAGAAGCCCGATATACCTGTCAAGATAGCACAATACTTTCCCATAACACAGAGGCTACAGAGGCTATTCAGGTGCAAGAAAACAGCCGAGGCAATGATTTGGCATCACCGTGCTCCTCCAAGTGAAGATGGAAAAATGAGCCATCCAAGAGATTCACCGGCATGGAAGGATTTCGATAGGAGGCACGCAATATTCAGTAGCGATCCTCGCAATGTCCGGATCGGACTGGCTACTGATGGCTTCTGCCCATTCAACTATATGGCTGGAAGTCACAGCACATGGCCCGTTGTAATGATAATTTATAATCTGTCGCCTTGGTTAGCTATGGACCAATCATACATTATGATGCCTCTTCTTATCGAAGACCAAACTCACCGAGGAACAATATTGACGTCTATCTTCGACCTCTGATCGAGGAGTTGAAATCGTTGTTCATTGATGGTGTAGAGACATATGATGCAAACACAAATACAACCTTCATACTGTGTGCGGCTCTAATGTGGACAATTAATGACTTTCCTGCGTATGGAATGCTATCAGGTTGGTCCGTACATGGTCACAAAGCATGTCCTCATTGCCGTGAACACACAACATCGAAATTCTTGAATTTCAGCAGGAAGGTTTGTTATTGCGGCCATCGATGTTTCCTGCCTCCAGACCACCCCTATAGGTTAGACACGGTTCACTTTGATGGTCATCAAGAGCTTCTTGGACCTCCATCCCCATTGTCCGGAGAGGACGTGACTGCTAAATGTGATGGTTACAATAATGTGACCTTCGGGATGGATCCGACGAAACAGGTCAAACCACCATTTTGGAACAAGTTAAGAATTTTCTTCGAGCTTCCATACTGGTCTACAAATTCAGTGCGTCATTGTCTGGACGTCATGCATATAGAGAAGAGAGTATCAGAGCACATACTTAACTTGCTTCTTTGTAAAGACGGGAAATCGAAAGATAACCTGAATGCTCGGATGGATCTACAAGAGTGGGGAATAAGAAGTGAATTGCACCCTAGACCGGTAGCGGGTAAACCGGGCAAGTTTGTACTTCCCAATGCCGCTTATCATATGTCATAACCAGAGAAGAAAAGATTCCTACGGGTGTTGCATGATTTGAAAGTTCCTACAGGTTTTTCAGGATCATTCAGCAAGAAAATAAAAATTATGAAGGGCAAGATCGATGGGCTGAAAAGTCATGATCACCATGTTATCGTGGAGCACCTTCTTCCATCAGCCCTCAGGACTTCTCTTCCCGAATCGGTTGGTCTAGTAATCAACGACTTATGTTGTTTTTTCAGGGAGTTGTGTGCTAAAACACTGGAGGTTGTGACGCTGGATAAACTAGAAAATTCTATTGCGTTGATACTTTATAAGTTTGAGCGTATTTTTCCACCGTCATTCTTCGATATCATAATACACTTGACGGTTCATCTTGCAACTGAGGCGAAGTTAGCCGGACCGGTACAATATCGATGGATGTATCCCGTCGAGAAGTACGTGTAATTTTTCGTTTCGCACAATTTATAAATTTATTGTTGTCCTGTATGCCCGTATTTATTTATTCAACATATTTTCATTAGGTACCTCTACACTCTTAAGAAGTATATACGCAATAAAAATCGACCAGAGGGTTCTATAATGCAAGGTTATCTTCTTGATGAAGCAACCACATTTTGTTCCCGCTATCTGGATGAGAACATTGAGACATGGCTTAACCGGCCACGAAGAATTCAAGACGGGCCATATGGTAAAGCCGAGTATAAGAGGGTAGACACTATGTTTATCAACAAGATATACCGGTTTATCTTGCTTAATTGTGCATGTCTTGAACAAATAGAGAGTAAGTTTTTTTTGATTAATTGTTATATCTGTGTTTGTGTGTGTATGAAATGATATAATATTAATGTCACCATTATTTGTCGAAAACAGAATTCATTTTAACGAGGTACGTGAGGGGCATCCTGATTGGAATGAAGAACAATTGGAAAAATATCATCAGGATAATTTTTTTGATTGGGTCATAGATCATGTAAGTTATTCGAATAACATTTTATTGCTAGCAGTTTTAATCTAAACTTGTATCGTTATGTATTTGTCGTAAAATTTGTTTTGTTAGATCCACGATCCGAACTTGTCTGCATCATTTGAGAGTGATTCAAGATGTTTAGCTCAATTTTCTAGTACGGAGGTTGCATATTACAAAGGATTTGGTGTCCTTGGATACAAATTCGAAGTTAAGGACATAGAAAGATCTAGAACCACTCAGAATAGTGGGATTGCGACGGTAGGATCGGACGGTGTGATTTATTATGGGCACTTAAATTGTATACTCGGCATCCACTATCCCAGACGATCAGAACCTTATTATATATTCCAGTGTACTTGGTACGATACACGAACCGATACGGACAAGTGGAGAAGCAATCTTGGGACTTGGAAAGATGAATATGGATTGACCAGTGTGAACACACTTCGATTTTACGGTCAGGAAGATCCGTTTATCTTTCCGAACCAAGCGTTCCAAGTATACTACTCATAGTGTTTGAAGCATCCGGGATGGAGTGTTGTATGCCGATGGAAACCCAGAGATGTCTACGATGTCCCAGAATACGAGGACAGCGATGAGGACGAAGAAGAGAGAAGGCATAAAGTGCTCCGACCGTCTGTTTCGAAGGACGGGTTGTCTTTGACCGATCATGAAGTTACGTGGGTTAGAAATGACATCGACGATGAAATCCAAGTAGATATGTATAATGCGCCCACGAAATGAAAAAGGTTATCAGTAATGTTATATTATTACTTCACATTTTACGCTCTATACATATATAGTCAATACTTTTAATGATTTTCTAATGCGTCCACGAACCGTTTATCTAGATTTGATAACGATGTCGGGAGCAGCGAGGGGCGGCAGGAGCTCCAGCCGCGGCAGAGGCAGAGGCAGAGGCAGAACGGTTCTGCCGCCCGGAGAGCTTCGTAGGGAGCTTCAGAGGGCCGGTCTTGCAACCAGATCGGAGACACCTTCGGATTCCTCCTTCCGTGTGGATTTTGCCACACCTCCAGGTATACTACACGCATATCCATTTTGAATGTAATATTACAGATATTCATGCCTGTTTATGTCAAAATTACTTATATTGTCAATGTTTGATTGTCTAGTTGTTGGTGATGCGTCCACATCTGGGACAGAGGCCACTCCCGCTCCTTCAGGTATGTTTATATATCATATAGTGCATGTATATTGATTTAGAATGCTATATCATAAACATACACACATTCCTTTTGCTCTTACGTAGCAATTTTTATTATTGTCTAGCTGTAGGTGGTGACACCACCGCACCTGCGGGTATGTTTATATATCCTATAGTGCATGCATATTGATTTAGAACGTTATATTATTGATCTACACATTCTTTTTGCAATTACTTATATAATCTATTTTTAATTGTCTAATTATAGGTGGTGCGTCCACATCTTCCGCAGGGGCCACTCCTACCGCTTCCATACCATCCGCATCAGCAGGTTAGTATGAATAAATATAAAATATTTATTCATTTTACAAATGCTCTATAGAATAAATATGAACTTCATGGAAATTTAGCGTCAATGTTTATTTTCTAGTTGGAGGGGATGCGTCCGCATCCGGGACCCCGGATGTTCCTCACCGGAGGAACTATCGTCCCGCTCGTGCTGCTGCCCGGGCCCAGGCTCGTGCAATATTCACCGGAGGTATATATCATACTTCAATTTTCGTTTAAACTTGATTTCTTAATACAACTTTGTCTTAATATTGATTGTCTTGATATTTCGTGCAGACGCAGGGCCTCCCCATCCCCAGAGGGGGACTCGAGGCCCGAATCAGTCCCATAGGCTAAGGCCTGATAGAGCTAGGGGGAGGCAGCATTCCCCCTCCTTTTTACCCTTGACTATCGCTATACCGGTCCTCATGCCGAGAGGTTCGGCCGGTATATGAGGGACGAGAGCCAGCTCGTGAAGAATTATCCACTTCACGTTGAGTGGGGCGAGCAGCACCGGTGCTCATTCGCCCTCTTCTTTGATCAGGCTCGGGTACGTATTAAAATATATTTTCATTTGATTTATCCAATATATTTATTATTAACACTTGCAATCTAATAACAATGTTTTTTTGTATTTGTAACACTTTGGATTTCCGTTTGAATGTCTTTTGTGATAATTAGTGATTGCACGTGTTATTATATATGTTCCTAGGATTATTAGTTATTTAGTAGTGTTAGCATATTGGGAATTTTCTTGTGTTGTGCACACTTGCATATTTAGACTTTTTGTGACTTGTTAACCATTCTTTTGTGCATGGTTGCAAATCTATTTTTCCCCACCATTTAATCCTTTCATTAACCATTTTTGTAAATTCAAAATCCTAATAAAACAAATGAGCATGGTGTTAGGTGAGAAATTTGACTTTCTTTGACCTTTTCTTGCTCTCTTCTCCCTCTTTCTATCATTTTCTGCACCTCCTGCAGAATAACAGCAGCAACAACACCTCTTTCTTCCTCTTTTCTTCTCTTTTCAATTTCCATTTTGGATCTACACAAATCCTACACAAAAACCACTCTTTTTCTTCACTAAACCTTAGTAAAAGTGAGCTTTTTAGGGTGTTTTGAAGCAATCTGCTCACTAGAGGGGGAAAGCTGAAACTTTTGGTGTTTTTAAGGTCATTTGAAGGTATAAATCTCAATCCTAGCACCCAATCTTTAGAACTTGCATGTTTAGTTTAAAATATCATCTTTTTGTGCAATTGTAGTGCTATTGAAGGGGGTTAGTGTTAATATGTTAAAATTTATGTTGTTGTGGCTTGATTAGCTCGTTAATGAGTTATTAGTGTGGGATTAGACCTAGGTTTGTTTCAGATTTCAGCAAAATACCATAAAGTTCCATTTTTGTGCAAAATGTGTGATTTTAACTAGAAATAAGGCCCTGTAGGATCTGCTGTTACCCGAGACTTTTCAGTGTAAATCTAGATGTTACTGTAGCATACACAGGGGGTGTAGAGTGCACACACCAAACCTGGGAGCCCAATTCCCAAGTCTGGCCGCCAAAATGTGCATTCTGGCCGCCAATTGCGGCCAGATGGGGGAGTTTGGGGTTGGGGTTTTCGGTGTGGGTGTCTGCTGCTATGTGGGTTGTTTTGGTATGTTTAGTTTTTCTATATCTTTCCTGTATCAAATCTGGGGTAGAATACCTATTTTCCCGTATTTTCAACCTTTCGCGACACGCGTGATACGTGTGTGTGGGTTTTGGGTTTCTGCGTATCGCGACACGTCGGAGTGGTTTCAGACGCGTAACCACACGTTTTAGCGTATCGCGCACACGCGCGCTTGGTTCGCGACACGAGTTACTAGTTCGGCTTTAATGTCGCGTTTATGTGATTTCAAGCTTACGTGTGATATATTGTGTACTTCTAGGTTCGCAGGCGAGTACGGCGGACGCCGCACAGAAGGGGAAACAAGTTGTTGGCTACACCTAGCGAGAGACTACGGTGAGTAGATTTCATATCTACGGGGATATCGCCCGCATGGCGTTCTACGTCAGGGCTGATAGGACCTTATAGTTTCCTTAGTATACATTGACTGTTCATGGCTACTATTTAGTGCGTATTGCATTCCCTACTACACGGCTATAAATTAGAATTGATAGAACACCGCACCATTACTAATGGTCCATGTGCACGAGCACTATCTTGTACGTTACACACACACCTTTAGTAATTGCCATTACACTCACACTATTGTATATCACTTCGGATCATCATATTGTAGCTTATCTATATGTGACTTAACATGCTATTCATACTTGATGCCTATATCACATCGGATCATTGTATTGTAGCTCATCTATATATGACATGACTTGATATTCATACTTGATGCCTATATGACATCGGATCATTACATTGTGGCTCATCTATATATGATATGACTTGCTATTCATACTTGATGCCTATATCACTTCGGATCATCATATTGTAGCTTATCTATATGTGACTTGACTTGCTATTCATACTTGATGCCTATATCACTTCGGATCATTATATTGTAGCTCATCTATATGTGACTGGACATGCTATTATATTTGACGCACATATCATATCGGATTATTGACTTGTATTTTAGGTTTGGATTACATGTGATTTCTGGATTTGGGAACCGTGGCTATTGCAAATATATAATCATTTAAAAAAAACCGGTTCCCTTGATATGATATTTCGGTGCGTCCACCATGTGTTTTCTCGGTGCTAGAGTGATATATGTGAACCCGAATCGAGGAGCTGGTTGAGGCCGATTACGGGTACATGGTGGACCCGGTATGGTACCCCGGGGCGAGAACCGTTTCGCTGTACAGTAGACGGTGAGCCTGGCAAAAGGACTACTACCTACCGGTGATTGGTTGGACCTGACAGTTATCCGGAGGGTACTGATCAGAGTCTATTGATGGATGCGGGGTGATCCGTACTGCCGGGGCCGAGGGCCGATACCGCAGACGGAGCCCGTGGGCTGACCCGGACTGACGGGGTCCGATGGATGAGGATTTGCGTGTCGATGCTGGACACGAGTATTTATGATATTTGGGTGCCGATGTTGGGCACTCGGGATTCTCAGAGATGTACAGGATTCGAGGGCCGATGAGAGTGCCGGCGCCTGAGCTATTTAGGGGATCTGGGTGCATTGAGGGACACCGATTATATATTCCACGTTGACATTCCGTGTAGATTCTATATTGCCCCTGCTCAGCATTTACTATTGTACCTCATCCTGTAGTTACATTACCTGATAGAGCATTGTACCTCATCCTGTAGTTACATTACCTTATAGAGCATTGTACCTCATCCTGTAGTTACATTACCTGATAGAGCATTGTACCTCATCCTGTAGTTACATTACCTGATAGAGCATTTGCATGATTATTGCACCTACTGCTTATCACACATTGATATCATCTGTCGGCATATGATAGAGTAGCGCAGTACGTGCATGCTCGCGATTACCTTTATATGTTATCTCTATTCACGAGTTGGCAACTCACCCCCGTTGTGCCACAGTGTTTGCAGGTTGCCCTTCGGAGTAGTCGCGGCAGGCTGCGGTTGCATCTTTTGACACAGATACCCCCATAGTTGGTGTACTAGCTCATTTGCTGATAGGTGGGTTTTGTGCGGTATCTGTTTATCTTCAGTATGTACATTGTTGTATCTAGTATTCTCCATCTACCATGTATGTATTTAACTTAGAGATAGTGTGAGGACGATGATGTATTATTTGTATTCTGGTGTCGAGCTCGTTGTGAGCCGACTGTACTTGCAGTTTATCCTTTCTGTGATGTTCCCACTTGTGGATCTTGATCTTCGCTACGGCATCATATATTGTTATCTTGGTGATTGTTTACTTAGATTTCTTATCATGTTAGTAAGTGCTTTCATTTAAAACTTATAACACTCTATACTTAATCTGGTTTGTTTTCTGGGTTTTCGGTACACTTAGTCGCGTTACGCCTGTAGACGTTACGTGGTTAAGTGCCGGTCACGGGCCAAACTTTGGGTCGTGACAAAGTTGGTATCAGAGCGTAGGTTTTACCTTTCGGAGTGTAGGATGACCCTGGTATGATGGAGTAGGTAGCTGCAGCAGGGTAGCGTAGCGTGTGTATGTTCCGCGGCATACTCACGACACGGTACTTTGCCTACGTGACCTTAGGACTTGTTGATTTAAGTTCTTCCTTGAGTATATACATTTTTGCGATTCGATTTCTGTATCCTTATCGAATCCTATTGTTCCTTTCAGCCAATATGCCGCCAAAGACTACGAGGGCGCAGAGAGCGGCCGCGAGGGCCGAGATTCGAGTTGACTCGTCTGAGACGAGGACTGATCCGGGTAGTACACCGGTTGTGCCCGAGCAGGCTGTTCCTGCCGTGACAGATCAGATTGCTATGTTAGGGGCTGGTGTGCAGGAGATACGCCAGACGATGGGATCCAGTATGCAGGAGATGCGCCAGATGATGGGATCTCTAGTTGAGACACTTCGAGCGCAGCGACCAGAGGTAGTTCCACCCGTTGCGGAGACCGCAGTGGTACCCACAGTTCAGGCAGTTGCACCTGCGACTACAGAGGTTATTACAGTATCGCTGTCAGAGTTTATGAGGCTGAAGCTCCGGTCTTCACAGGCACCGATGTGGCCGAGGATCCACAGTCTTTCATTGATAGGATGGCGCGGATATGTCGTTCACTTAGATGCGCAGATGCGAGATGGGTTGAGTTCGCGAGCTTTCGCCTGGAAGGTCTTGCGCAGAAATGGTGCGAATCAGTCGAGAAGGGTAGAGCAGCAGGTCTTCCTCCTATGACCTGGACAGAGTTCGTGGCGCTATTCCTTGCCCGCTTCCTTCCCCTGAGTGTCAGAGATGCTAGAGCACGCAGGTTCGAGTCCTTACGCCAGACGCCAAGGATGTCAGTGGCAGAGTACGATGTGCTGTTCACCAAGCTATCCGTTTATGCTCCGTATCTAGTGGCTACTGAGGAGTTGCGAGTCAAGAGATTTGTCCGAGGCTTGCTCACACCACTATTCCTTGCTATCAGCGCGCAGCATTACGAGACATACGCAGCAGCAGTAGATGCAGCATTATTAGTTGAGGAGCGCCTTGCTGAGACTTCGGCAGTTCCAGGGCCGAAGAGAGTTCGTGCAGATACGTCAGTGCAGAGACGGCCGTTCCGGCGTCGTAACAGGCACCTTGTAGGTGGCAGAGATTCGAGACGAGGCCGATTGTTTAGCTCATATTCCCAGGAGGGTCAGCGACCGTCATCGGGATGTTACCGTTGCGGGAGTTCTTATCATCGTGTGCGAGATTGTCCTGAGGTACCCCGGAGTAGGGCGGCAGCACCACATGTTACATTACCACCTTCACCACCCCAGACGACATTGCCGATTGTACCTGCCGTTACACCGTGTCAGACGCATACACAGAGAGGTCGTGGTCGCGGAGGATTTGTTCATAGAGGACGAGGTGGCCGAGGTAGAGGGCAGCCAGCGGCCGGCAGGGGACAGTTAGTTGCAGGTGGAGGGCAGGCGCGAGTTTTTGCTTTGATGCATCAGGACGCGCAGGCGTCCAATGCGGTGGTCTCAGGTATCCTTTCTGTATGTTCTGTTGATGCACACGTGTTATTCGATCCCGGATCCACGCACTCGTACGTATCCATACACTTTGTGCCGAGTTTGGGTAGAGAGTCCGGTTTGCTTGGCCAGCCGCTTGTTGTGACTACTCCTGTGGGAGAGTCGTTTGTTGCTAGGCACGTGTTCCAATCCTGTACCGTCCGTATTGGCGAGAGAGAGTTGCCGGTCGATTTGATCCTTCTTGAGATGCTGGACTTCGACGTTCTTTTGGGCATGGATTGGTTAGCCACGTGCTATGCTTCTGTTGATTGCCGTGAGAAGATAGTTCGATTTTTTTTTCCCGGCGAGTCAGTTGTTGTTGTGTTGGGGGACCGTGGTGCCACCCCTCACAGTGTGATTTCTTCTTTTCGCGCTGGACAGCTTTTGCGGAAGGGATGTCAGGGATTTCTCGCATATGTTTGCGATACTAGAGCTACAGAGGTTCCTCTGGATCAGGTTCCGGTTGTTAGCGAGTTCCCTGATGTGTTCCCTGACGAGCTTCCTGGGCTACCGCCCGAGCGTGATATTTCCTTCTGTATTGATTTGGTTCCTGGCACGGGGCCTATTTCTGTACCGCCTTATTGGATGGCCCCGGCGGAACTTAGGGAGTTGAAGGGTCAGTTGCAGGATCTGCTGGATAAGGGACTTATTCGACCCAGTGTTTCTCCTTGGGGTGCTCCAGTCCTGTTCGTCAAGAAGAAGGACGGCAGTTTGCGTTTGTGTATCGACTACCGCCAGCTGAACAGGGTGACAGTGCGGAACAGATGTCCTTTGCCACGCATCGACGATTTGTTCGACCAGCTTCAGGGGGCAGGATACTTTTCGAGGATCGATTTGCGATCAGGCTACCACCAGCTGCGGGTTCGACGGGAGGACATTCCTAGGACAGCCTTCCGCGCACGTTACGGCCATTATGAGTTTTTGGTGATGTCGTTCGGACTCACCAACGCGCCAGCAGCATTTATGGACATGATGAACCGTATTTTCCGGCCGTATCTTGATCTGTTCATTATAGTGTTTATTGACGATATCTTGGTGTATTCTCGGAGTAGAGAGGAGCACGAGCAGCACCTGCGGATTACACTGCAGACCTTGAGGAAGCATCAGCTTTTCGCCAAATTCTCCAAGTGTGCCTTCTGGCTAGACAGCGTAGACTTCTTGGGGCACATGATTACACGAGATGGTATATGTGTTGACCCGAGGAAGATAGAGGCAGTTCGGAGTTGGCCTAGACCCACGTCAGTGACGGAGGTTCGCAGCTTTTTAGGGCTGGCCGGTTATTACAGGCGATTTGTGCAGGATTTCTCTCGCATTGCTACACCTTTGACCGGGTTAACCCGGAAGGGAGTTCGCTTCGATTGGACAGAGGAGTGTGAGCACAGTTTCCAGCAGCTACGGGCTCTACTGACTACGACACCAGTGCTATCGTTGCCTTCAGGATCGGGCGGATTCGTGGTCTACTGTGATGCTTCACGAGTGGGATTAGGGTGCGTTTTGATGCAGCATGATAAGGTGATTGCGTATGCTTCGCGGCAATTAAAGAAACATGAACAGAATTCCCCCATTCATGATCTGAAGATGGCTGCAGTGGTTTTTGCACTCAAGATCTGGCGACATTATCTGTATGGGGAGTCGTGCCAGATATTCACCGACCACAAGTGCTTAAAGTACATATTTCAGCAGCGAGACCTGAACCTTAGACAGCGCCGATGGATGGAGTTAGTGAAGGACTATGATTGTGAGATCTTGTATCACCCGGATAGGGCGAATGTAGTGGCGGATGCTTTGAGCAGGAGGCCCGGGGGTAGTCTATCCTGTTTGAGCGCAGTACAGAGGCAGTCGTCAGCGGATTGGCAGATCTTATGCGACAGCCGGGTACAGTTCGAGTTTACGCCGATCGGAGGACAGATGGCGCATGTTCGTGCATGCCCACAGTTGCTTGACCGTGTACATGAGGCACAGCACAGTGATGACCGCTGTTCAGAGATCAGGACACAGATGGGACATGGCAGATTTTCCGAGTTCGTGATCGATTATCAGGGGATACTATGATTTGGAGCTAGACTGTGCGTACCAGATACTGAGGGATTGCGGCGCGAGATTCTTGAGGAGGCACATCGGTCGTTATATAGTGTTCATCCCGGTTCCACCAAGATGTACCACGATATGAGAGAAGTTTACTGGTGGGACGGTATGAAAAGGGATATTGCAGATTTTGTGTCGAGATGCCTGACTTGTCAGCAAGTCAAGGCTGAGCACCAGAGGCCCGCGGGAGAGCTACAGCCGTTACCCATTCCGGAGTGGAAATGGGCACAGATATCTATGGATTTCATTGTGGGTCTACCCAGGACTAGTCGAGGGTATGACTCCATCTGGGTGATCGTGGATCGTTTGACGAAAGCATCTAACTTCCTACCGGTGAAGATGACTTTCGGATTTGCTCAGTTTGCCCAGATTTACATTGATGAGATTGTACAACTGCATGGAGTTCCGACATGCATCGTCGATAGAGGCACCCAGTTTACCAGCCGGCTATGGCAAAGGCTTCAGGAGGTTTGGGCACTCGCTTGAGTTTCAGCAGCATTCCATCCGCAGACCGACGAACAGTCAGAGCGGACTATTCAGACTCTCGAGGACAAGCTCAGAGCATGCGTTTTAGACTTCGGAGGTAGCTGGGATCATCATTTGCCCTTAGTAGAGTTCTCCTACAACAACAGCTACCAGGAGACCATTTAGATGGCACCGTTTGAGGCTCTTTATGGGAGGAGATGCAGGTCGCCCACCTGTTGGACGGAGCTCAGTGAGAGCAGTATCTTAGGACCGCAGATTGTGGAGGAGACGACCGTGAAGATCCAATTGATTCGTGATAGGATGAGAGCAGCCCAGAGTAGGCAGAGATCTTATGCGGACCGTCGTCGGCGCAGACTTGAGTTTGCTGTTGGTGATCATGTTTTCTTGAGGGTCTCCCTAATGAAAGGCGTAATGAGATTTGGGAAGAAGGGGAAGCTTAGTCCCAGATATGTGGGCCCCTTCGAGATCCTTGAGCGTATTGGTGTGGTTGCGTATCGATTAGCCCTTCCGCCCAGTTTTCCAAACGTGCACCCCGTATTCCACATTTCGATGCTCCGCAGATATCTTCAAGACTTCGCATGCGATTCAGCACCCGACGATCCAGCTTGAGCGCGACCTTTCCTATGCAGAGCAGCCAGTGATGATCTTGGATCGACAAGTGAAGAAATTGAGGTCGAAAGAGATACCGTCCGTCAAAGTACTTTGGCGTGGCCAGAGTGGCGAGGAAGTCACTTGGGAGACCGAGAGCGAGATGAGGAAGAGGTATCCCCATCTTTTTGAAGGTGCGTATAGTTAGATTTTTAAATTCGGGGACCGAATTTCTTTAAGGGGGGTAGATTGTAACACTTTGGATTTCCGTTTGAATGTCTTTTGTGATAATTAGTGATTGCACGTGTTATTATATATGTTCCTAGGATTATTAGTTATTTAGTAGTGTTAGCATATTGGGAATTTTCTTGTGTTGTGCACACTTGCATATTTAGACTTTTTGTGACTTGTTAACCATTCTTTTGTGCATGGTTGCAAATCTATTTTTCCCCACCATTTAATCCTTTCATAAACCATTTTTGTAAATTCAAAATCCTAATAAAACAAATGAGCATGGTGTTAGGTGAGAAATTTGACTTTCTTCGACCTTTTCTTTCTCTCTTCTCTCTCTTTCTATCATTTTCTGCACCTCCTGCAGAATAACAGCAGCAACAACACCTCTTTCTTCCTCTTTTCTTCTCTTTTCAATTTCCATTTTGGATCTACACAAATCCTACACAAAAACCACTCTTTTTCTTCACTAAACCTTAGTAAAAGTGAGCTTTTTGAGGTGTTTTGAAGCAATCTGCTCACTAGAGGGGGAAAGCTGAAACTTATGGTGTTTTTAAGGTCATTTGAAGGTATAAATCTCAATCCTAGCACCCAATCTTTAGAACTTGCATGTTTAGTTTAAAATATCATCTTTTTGTGCAATTGTAGTGCTATTGAAGGGGGTTAGTGTTAATATGTTAAAATTTATGTTGTTGTGGCTTGATTAGCTCGTTAATGAGTTATTAGTGTGGGATTAGACCTAGGTTTGTTTCAGATTTCAGCAAAATACCATAAAGTTCCATTTTTGTGCAAAATGTGTGATTTTAACTAGAAATAAGGCCCTGTAGGATCTGCTGTTACCCGAGACTTTTCAGTGTAAATCTAGATGTTACTGTAGCCCAAACACAGGGGGTGTAGAGTGCACATACCAAACCTGGGAGCCCAATTCCCAAGTCTGGCCGTCAAAATGTGCATTCTGGCCGCCAATTGCGGCCAGATGGGGGAGTTTAGGGTTGGGGTTTTCGGTGTGGGTGTCTGCTGCTATGTGGGTTGTTTTGGTATGTTTAGTTTTTCTATATCTTTCCTGTATCAAATCTGGTGTAGAATACCTATTTTCCCGTATTTTCAACCTTTCGCGACACGCGTGATACGTGTGTGTGGGTTTTGGGTTTCTGCGTATCGCGACGCGTCGGAGTGGTTTCAGACGCGTAACCACACGTTTTAGCGTATCGCGCACACGCGCGCTTGGTTCGCGACACGAGTTACTAGTTCGGCTTTAATGTCGCGTTTGTGTGATTTCAAGCTTACGTGTGATATATTGTGTACTTCTAGGTTCGCAGGCGAGTACGGCGGACGCCGCGCAGAAGGGGAAACAAGTTGTTGGCTACACCTAGCGAGAGACTACGGTGAGTAGATTTCACATCTACGGGGATATCGCCCGCATGGCGTTCTACGTCAGGGCTGATAGGACCTTATAGTTTCCTTAGTATACATTGACTGTTCATGGCTACTATTTAGTGCGTATTGCATTCCCTACTACACGGCTATAAATTAGAATTGATAGAACACCGCACCATTGTTAACGGTCCATGTGCACGAGCACTATCCTATACGTTACACACACACCTTTAGTAATTGCCATGACACTCACACTATAGTATATCACTTCGGATCATCATATTGTTGCTTATCTATATGTGACTTGACATGCTATTCATACTTGATGCCTATATCACATCGGATCATTGCATTGTAGCTCATCTATATATGACATGACTTGATATTCATACTTGATGCCTATATCATATCGGATCGTTACATTGTGGCTCATCTATATATGACATGACTTGCTATTCATACTTGATGCCTATATCACTTCGGATCATCATATTGTAGCTTATCTATATGTGACTTGACATGCTATTCATACTTGATGCCTATATCACTTCGGATCATTATATTGTAGCTCATCTATATGTGACTGGACATGCTATTATATTTGACGCACATATCATATCGGATTATTGACTTGTATTTTGGGTTTGGATTACATGTGATTTCTGGATTTGGGAACCGTGGCTATTGCAAATATATAATCATTTAAAAAAACCCGGTTCCCTTGATATGTTATTTCGGTGCGTCCACCATGTGTTTTCTCGGTGCTAGAGTGATATATGTGAACCCGAATCGAGGAGCTGGTTGAGGCCGATTACGGGTACATAGTGGACCCGGTATGGTACCCCGGGGCAAGAACGGTTTCGTTGTGCAGTAGACAGTGAGCCTGGCAGAGGGACTACTACCTACCGGTGATTGGTTGGACCTGACAGTTATCCGGAGGTTACTGATCAGAGTCTATAGATGGATGCGGGGTGATCCGTACTGCCGGGGCCGAGGGCCGATACCGCAGACGGAGCCCGTGGGCTGACCCGGACTGACGGGGCCCGATGGATGAGGATTTGCGTGTCGATGCTGGACACGAGTATTTATGATATTTGGGTGCCGATGTTGGGCACTCGGGATTCTCAGAGATGTACAGGATTCGAGGGCCGATGAGAGTGCCGGCGCCTGAGCTATTTGGGGGATCTGGGTGCATTGAGGGACACTGATTATATATTCCACGTTGACATTCCGTGTAGATACTATATTGCCCCTGCTCAGCATTTACTGTTACATTACCTGATAGAGCATTGTACCTCATCCTGTAGTTACATTACCTGATAGAGCATTATACCTCATCCTGTAGTTACATTCCTGATAGAGCATTGTACCTCATCCTGTAGTTACATTACCTGATAGAGCATTGTACCTCATCCTGTAGTTACATTACCTGATAGAGCATTGTACCTCATCCTGTAGTTACATTACCTGATAGAGCATTTGCATGATTATTGCACCTACTGCTTATCACACATTGATATCATCTGTTGGCATATGATAGAGTAGCGCAGTACGTGCATGCTCGCGATTACCTTTATATGTTATCTCTATTCACGAGTTGGCAACTCACCCCCGTTGTGCCACAGTGTTTGCAGGTTGCCCTTCGGAGTAGTTGCGGCAGGCTGCGGTTGCATCTTTTGACACAGATACCCCCATAGTTGGTGTACTAGCTCTTTTGCTGATAGGTGGGTTTTGTGCGGTATCTGTTTATCTTCAGTATGTACATTGTTGTATCTAGTATTCTCCATCTACCATGTATGTATTTAACTTAGAGACAGTGTGAGGACGATGATGTATTATTTGTATTCTGGTGTCGAGCTAGTTGTGAGCCGACTGTACTTGCAGTTTATCCTTTCTGTGATGTTCCCACTTGTGGATCTTGATCTTCGCTACGGCGTCGTATATTGTTATCTTGGTGATTGTTTACTTAGATTTCTTATCATGTTAGTAAGTGCTTTCATTTAAAACTTATAACACTCTATACTTAATCTGGTTTGTTTTCTGGGTTTTCGGTTCACTTAGTCGCGTTACGCCTGTAGACGTTACGTGGTTAAGTGCCGGTCACGGGCCAAACTTTCGGTCGTGACAGTATTTTCAGTCGGATTACGATTTTCAGCCTGTACCCGACCCTGATCACCCTGGGAGGGTGCTCGACCTTCATGGTCTGTACAATGGCCTGATGAAGAACATGCAGACCAAGGTCCGATACAACAGGAATGAGCTGAAGGCCGACTGGTACTCCCTGTGGATGGCGACCCCCGAGGCAGAGAGAGCGGCCCTCCTATCTACTCCGGCGTTTGCGAGAGTCGACGTAGTGACATGGCCTCTACTGTGCGAATATTTCGACTCCCAACGCAAACAGGTATGTATTTTAAATGTAATTCATTGTTTAGGATATAATTTTTTTTTGTGTTCCTTAATTAGAAAACTAAATGTTAATGCGTTGTGCAGAAACAGGCCGCTCAGAATACAGAGAACAGGAAGTCGGCGAAGAGGGGTCACCCCACTTACACAGGTGGCTCGAGGAATATTACTCGAGCCATGGAGTTATCGGTAAATTTCAATAGACCGCCTTTTGTGATATTCTGCAATATTAAGAGTTATTTTCTAATATTTCTAATATTAAGAGTTATTTTCTAATATTGCAGACAGCTCAGACCGTGGCGCAAGGTGGTACACCGAGCGTGCGGTCCGCATATCTTGCCGTCCACGGCACCTCGACAGATCCCGCCACGGGCGAGCTTCGATATCCCGACGTCGCTACCCAGGAGTATTGCGTAAGTGTTAATATTTATTCTACCCATATTTGAAATTTTAGTTTTGGAAGGTTCAAGTTTAAATTTTATACTTATACTTTACTGCTTAATGTGGGTGTAGGAGCGGGTGGTTGAGCAGGCCGAGGCCTCGGGGATCGATTTTACCGGACAGAGCGATCCGAAGCTGCTGACCCCAGTTCTGGACGCCGCACACGGAGGGCACCATGGAGGTTGGGAGAGAGGCCGGGGACTGGGCCCTAGCAGGACCCATATAAGGTTGGACTCCACCCCGGCGGTTACTTCCTCCATTTCCAGTGAGCGACGTGTCCAGCAGGAACTGGAGAGCTTGAGGACCACCGTTCAGGAGTTGAAGGAGATGCTGGTATGTACACTACTTTATAGTAAAATACCATGTCATATTATAGATATCAACATATCCATAATTAGTACGTAGCTTGAGCTTATTTGGTTTTAGACTTAGGTTTGATTAATCATGCATACATATGTAATTAAAATAAACAACGGTTTTCCAAACTAGATATCCAAATGGGATTTCGAAATAACTTGATAATGATACGAATTCGACTAATACACAGTTCTTACACGCTTCTTACACACGTTAGGTCCAGACGCGACAGGGTACATGGCATGAATCTCCTTCGGCTGCGGCTCCGCAAGCCTCTACATCGGCTGCGGTTCCGAAAACAGCTCCTATAGCTCCACCGCCCGCTCAGACTCCCGCAGCCGTGGCTCCGCAAGCGACTCCCTCGACGGCGGCTGCGCAGACCACATCGCCAGCTCCACAGGACGCTCAGACTCCCGCTCACGCCGAATTGCATGGTTTATTGACCGAGGAGCAGGCGCGCCTTATTCTATCGTTTATCAGAGGTGGAGCTGGACCGAGATAGGGTAGCTTTTTGATTCTTATTTTTTGAAACATGTATTTATTTATATCATACATATTGTACTACATTTTGAAACGATATTGATATTGATATTGGTTTATATTTATATCATATTCAGTATTTGGGTTTCTTTTGTATATTATATGTGTGAGATGTGATTATGAATACTGAGATATATGTTATGTGATGATTAATTTTATATTTTATTGATATATATATTATTGTGCACAGGGCGAGAAAAAATCAGGCAGCCCATTTTTTAAAGAAAA